>JAZKJV010001599.1:0-404941 GCA_037367405.1 Ottelia alismoides
TAGCTTGTGTTCTTCTTCTGGAATGGACAGGTGTGTGATGGCATGGGCAGTGGCCATGGTCAGAATGTGCCGCTCAGATCTGCTCCTCCGCTTTCTCTTCCTTGGGAAGAGGAGCAGATAATTGGGTCATGGCCTGCTGAAGTGGGGCACGGATAATATCATGAATAGTAGCCACCACTTCGGGTTCAGATAGCATTTTTTTGAATTTTTGGACCTCCTCCATACAAGGGAGGAAGTCGGAATCAGCATATACACGAGGCATGCCAAGAGAGGTCTGTACAGCGGCATCCTCGAGGTCAAAGGTGGGACAGTGTGTGAAAGGCTGTGTGGGTAAAGGTTCTGGCAAGTGGACCCTCTCCTCACGGTATGAATCGACCAAAGGTCTCTCGAACTCTTTTTGGATTTTTGAATTTTTCCCATTTTTTGTATTTTTGGCGATTGCAAGCTCCCATGATCACCTACAAGTAAATCCAAATCCCCGACGAAAGGAGCATTAATCTGATTATTCTTCAAGATCGCAAGATTATCATTCATCAAATCAATGCGCACCATCATCCGGTTCAAGATATCACTCACAGAGATCGAGGGAGGTGACTCCATCAGGTCAGACTCAGGTGGATGTGAAGGTAGGGTGGGTAAAACTCCGAGTCGTGATACTGTGGCTGAGGCGAGTATGTACAAGAATCAGAAAAAGTAAGAGGAGGATCCTCCTGATAAAAGGGAGGTGGACCGGCTTGAGCGAGCGAGGAATCCGCAAAGTCCGGATAAAAAGTACTCCAGGGGTCCATCTCGAAATCAAAAGGAAATGATCGGGAGAGCACGGCGGTCAAGTCAAGAGAGTGAAGGAGAAAGGCGCAAATGCGCAGAAGCGATCTAGGACACACACAAAACAATCATAAACAAAAAATGAAAATAAATCAAACCCTCAATTCACCTACTCAACTCGGTAGAGACCGCAAAGAGCGGTCTTTTTATCTTGTCTGTTTTAGAGTTAGGTGAGAAGTCAAAGATTTGCACAAACACTTAGGGGCTGAAAGTAGGATTTGGGCTCTAACCTTAGTGTGTACGCGAGCAATGCAAAACGAAGACAATGAGGGGATTACTCACCCAAATTCAAGATTTTTCTTTTTGATCAGTTTTAGGGTCAAGTAATATTAGCAGTCCCGATTTTATTGATTATCACTTTTTTTGGATTTTTAGTGAGAAATGCACGAGCCTATCGGGGGATCAATTCCTTTGAGCTCCTAAGTTGGAAAAATCA
The DNA here is from genome assembly GCA_037367405.1 of Ottelia alismoides. Lineage (NCBI taxonomy): Eukaryota > Viridiplantae > Streptophyta > Magnoliopsida > Alismatales > Hydrocharitaceae > Ottelia > Ottelia alismoides. The sequence continues at coordinate 1,262 of JAZKJV010001599.1, forward strand.
GAGGGAGAGTCGGAAAAGTAATGCAAGTGGCAAATCAATGATGAATGCTAAAGAGAAATGCTCACCTTGCCTCCAGCACTCTACATGCAAAGATGCTCAACAGAATTGAAACTTAACTATATGCAAATGTAAAGCCGATGAAATCGCCCTAAGTTCAGAAATTACTATTATCGTGAAGAACCACAAGTTGACCACAAATCCTCAATCCTAGAGTCCGGTCTAGGCTCACCCCTCCTCCTCTCGACAAATCGAGTTTAGGAGAAGCGCTTGGCAGGGTGAGCTCGCGACGCGATGACTCGAAGATAGTGAATCAACTGTTTATAATTTGACTAAGTCCGAATGATACTATAGGAGCATGCAAGGGTATTGGGTGTTTGGCCTTAGTACTATCGCAAGCAATCCTAAAACTAGGGGCTCAATCACACAAAATAAATAAAATCGAAAATCGGAAAACGAAGTAAAAAATGCGATGAAAACCAATAAAACGCGGTGAGCCCTCAGGTGTAAAAACACCTGGAAGTTAGGCCCGAATGTCCAAGTGTCCGAGGGTACCTGTATTATTACAAATATAGGTCGCTCTCTCACTTAAATTACAAAAATAAATGCAATAAAATAAATGCTCAAGAATGGTCTTCAAAATTCCCTCCAAGTCCGCCTTGGTGCGAAGCCAAAGCCGCCTCACGTGGGTGCACGGGCGCTCCTAGAAAAGAGTGCCTCCCTCGATCCACGTACCTCGCATGAAATCCAAACAAGGAGAGTGGTTAGACAATTCAACAGAGATATCAAAATTAATGAAACTGAAAATAAAAATAAAAGCCGTGAAATATAGACAAACAACCACAACACAACAAAAACAAGATCTACGCGCTGTTGCTCCCCAACAACGACGCCATTTGATAAACACAGAATTCGAGGGTCGTATGGTTTCACAAGGCGAAACGTAGTCGAAGTCTTGACCACTACAGAATCCCGTATTTAATCAACAATTAACTCACACTATAGATATCAAGAAATGACAAGCAAATGTAAAGTTAAAATTTATTTTTAACTCTACATAAATGATGTATAGAAGCAAGTACGTAGAGAGTTCGAACACAAGGAGCAAGACATGATAGATCCACAAGTGTGTGTGTGTGTGTGAATGTGATGTGTTGTCTACACTATGCAAATGTAAATGTTTTTGTAGGTTTTTAATTTAATTTTTTTATTTTGATTTTTTAATTTTCTGATTTTATATTTTCTTTTTATATTTTATATATTTTTTATTTTTTCAATATTGGAATATATAAACTATATAATAAAAGATGTGCTAGAATATTTATAAAAATGGGGGAAAATAGTAAAAAAAATAGAAAATAAAATCTTTTTGGTCTTTTTATAGTTTTTTACTATTTCTGTGATTTTTGGGTATTTTTCAAAATGTTTTTGATATTTTTAAAAGTCAAAATAAAGAAAACAGTGAATTAATGTTCTCGCTGAAGGTAAAATAGGAATGAAAAATATCAAACAGCCACAAAATTTTTCCAAACTAATTTTAAATTAAAGGGAATAAAAAGGGGAACCTACAGGAACTGAGTTTGCATTTTTTTGGAGTTTTCTATAATTTTTTAGATTTTTTTGATGTTTTTAGGTGTTTTCTAATTTTTAAGCTTTTTCTTTTGAAATTTTAGTGAGTTTTGGACTGACACTAAAAAAGACTAAAGTACACAGTAGGTGATTTTTTTGGAATTTTTCTTCGGGTTTTAATATTTTTTTAGTATTTTCTACACCAGACAGTAGCTAAAATGCATGTTTTTTATTTTTAATAAATGTAAAAATGCAACAAAAATCAAATGCAAAAATATGACGTGGGAGTGCAAGTTAACAGGAGCCTATGTGATTTTTTTGGTAATTTTTGGAGTTAATATGATGTATGAAATAAATAGAACAAGCAAGCAAAAATAACTAAGCCTGACAGGGGTATAAGTGCAGATATCATAACATCCAAGGGCACAGTAGCAATTTTTCCACAAAATATCACACTGTATATAATAGTTTCTGGACCAATTACCAAATATAGGACCCGCAGGGGTATCCTTACAAAATGTCCACCAGGGCGCGTGACTAGCACGTGCCTCGGAAGGACCTAGCTACAATTTTCAACACGCCCGAGGGCTTACATGCAAAATCACCAGAACTTTTACTCTTGATACAAACGTTCCTGGTCCTAGACGAAATAAACAAACGGCCGAGGGCCTCGCTGCAAAAAGGCCCACACCTCACGTGAACTGGTCACGTGAGGTGACGTGGCCGAGGACCTAAACGCAAATATAGAAAGTTCAGGGGCCTAAATATAAATATTACAAAACTTTTTAAACTATCCTGAAAGTTTATAGACCAACTATTAAATACAAAAATGCGTGGGGTAGAGTTTGCAAAATACCCCACTCGACGCGATCCGACGGCTGATGCTATTCCACTTACCACGTGTCGACGATCTGACGGCCGATGACGCTTCGCGTTGGACGGTGAAGATTAGATCCTCGGTGAAGATCTGACGATGGAGATCGGGCGCGATCCAACGTCAGCTATGCGATCTGGGGCTCCGCCTCGATCCAACGTCGCTGAGGTCCAGAGCAAGAACCGCGAAGGAACTCCGGCGAGCCGAGGTTCTCCGAGGTCCTGCTCCGTCTTCGACGGGCTTCTGGTCTTCAAATGAGACTGGAGGTTCCTCTGGTCTTCCTCTATCTCCTGAGGGCTTCAAAATACCTCGGCGGTGGCCGAGGCTCGCGGAAGAGGGCGGCGGAGCTGGAGAGCTCGACCGAGCTCCGGCGATACTCAAAAATGCACCCAGGCATGAGTCAAAGGGCGTTGACCTGCAAAACAAAGTGAGAGGGTCCAGGGCAAGTTGCCTGGACCCCGCGGAGGTGGAATAGCGGCGCGAAGCGAAGTGGAGGTGGTTGGCCGGAGGTGCGCTTCGGCGAGGTTGATGGGTAGCGTGACTTGATCAATGAGTGATGAAATTTCGAGAGGGCTTTTACTCCTAAGACTAAGGCGAAGCTGATACAAGGAAAATAAAAGGGGTTAGTGGCTACCTCGACGGTGGAGACCGGAGGGAAAGGAGTGCCTCGACGCCGGCGAAGGAGGAGTTCGTGGAGCCTCCTCAGGCGACGCTCGACCCACCCGAAGGGCTCGCGAGGAAGCTGTCACCTTCCTGAAGCCTTAGGGCACGATGAGGGGAGCTAACCTATGGAATGAGGGGTTTGAATTTCAAATCGAAGTTGGGTGTTCATTATATGTGGTTTGACCCAACGACCAGAATGCTCCAAAGACCAAGGTGGATCGATGCAATCGCTGGTCCTTGGCCCAATGTAATCATAGGGGCGAGCAAGGTGGAAGGTCGAGGCAAAAGTTTGCAGAAGGAATCCGGACGAAAGGGTGAAAGGCTTGAACCTCGAAAAATCCGCAAATGCGGGTCAAAAACTAGGCCTGACACAGGCTACAGGGGGAAGGATGGCCAGTTGACCGGGGTCAACTGGGGCCGTCTCCTGATTGGTCCACGTGGACCAATCAGGAAAAATCCCTGAAAAAGATTTTGTAAATTTTTTAAAAATAGAAAATAAACAAATTAGATTTTGGCTATAAAATGAAAAATATTTATTATTTTATGTAGTATTTTATTCTGATTTTTAATTAATTATATGAGGTATATTTTTACAAGTTTACTTTTATACCCTTTATAGGTATATTACCTATATATTTTATTCTTTTATTTTTATTTTGTGTATTTTAATTTTATTAATTTTGTTTATTATTTTATAAAATTATAAAATACTTTTATACACATAATTACATTTTTATTTTATTTTTCTGATGTGTTTTGTATATTAAATAAAATAAAAGTGCAGTTTATACAGGTAGAAGTATAGGTAATATACTTATGTATCATATATATACAAGTATTTTTATTTGTGTTTCTTTTATCTTTTTATTCCAGTTTTAATGTGCATATATATTATAAATAATATTTACAAAATTATAAAAAATATAAAAATACAAAAAAAATGAATAAATAATAAATTGAATATTTTAATCTGTGCAATTATACAATGAGGGTCCAAAACTCAACTTTCAAACCGTAGCTCCGCCAAATGCGAAACCACCGCCATTAAATAGCTTATTTTATTCTATATACAATTAAAGGTGAGTTTGATGCATTTGGAGTTTTCATTTGTGAGATACGGGTCTGGGAATTTGGGATTCTGGAATTTTATTCAGACCATAACTTTTTATCTGTACATTATTTTTCAGTGAAATAAATTTTGTATTTTTCTTTATAAAATTATCTACAACTTTCATGTACAAAGTTTCTTTATTTGAGGTATAAAAAGTGGAACCAAAAATAGGTCCCAAAATGAATAAAGAATGGATGAAGAAGTATAGGTATTTGACTCTTATCTCCCCCTACTTTATTCCTTGTCGACCTATTCATCAAGATGCCTAGGTCTCGGGGTTTTGGGTCATAAAATATTTACAATATTTTATTCTTATTCTTTTTTTAATTTATTCTATAATTTTGGCTTTAATTACAATATTTTATACACTATTTGGATGCACATGCATGACTGTTAATATGCTCTATTTAATACTATTTACAGGCATTTGCCAGAGTTTTTGAGGCCAAAATGATAGAATAAAGATGATGAAATGTGGATTCATCAGCACCTCAGCTGTCGATTTGGAGTCTCTGTCCAAATCGGCACCTCAGGTGTCGATCGATACCTATTTTTTTAAAATTTTTTTCTCCATGCTTATTTAATTAATTATGATTTTTTAATAATTATTTAAAAAAAAACCCTAAATCAGATCTCAGTTTGCGGAGGCAAAAAAAGGGTAAATTACAAAAAAGGTCTCAACTATGCCTCAATTCGCAATTAGGGGACTTATTTTTCAATTGTAACAAAGAGGGTCCTGAACTGTCAACTTAAGAGTTTAACGTCGGCATATAAGGATCGCTAAAGCTTATAGAGGCCACTATTTGAGACAAAAACATAAGATCAGGCTCCTCTTTGTTACAATTGAAAAATGAGTCCCTTAATTGAGAATTAAAGCATAGTCGAGTCCATTTTTTGTAATTTACCCAAAAATATACCCATCGTAAGAAAAAAGAAACCGCTCTGTGAAACCGTAGCAGTAACGAACGGGGGAAAAGAAATCATCTCTACGACAATACACACCTCTTCTCTGCATAGTTTAGCAGTCCCTCGCGCGCTCCCTCTTCCCAAACGACCCTCGAGCTCTTCCGGCCGATGAAGGGCCGTCTCGCCAACTCCTTCGCTGCCCTCTCCATCGACGTTGACGACGATCGCCTCGACGAGATCGTCGCCTCCAAAGCGGCGGAGATTCCAGCCCGAACAGGTAACAACCGCTGCCCCATCAGCATCCACCCCACTGCTCGTCCAGTTAGGGTTTTCAACCGGAACTTGAACAGGCAATGTGAAGGGCAATGGCATGGGCAGGAAGAAGGGCAAGGAGCGCGCCAAAGGGTCCGTGACTGCCTCCAATGCTCCAGCACAAGTGACCGCGGGGGGTTCCGATGGCGGGTTTAAGCTCCCTCTTGTTTGGATCGACCTGGAGATGACGGGTAGGTCATTGATCATTTCGAATTCCATGCTTTAGCGTTCTGTTCGAATTCACTAGCACTGACTCTAATTAGGTGTTCTGGAAGTGAAACGAACCCTGAAATGCATAAAAAAGTATTTTTTTGATGGAGGCGGATGGTGAGAGCGATGTCCGTTGGGTTGTGTCGAGTCTGTGTACTGTTTGGGGGTGTTGATGCTAAGGTATATGTTTTATGTGGTGTTTTAGCTGTTAGGATGAATGCCGAAAGTTAAATTGTGATCTGAAGAGAACATCTTCACCTCCATCATACCTGCCATCTGTCTAGGAAGGAAAACGCATTGCACAACTTTTTTTGAATAATGAAAAGACTTCACTTTGGGAAAGTGTTCACCCAGACTCCACTAGCAGCCTTAAATAGAAATTACATGAATTTCGATCGAATTTCTGCCAGCATACGGGAATGTGCCAAACTATTTTCAACATAATACCTCTCCTCTCAAAAAGCAAGAGCATTTCTTGCCAGCCATTGCACAGAATATTGTTGCCATAGGCACACTACCTTCCATGATTATGTTCGGTTCATTTTGTCCCTGATTTCCCAGTTTAGATAGTCAGGAGCATCCGAATTTCACCTCGTCAATCAAATTATTCATTTTCTTCTCTTATTGATGTTGATAATAAATATGGATCTTTACACCGTGGACCCCGTGAACTTTATCAATAACACAACCCCTGTGAAGTTCATATTTACTCCACAACTCTTAACCTTATACCCATGTTGTTAAGGTCCGTTAGTCAAATCGTCAAGTTTGACCGTAAGATCCAAAAAGCAAGGGAAAAATGAATTGAAAAGATTTAGAAAATATGTTATTCCCCCTACCCCATCCCTTATCTCTCCTCTTCTCTTCTCCTCCCTTAACAATCGTCACCACAACAACCTCTCAATTCTCGCTCTTCTCGATGCCACTATCATTCGTGCCGCTGTCATGGAAGCTCCCCAATCTTCTCGACCTTAATCAACCAACTCAAGGCATAATGCCTTTGAGGAACTTGGATCATTGCATTTGTCAACTATCATGCAACCTTGTTGAATTTAACCTATTCCCATTAAATGGCAACTCTAAGTAAAGAGATTAATCAAATCAGAATACAAGCAAAATAAAAAGCCACCTAACTCATATTTTCCACCCTCGCTTCCCTGTGCGAACTTAGAATTCATCGCAATCTTCAGCTCGATCATCCTCACCTCGTACGAGCTGATAATACTTGCCACAGAACATAATATATGCATATGCTGGATTTGTTAATATGACCTAAAGGGGTCCCAAAAATCATTGTGTTCTCCTCTAGAACCGGATCCGATCACATGATGAAGGCGCAGATTGATACTTAGCAGATGGGATCACCAGACTTGAATACTTGACATATTTAAAACTACAACTAGGATTAGGGTTCATAAGTGGAGGAGTCGATGAAAAATATGAAACCTCCTCCTCGTCGGAGGATATAGGCAAATGCGAGCAATTAGATTTGTTACGACCAATGTTCACGAAAGCAGCCCATGTGACCGCATATGAGGCCGCATATGCGTGAGCGGCCCACTCAGTGCACCACATAATTGAAGCCCCCTCTATGCGCCATATGTGCATATACAGGCTGTGCGGCCGCATATGTGCATTGTGCGACCCGCTTAGGATGCAACCTGCATATATGGGTTATCAAACCCATATCTTATGATCCGGATTTGATCATCCGGATTTGATCATCCGGATTTGATCGGGTTAGGGGAAGCCTGATTCCGACGATAGAAAAATATAGAACCCTTGATGATGGGGGTTAGGCATAAATCACAAGCTCTCAAGCCCTCATCCCCCGATCATCGTTTCCCTCAGACCCTTGCCTCCTCCAACCTCCGCCTCCATCACCGCCCGTAGCTCCTCTGCCTCCGTGCGAAGCTCCTCTACCTCCAACAGTGCTGCGAAGCACCTCTATCACTGATGTGCGAAACTCCTTCGCCTCCCATCTCATCCGTGCGAAGCTCTTCTGCCTCCTAGCTCCTCCGCGCGAAGCTCCTCCACCTCCCAACTCCATGAGAAGATCCTCCGCCTCCTAGCTCCTTCGTGACTGTTATAACCCCTGTTATGTAACCCCTAGATACTCGATTTTATCTTATTTGATGATATTTTTTTATGCTTGATTTTTTATGCAACAGCTAGGCTTTTTTGTGTTTGATGTACTGCTATCTTTTTTTGATGTTTGATGCTATTGTTAGTCCATCCTACCTAGTAACAGAAGGCTACAACCATTTTTTGATGCTTCTGCTATTTTTTTGTTATATGCTACTGCTATTTAATCCTACGTAGTAACCAAAAGCTACTGCTATTTTTTTTGTGTTTGATGCTAGAATTCTTATGTACTAAATTTTGAATTCAGTTTATACGTATTAATATACATTGTATTTTGAGTTCTGAATATAACAGAAGTTTGAATTGTAACACAATATGTTATGTAGTTATCATGAAGGAGATGTATATAGAATTATGAAATCTCATAGAACGTTTGCTTTTTTTTATGTGAATTGTAACACAATATTATGTAGTAATCATGAAGGAGATGTACATAGAATTATGAAATCTCATAGAACGTTTGCTTTTTTTTTATGTTTGAATGTTACTGTGATGTATGTTTATTGTTCTGTTTAGGATATGATTTATAGTTAATAACTAAAGGTCATGCTTCATATCTTCCTAAAATTAATTAATTAATAATCTAATTATGAATTAGTTATTAATTTTAGTTGGTAAACTTTTAATTTTCTTTGATTTTGAAATTTAGTTGTAGTATTTTTGATGATTTTCTATGATTAAATGTTAGGCAACTATGGCTTCCATATTACCATCTGACAGTGGTTCTTCTCTCATGCATGGAATCAGAAGCGAACCTCCTACTCAGAGCGATATAATAGAGTTCTTTGTTCCTTATAGATCCAATGATCCGGGATAGAAGCATGCTTTTCTAGAGAATATGAGTAACCCTAGCATGGTTATTTGTCGTTAATGTTGAAAAGTTGTGACTGGAGGGATCAATCGCATGACGCAACATCTGGCTCATATTTAAGGCAATGTGACATCTTGTCCCAAGGTGTCTCCTGAGACGAAGAAAGAAATTAAGGACAACGGGGAGGAAATTAAAGCAAAAAAGAATGAGAAGACAACGATGATGAAATAACTTTAAGAGCAAGTCTCCATCAAGATTAATCAACCCTTGGTCTGGAGAGAGGGATGAGAAAGGCCTTGAACTTAAATAGAAGATGTGCCATTGGAGAATCTGTGCCTATCCACAATCAAAGATACCTTTGCCAAAGAGAAATGTGCATGTGTGAATTCATTCATGGTAAATCATTTCTATGATAATGACACATCTTTTAATGTTGTCAAAAGTGACTCTTTTCTTCGAAGGTGCAACGAAATTGGGCAGTATAAAAGGGGGCTTAAGCCTCCAACGTACTATGAGCTTACAGAAACGGTTGAAGGAACATGTTCGGGAAACAAAAGAGTTCTTGCAAGGTCATCGTGATTGTTGGAAGATTTCTGGATGCTCCATTATGACGGATGGCTGGAGTGATAAGAGAGGAACGAGCGTCATGAATATTTGCGTCAACTATGATGAGACTAGTTTTCTGAATTCTATTGACTCGTTTGCAGAGTCTGATACCGACGACACATTGCTTCCTTAATCCTTAATGGACAAATCCATTGAAGAAGTTGGGCCCGACAATGTAGTCCAAGTAGTGATAGATAATGCATATGCTAATATGGTTGCAGGAAGAATCTTGAGAAGCAAGTACCCACGGATCTTCTGGAGTTCGTGTGCAACACATTGCATCGATCTTATGCTAGATGAGATAAACAAAGAGTCGAAGGTGAAAACCGCCATCATGAAGGCAAGAATATTATCTGTCTTCATATATAGTCATGCAAAAACATTGAGCTTGATAAGACAATTTACGCAAAAGGGCGAGATATTGAGGCGGGAACAACAAGATTTGTTAGCACATATCATACCTTGTACTCTGTGATAGAGGACAAGTTGAGACTTATTTTTTCTTCTGATGCATGGAGAGCTTGTAAATGGTAAAAGACAAGGAAGGGTGAAATGGCTTCAGCCATTGTTATGAGTTCTTCATCCTTTATTTTGGTCTCAAGTGTCTTTGATCTTGAAGGTCTTTTCTCCGTTGGTACATGTTCTGCGAATTGTTGATGGAGATAGGAGGCCGACTATGGGGTTTGAATATGGTGAGTTGCAAGAAAAGAGATCATGATCATTTTCAAAGATGTGGAAGCATCTTACGAATATTTTTTTGATGCCATTGACTCGAAGTCAAAAGGAAAGGTTGAATAGCCCCTCCATCTTGCTGCGTATTTTTGAATCCTTATTTCTTTTATTAGGGATAATGCTCAAATCCAGAGGAAAGGTCTTGCTTTGAAGGGATTCTTGGATTGTATGGGTATTTTCTATAATGATTTAGAGATCCAAGATATCATCACTATGAAAGAGTTTCCTTTATATGAAGGGACATGAGGATCATTAGGCAAACCTTTGGTTGTCAGATAAAGGTCAATCGTTGATGATTTCAATCCAGGTATAAATTAACTCATTCGTCCACGGGCGTTTGTCCGTTTCAAGCAGGCTTGACTCTTGGAGGATGGCTTTCGGGAATGTATGGTGAAGTTATGCGAGGATTGCAAGCCTGATGGTTCAGCGACCTGTAGGTTAGCAGGCAAGCTGGCCTCACTCTGGAGGCATCCGTGGGATTTCGATAGAGCCAACAGGACGCAACGACGCTGTAGGAGGTTGAGGGTCCAGGAAGAGGTATGCAGGCTGGACAAGATTTAGGATGAAAGGTTGTTGACGGCAGAAAAGCGTGCAGACAGGGACACTCACATGGATGAGATTTTGCTTGAAGACAAAAAAGAGGAGGTGGCGTGGAGGCAGAGATCTAGGCAGCGATGGCTAAGGGAGGGCGATGAGAACACGAGGTTTTTCCATGCTTTGGCTAGTGGGAGGAGATGCAGGAATTTGATACACTCGATTTCAGTAGGAGGGAATGTAGTGGACGGTGATAGGGAGGTGGGGGTCTCTTTGAGATCTCACTTTCAAGCGTTCGGTAAAAGGCGGAATCGGTCTGGATGGGGATGGCAAGGGAATGGATTATCACAGATCTTCGACTTGGAGGTGGTTAGGGGTTTCACAGAGGAGGAAGCCAGTTGAACGCTTTTCCAGCTGAATTAGGATGGTGCAGCGGGACGTGATGGGTTCTCGGTATTCTTCTATAGGGAGTTATGGGAGACAGTCAATGGGGATGTGTTGGATGTGCTGGAGGAGTTTCGCCACGGGAACACGGGCTTTGAGAGACTGAACATGGTGCTCTTTTTCCTGCTGCCTAAGAAGGATGCGCCAATCATGGTAGAGGACTACAAGCCTTTCGCTTTATCTAATGCTATCTATCTATTGATGTCAAAGATCTTGGCTAAGCTGTTGAGAGGGGTATTGGATCAGATCATCTCGCCTGAGCAGACGACCTTTGTTCCTGGGAGATCTATGGGGAACGGTTTGGTGATGGCTTCAGAGGTGGTAACGGACTGGAAGAGAAGCAAGGCCGAGGGTGTTCTCTGGAAGGTAGACTTCTCAAAAGCATATGACTTTAAGGATTGGATATTCCTGTGGGCATCACTCGAGAGAAGGGGCTTCCCAGAGACGTAGATTGCTTGGATCAAGCGATGTGTCATAACTGTATCTCATGCTGTGCTTTTTAATGGTAGATCAGAGGGTGGATTCTTCCAGCCACAAAGAGGGATCAGACATGGATGTCCGCTTGCTCCACTTCTATTTGTCATTGTAGCAGATGCTCTGGCAGTAATGATGAGGTTGGCAGTTCTTGCGGGTTGGTGTTTAGGCTATCAAAGAGACGGCATCTCCATCCCAATTCTTTAGTATGCGGATGATACTGTACTCTTCATGGGAATTGAGGAGGAGAAGATTCGAAGAGCTTCGGGTATCATGGATATGTTTGGGGACATTTCTGGACTTCAGATCAACATGGAAAAATAAGTGGTGGTGCCTTTCGGTCTTGCGGAGGATGAGGTGTGTCGCGCTTCTGTGGTCCTGGGATGCCCCACGGCAGCCCTGCCGATTACTTACTTGGGGCTGCTGTTGGTAGCTGGGAAGCCGAAGGCAGAGTGGGGGGCATTGTTAGAAAGACTGGAGGAGAGATTGGCTGGGTGGAAGGCGAGGTTGCTCTCGAAGGGTGGGTAGTTGATACTTCTGAAGCTTGTTCTGTCAGCCATCCCAATCTTCTTTTGTTCATGAGATCTCTATCTGTAGGGATATGTAATAAGATTGATGCATTGATGATGAAATTTTTCTGGTTGGACGGGCGACAGGGCAAGAAGGGAATCTACCTAGTTGAGCGGGACATTCTGACGTCAGCTAAGAGGAAGGGTGGATTAGGGGTGCTGCAGATGAGGGAGATGAATAAGGCGCTTTTGGCAAAGTGGGTGGTTCAGGTGTGGGGGAAACCGCAGGTTCTGGTGTGTTGCTTGCTCAAGAGGATATATGGGGTTACCATGTCGTTGGATGTCGTCTATCATCTTTGTAGAAGGAGATTATTGTGATTATTTCGAAGATTGCTTCTAGGCTCAGGCTAGTGCTGGGAGATGGCACGAGATTTTATTTCTAGAGGGATGATTGGATCGGGGATAGGATGTTAGGGGACCGGTTCCCACACCTTTTGAGGCTGGCGGGCGACATGGAGATATTGATGCAACAAGTGTGGGACCATGGGGCCTGGTCTCCAACATTTTCGTCACCGTTGTCTGAGCAGAGGGTGCAAGAGTCCCTATCATTGCAGTCTGAGTTGTTACAGGGCGAGAGTCTGTCAATGGGTTGTGATCACTTTGTTTGGGGTGACGGGAGGCTCACGGTGCGAAAGACATCGTTTTCTGCTGGAGGACGGGGAGGAGGTGCAGGAGGAGCTTCGTGTGGACAAGGATTTGATATGGCGGTGTAAGGTTCCCAACAGAATCAAGGTTTGCTTATGGCTATTCAGGCTTGGAAGGCTTCTTATTAAGGTTCGTCAGGAGCGGGTTCTGGGTGTGGAGGATATTGCTTGTGATAGGTGCAATGGATTAAGAGAGGATGCATACCATTTGTTCTTCTCTTGCCCGCTTTCTGAGGAGGTCTGGAAGCAGGCTAACATCTCGTGGTTGGCACAGAGCTATTGCAATGCCTTCTATAGGGATTTCCACTTGTTTTGCGGTTTCAGACATGAAGACATCTCGTATCGGTTGCGTTGGTGTGGTCCATCGTGTGCGAGGAAAAATGTCATTTTTTAGGGGGGAAGGGTTTCATTCTACGAAAGTATTTGGGCATTGTAGGGCACTATGTAATTCATGGCAAACGTGATATGATGTAACACTTTTCTTTGTTTTTTCTTTTCTTTTATTAATACAATGATTTACGGTGGTGGGTCCCAGTAGGGGCAACACCCTCCTTCTTGTCAAAAAAATAAATTCTCATTAAGAATTCATAGACTTGTATGTTAAACGATTATTAATTATTTGTTCCTATAAATAGCCCGTTGGTGGGGATTGCATGTCATGGTAACACCACATTTGAAGGAGATGTGAATGGAAGTTTTAAAGTTGAAAGCTTCTTCCTCAGGTTGTGAAAGGAATTAGAGCACTTTTGAGGCGGTAAAGGTAAAAAAATAGTGCAACACATGTCAGATGTTACACATCATTAATGAGCAGGAATAGAAGTCTAAATCTAGGAATTTCATGATTTAAGGTGAATTTTAAGAGAAGTGTTAGAAATCACCGAAAAATCGTAGGAATCAAAATCTAAGAGAAGTGGATTGGTACACTTACGTATAGAAATCAAAATATAAGAAATCACGATTTTTTCCATTTTTATCTTCTTTTATCCTTTTTTACTTTTTTTTCTCTTTTTTTGAATTTTTGAATTTTTATGTATTTTAAATAAAATTAGAAGTATTTACAAACATTGTTTTAAAAACACGCCTCGAGGCGCTGCATGCCTCGAGGCTATAGCCTTATGCAGCCTCAGTGAGGCGTGCGCCTCGAGGCGCTGCCTCATTTGTGTGTTGATTTTTTTATTTTTTTTCTACAATATTTTTTCTTTTCTTTTTGGTTGTGGGCTTTTCATCTTTCGTAGACAAGTATTTTCAAGTCCTTAAGCTCACAATTCACTGAAATGCATTTTTCTAATTTATTAAAGTATTAAGCTTATTTTTACTTTGTTATGCATGTTTTTTATCAGAGAAGCGAAAGCGGAATTGATAAAATAAGAAACATAAACATGATGAACAAAGATTTAACGTGGAACCCTACCCCCTAAGGAGCGTGATGAAACCACGGGAGAAGCCCTCAAAGGGGAGGTATTCTATTGAATTTCTCAATGAGTACAGGGGGTGTGGGGCTCCTTATATAGCCTCACAGACAGCCCGGAGTCCCATCACTCATCCATGTGGGACTAAATATGAGTGGGGTAATTGGATCTTGGCAAGATCCAATTACCTACTTATTACATTCTCCAGCACTCCCCCTCAAGCCAGAGATGAGAAAGCTGCAACTTGCAACAAAAATATAGTATACAACACATCTTCACACGATACATCACAAGAAGAATACAAGTCCGCTGCTGGTAGAAGACCTCGCACGAGAACGGATCTGCGGCTTTCAGGTCATCGGAACGTATCTCTGGCATGCTTGTAGAAACCACTGCGATATCAGGTCACCGTTACACATCTCTGTCGTGCCTGGAGAAGAAATGCCGCAGAAGAAGTCCAACGCGGGGAACTGATCGGGTCGTAAAAGAAGAAGTATACGCCTCGACGAAGAAGTTGATGCTAGGTGAAGACGGATGATCTGTACAAAGCTGGAGTGATGGTCTGTCAGTCGTGGACATGGAGATGTCCTGAAGAATTAGTTCTGACTCCCCCTTTCTCCCATACTTGATAGAATAGGAGCATGGATCAAGTTGGGAGAAACCAAAACATGCATTTTTTGCATCATTTTATTTTCTTCATTTTTGAAGTCGTTCAACTTTTTTTACGGCTTTTCCTCCTCCTCTTCTTTTTTTTAATTTTTTTGCAAAATTTCCCTTTTTTTAAATTATTTTTTTGAAAACTGCACTGCCCTTTTTTCGCCCCTTCTCTCCTTTTTTTAACAACCGATCTTTCCTTTTTTTTATTCACCTCTCTCATTTTTTTAATCGTCCCACAGGGCCCACACTTCTATTCAGGGTTCCATGTGTGGAACCCTTCGCGAGAGAGGCGCCGCCCCAATGGGGCCCTGCTACTTGGAGCTGCTGCGATGGGAGAGCTTGCGCGCCATCGCCAACGCTGCCTGGAGCGTTCGCTTGGAAGGAATGTCGCCATTACTTGGGGTGTCGCCGTGCCTAGGGCCTGACAATCGCGCGGGGAGGAGTCACACAAGGAAGGAGTTGCGCGTGTGAGATCTGGGGGATGCCGCCGAGCCTGCCTTGCGAGTAGAGAGAAGCCGCCTGCGAGGGGGTCCCGCCTTGGATGAGTTGCGACTCGAGGAGGAGCGCGAGGAGGCGGAGATCTGGAGTCTGAAACTGAAGGCGATTCCGCATGGAGGGAGTCGCGACTAGATCGTGTCTTTTGAGGAGATCCACCGCCTGGACATGGAGGGCCCGCTTGGGAAAGCTCTTGCATAGCGGCTCGCGCTAGGGCTTGGGAATGTTTTACTTGCGAGGAGGAGTCGCCGTTGGAGATACGCATGGAGATCTTGGAGCGGTGCCTGGAGGACCCATTGATGGAAATTTGACCAGGATATGCTGATGCGGATGCTCCAGGAGAGATGGAGTTTTGCTACCACGCCGCCTGCACGTGCGGGAGAAGAGGTGGCCCGTGATGCGGCCTAGAACTATGGATCTAGGGTTACAAAAAACCTTAGAAATTTGGAACCAAAACTTGTACAGATCTCCAAACAATAATCGAATCTTGAAAAATAATGATCTTCGATAACAATGAACAACGTATCTGATTACTAAATCTCGAATAAATAAATAATGAACATCAAACTCCTCGAGAATCGACCCTCTATGATACCGTGTTGAAATAAGAGAAGCGGGAGCGGAATTGATAAAATAAGAAACATAAACATGAAGAATAAAGATTTAACGTGGAACCCTACTCCTAAGGAGCGGGATGAAACCGCGGGAGTAGCCCTCAAAGGGGCGGATATTCTATTAAATTTCTCAATGAGTACAGGGGGTGTGGGCCTCCTTATATAGCCTCACATACAGACTTTAGTCCCATCGCTCATCCATGTGGGACTAAATATGAGTGGGGTAATTAGATCTTGGCAAGATCCAATTACCCACTTATTACATTCTCCAACATTTATAAATCAACATGAATAAAAAATTGAGTCTTGAGTCCCTAAATCTAATACCTCTACTCTTTAGTATGAATCAAGCATAAATGCTTTCTTTATTAAAATGTTTGGATGCAAGTCCTCTACTTTGTCCTAAATTTAGAAAAGTATTTTTTTTGTAAACATGTCTCATCTTTTCTTCTATTCAATCAGAACTAAGTTAATACACGTCTAAGCATGCATGAACAAAGATGGTCATAACATGCAATATTTCAAGTATTTTATCCCCCAATCCTTATGGTAAAGTAAAAAGTGATCACTGATTCACTGCTTACTCTCTTATCCTTCTCAATTGAATGACACACAAAATGGTGTGTTACATATTATTCGAAACTTTAAATTTTGCGGAGAGTTACCCATTATTGTGCTTGCATATCCATATTTACTTGACTCCTTATAGATTTAGAGTAAAAAAAAAGAGTTATATAACAACTTGGATGTTTAAACCATGATGTTAGCCTTGAAATATCATGGAGTTATGTATTTAATCATAATTATTTAATTTCTAGAACTTGAAAATTGTAATTACGATTAATTATTATGTTTTATGAAAAAAATTCTTTCACGAGTGAGGCTTACGCCTCGATACACCTCGAGGCTTACGCCTCGAGGCAATACTGGGAAAACGCCTCGATACGCCTTACACTTTTTAAAACCTCGTTTACAAACACGGAGTTAGTCTCATTTACACCATCGTTTTTGAAAAGATTTTCCAAACCATGTCACATAATATAGATTTTCAAAATATTTTCAAAAGGTTTTCAAAACAAGTAAAAATCCTCATTTTTTCAATCTAATATCAACATTTTTCAAAACAATGTCACATAGTTAGGAAAATTTTCAAATCATTTTACAAACATTTTTACACAAATCAGTTCAAAGGCACTTTACCCTATCCCAAAAAATTTGAAAATTATCAAAATATGAGCTATTGTTAAAGTATATATGAAATATATAAGGTGTACTCCCCTATACTTAGCTTTTGCTATGTCCTTATAGCACAAAGTAATATGAAGCCATAACTCATGCTGAAATATAGAAAGATATACGATAACAGAGTCAGATTGCCCTCTTATACTTAGGTTAAAAATAACCTAAGTATAAGAAGAAGACCATGAGGGATCAATGAGTGAAGAATAGAAGGGGACGAGGGTTCAGGTCCCCCCTATACTTAGGATGAGAAGAGCCATAGTATAGAGATAGGCAATCAAAAAGGGAATGACCCGAGGGGAACAATTAGCTGTTACATGGTTCTCCCTATACTTAGGCTGAAGAGGAGCCTAAGTATCTGGATATGGAACTAAGGATGAGAAACCAGGACACCGGTTAGGGTTAAGTGAAATGACTTTACAAGATGGATGAATCTTTAGAAATGATTATGGAGTATAGGGTTTACAAGAGGGTTGGGCGGAATACACAATCAAGGCTCAGATTTGAGTCCATTACACAAGGTTTAATGATAAGTTTTATGTACTATCATGGGGATGCGACCTCACTTTTTACATGCAAAAATCCATCCTACGTACAGTGTTGGGTTTTCTCGCCCATAATCAAGGTGAATTTTACTCCATTTTATTGAGACCGACTTGCTTTATCAGTCCCGATTTTATACTTAAGTTATCACTGAATTTAATGTGAGTACAAATCAAGCAATTATTGTTAGAGCGGTCCCAATTCCATTTAAAATCCTAGGTTATAACCAATAGCGGGATGTCAAAAAAAGCTAATGCAATGGGAAAGCATGATGCATACTCAAGAGAAGTACTTAC
The DNA here is from genome assembly GCA_037367405.1 of Ottelia alismoides. NCBI lineage: Eukaryota > Viridiplantae > Streptophyta > Magnoliopsida > Alismatales > Hydrocharitaceae > Ottelia > Ottelia alismoides. The sequence goes on from JAZKJV010001599.1 coordinate 19,116, forward strand.
AGTGCCTCCAACATTCTCCATGCAAGTGCAAGACCGGATTTAAATTTATCACTACATGTATGCAAGTCGAGAAAAACCACACCTAAACATGGTACTATTAGCTGGAAGAAATGAATTGATTTTGGCTAAGTAGATCGATGCTCAAGTGTCTCATGAATCTATGGAGATGCAATGAATCTCCTAGATGCTTATTAGTTTGTTCTACCTATGATTAAGCACAGATGATACTGAATTGAAAAATGTGCTCAGAGAGTCGCATGCCTAACCCTAGATCGAACACTCAAGTAGAGTCCCACTTGGGTAGAGGTGAAACAGACTCCACACACCATATGAAAGTCAAGGTACATGAATACACACACGAACCCTCGAATGAGGACAACTAAAAATGCAATTATTACACATATATACAACAAATAAAATGAACAAAAATGCTCATTAAAAATCTTAATGCTTCAGAAGGTGCTTCTGTGGCTCCTTGCAGCAGGAGCTCCCAACTCTCGCCTCCATGTCTCTCGAGCATCCTTGTTCTCCACAGACTCTGCCACAAAAGCCATGCATTAGATATACGATCACGAATTTTAGTGAACAATAAAACAAAACAAGAACAACACAGACATGAAGACCTAAGTATCAAAAGTAATCAATTTAACTAAATATTAAAATCTAAGAATTCACGAAGATAAGCCGTGTCCTCGGCAACGGTGCCATCTGATGAACGCGTTTTCGCCTCTCTTAATAATGTGAGATTGTCATAGTACATGAAGCGAAAACAATCCAATCAGAGACCACAACCTTTGAATATTATGTAGTATTTATAACTTGGTAAGTATGCCAAGGTCGAACACATGGACACGAGCTACCTAAATGATTATGCAGAGATCAATATCTAAATTAAGCGATTACGTAATCTACCTGGGTTAACCATGCAATACAAGACATAAAGCCATGCACACCTTAACAATACAATACAGAATAACGAAGGTACAAGATATGATGCAATGCAAAAAATAATTAGACAAATCATGCAACCTATAATGCATACTAATAATACAATGCAAAACAAAACAATGAAGAGGCAAACAAATATTCATGCAATTATTGGACGCAGAACATGATTTTTTTATTAGAGTTTTATGCAAGTTAAAATATGAATAACACGCAACAAAATGATAGGCAATGCAAACAGACAATTATGTACAAATTTGCCCCTACGTCTGTCAATTAATTGAGCAAAACAAGGGTGATTAATTTCATGATCATATGATGCATCAAATTACAACAAATGGTATTTAAATGAATAAGAAGAAGATACAATATATTTTGAATTTAGCCTTCTGTTCTAAGTGTCAAATCAAGAAACCAATAATGCCATTAGATAGAGAATTAAATAAGCAACAAAATGAAACTGAAATCCTTGAAATTGGAGTCCATATGCTTAAGTTATAGCCAAGCTTGCAAAAATCATCCGACTAGGCCGACTAGTTGGTCCGACTAGGGGGGGGGGTAGCCGACTCGACTAGGCCTAGTCGGTCAGCCCGACTAGTCAGGCTGACTAGTTGGTCGACTAATCAGCCGATTTTTACATCAAGCTTTCATAATTTTTTTCTTTTTTGCTTTTTTCTAACAACAAACATATTCTGATATGCTTAATGTTATATTTAATGTCAATTACTTCTTTTGTTTCATTATGTAAGTATAGAAAATGTACAAATCTATGCTAATACATAAGCAAACTTATTCTAATATGCAATAATGTTATATATAAAGTCAATTACTTCTTTTATTTCATTATGAAAGTATAGAAAATGTACAAATCTATGTATAAAAATGATTTATATATTTAAAATAATTAAAAAATTCAAAACCGACTAATGGCCGACTAAATCCGACTAGTCGCTCGACTGCCGATTAATCCTTGGTCAGTGACCCCGCCGACCGAGTACTGACTACTGCTTTCTGCAACCTTGGTTATAGCATCAAATGTTCGGGGCATAAATGTATGAAAACTATGAAAATAATCAAAGGAAACATAATAAACATGCCATGAGGGGTATTTTTTTTGAGGCCCAAGAAAAGGGGGAGAAACTCAACGGTGTTCACCCCAATATATTATAAAACTAAAAAGAAAAAGATAGAGAAGGGAAAGGAAAAAGTACAGTACATCACACAACTGAAAAGGCGAAAATACAAAGAATATCACCACTCCCAAAAAACAAACTGCGGCCTATACCGCACACCAGTCATCCAGATACGCGTACACTGAATAAGAACGTTATCCCTATAAAAGCGTTGGCCAGAGAAGAGAGCCTCATTCCTTCCCAACCATATGCACCACATCTTTGCAATCGGGGCCAAGATCTCCCTCCTAGCCTTGTTCCTGTTGCACACCAATAATTCACAGAAAGCAGCAAGGTCATCCGATCTCACCCACTCCAGATCATCCCAGATCCCTCGGACCATGGGGCAGCCAAAGAATAAGTGATCAATTGTTTCCACAGCCGACTCACAAAGGACACAGGTAGAATCTACATTAACCATGAATCTAGCGCAGCGATCACGCGTTAGCAATCTCTTTCTGCGCAGAAGCCAAAGGAAGAAGCCAATGCGCTCAGGAAGCCTCAGACCCCAAAAGAACCAAGAGTCGCGCACGAGGATATCAACCCTGACCGGTGGGGGCGGAGCCAACGCCCGATACGCCTTCCGCGTGGAGAAGGTGCCGTCCTTCCAAGCCCAATGATCCTGCCCATCACTAGGCCGGTCAGTGTCACGGATGTCGTCCAAAAGAGCAATAAAATCATCAAGCCGCTGGTCCGAGAAATTCGCGAGAAACCGCGGACACTAGCAGCCATCCAGCCAGCAAGAAGCAACTGAGGCATCTTTGTCAGCCACCAATGCAAACAAATGTGGGAAGCGCTCCTTCAAAGAACCTCTTCCCGACCAATCGTCAACCCGAAATTTGAAGGAGTCCCCCTTCCCCAGCACCGGCCTAAAGAGCGAAACATTCCTCGCAAAAGCATCCAGCACACTACGCCAAAACGGAGAATGGCGACCGACCTCACCCCCCCGCACCATCCCCATCCTAGCATCACTCAGGAACTCCCTCAGAACTGCAATGAAGAAGCTATCACCCTGACCCCAAATTCTGCTCACCCACTTGAGAAAAAGAGCATCATTAACAACCTCCAGCCTCCGCACACCCAGGCCACCATCCCGTTTGGCCCTAGTAACCTCATCCCAGGCCACAAGATGCACCCCCCTTCTCCCCTCCCCCTCCCCCTTCCTGCCCCACAAGAATCACCTTATACAACGCTCAATACGCAGACGAATCCCCATCGGCATGTGACGAATCGAGAGAAAGAAAATCGGAATCGAAGAAAGCACCGCATTGAGAAGAACAAGGAGACCCCCTCTAGAAAGCAACGCCGCGCGCCAGCCAACAAGGCGCAATTCCACACGCTCAACAACCATGCGCCAATCCCGAAGCCTGGCCCGGCCCACCACCAACGGCAAGCCAAGGTAATCAATAGGAAGCTCACCTGGAGGAGACCTCAATAGCCGGCCGCACTCCACCGCCTCCGCCTGCGACAACCCAAAGGGGATCACCTTGGATTTGCTGCCATTCATCAAAAACCCCGATAATTCGCTGAACAGCAAGAGTGACCGCCATACCGGAGACCTCGGAAGGGCCGCCCTCGATGAAGCAAATAGTATCATCCGCAAATTGGATCAAAGGCACGCTCATAGCGCCCTTAGAGAAACCTTTCGAAAGCCCTGCCTCAATCACACGGTCCACCATACGCGCCAACACATCCGAAGCCAACACAAAGAGGAGGGGAGCGAGGGGACACCCCTGGCGCACCCCCCTTCTCGACTGGAAAAAGCCCCCAGCCGCCCGACCATTAACCAAAACAGAGAGTGATACGGTGGTCACGCACCGACGCATCCACGAAATCCAGACCTCAAGGAACCCTCGCCTTCTCAAAACCGACCACAAGAACCGCCACTCCAGGCAGTCGTACGCCTTAGCAAAGTCGATCTTCCACAGTACCCCCTTCTTATCAGAGTTCTTCTGATGCAGAACGGAATTCGGCGTCGGCGAATAAAATAATAATATAATTTTGGTGGATTTTTGGTGGAAGAAGAGAGGGGTTGAGAAGAAGAAAATACTCGTCGGTAACGAGGGATTGAAGGAGAAGACCGCGGAGATCGCGTGGAGGGAGAAGGGAGAGGGAGAGAGATAAAATGAGATCAACTCAAATTTTCATTCATAATCGACTCACTAAGACTGATGGACTACCCTCTCTTTATATAGGAGAGAGGGTTTACAAAAATAGTAAATAATCAAATTACAACTAATTTAATCCTAATTGACCTCTAACTAACTTAATTGGACTCTAATTATTTAATTGACCAACAATTATAATTAAATTCTACGAAATCAACGTTGAGATCACAGGCGATCTCAATTATTCAATTGGACCCAAAAAACGTAAATAAAATTGATAATTATCTAATTAAATAAATGTGGCCCCATAATTTGGGGTCACGCTGCATCAACTCTCCACCGCTTTCAAAAATTCGGCTCCTGACGAATTGCGTGAACGGCTGGCTTGGAGGAGGATTCGGCGGCTTCAATTGTCTGCTGGAAGAACATGTGGGGCATGAATGGCGGAATCCATGTGCGGGCGGGAGAGGCGCGGCTACCGTGGTTGAAAAACATATGCGGTGCGTACGGTGGCGTCGTCTCGATCGTCGTCTTCTTCCCATGGTGCTCAAAGAATTGATGCGGCATGGAGAATATGGCCCTTGAATCATCCATAATGAAGCAATGGCACAAAGAGAGGAGAAGGGGAGATGTGTCCACAAAGTAGAGCCATGGGGTCCTTATATAGGAAAAACCCAAGGTCCTAGTCCTATTTGAATAAGGGAAATCCCCATAATCCTGATTTTCACCCCTTCTCTTTAAAAATTTTCGCCACCAGGGGTAGGGGTGCAATTTTCGTACCCCTTCATTTTGTCTCCCAATTCTATGTCTTTGGACCTTTCTGCAAATATGGATTTTGAGGCATTTTTCTTTGCAATTTTTTCCACTTGAATTCCAATCCCCCTTTTCCAGGGATTTGGGTTTTCTTGATCTCGGATGGACTGTTAGGGCACGGAGCTCTTGCGGCGTTAAAGACGCGGGGTGGGGGTCGATGACCACGCGGAGGCGGCGCGGTGGCTTCGCGAGGACGCGATGGGGGGCGGCGGTCCTGCTGGCGGGCCGGGGCGGTTCGACGGGGAGGAAGCGATGGCCTGGGATGTCGCGTGGGAGGGCGAGGGAGGGGCCGTGTGTTTGTGGAGGCGTTGGGAAGGGGGAGGCGCGGGCATGTGGTGTGGGCGCTGGCGGCGCGGGGGAAAGAGAGGTGAGGAGATGCGGGAGGCGAGGGTAAGGAAGGAGGTGGGTCGGGGAATGGTGGGGAGGGTCTTGTTACCGGTTTGGTTGGTCGCAGCTCGAAGTGTAGCCACTTGGCGAGGGCTAAGGGCGTCACGTTGCGGTCTGAGGGTTACACGAACCTTGTCTATGAGAAAGGTGTACGTGTTCGGTTTTCCTCGGTGTTCGGTGTCTCGATCGAATTGCCACGGTCTCCCTAGAAGTATATGACAGCGTGACCCCAAATTATGGGGCCACATTTATTTAATTAGATAATTATCAATTTTATTTACGTTTTTTGGGTCCAATTGAATAATTGAGATCGCCTGTGATCTCAACGTTGATTTCGTAGAATTTAATTATAATTGTTGGTCAATTAAATAATTAGAGTCCAATTAAGTTAGTTAGAGGTCAATTAGGATTAAATTAGTTGTAATTTGATTATTTACTATTTTTGTAAACCCTCTCTCCTATATAAAGAGAGGGTAGTCCATCAGTCTTAGTGAGTCGATTATGAATGAAAATTTGAGTTGATCTCATTTTATCTCTCTCGAACCGCATCCTCCCTCCTCACCCCCGATTCTTCTTCTCTCGTAACCCTACTCCCTACCCGCCGCCTCCTGTTCTCCTCTTCTCCATCGCCAAAGCCTCCGCCCTCTCTCCCCGTTCGCCTCCCCATCTCCCCCGCACCGCCCTTCTCCCCAACCCTCTTCTCCCACACGCGCCACCTCTCCCTTCCTCCCCCGCCTGCATCTTCGGCCCCAACCCTGCTCGCGCAGCCGCCTCCCCAGTTCCCCCTCCTCTCCACGCCATCGCCGCCCCTTTCCTCCCTTTCCCCTCCTGCGACTTTCACCCCCAAGCCGCGTCCAACCAGTAACGACCCTCCCCCTCCTTCCGTGCGTTGACTCCACGACGCCGCCTACCCATCGCAGAAGCATCCAGCGCCGACCCTCTTCCCCGCCAACCCTGTTCTCCTCTCTTCTCCGCACCTCTCTACCCCGGGACCCCAATCCGTCACCGCCTCCCCTGCCGCTGTTGTCTCTTCGCCTCCCCGAGAAGCTCCTCGCACCCGTCAGCCACATTTGGGGTAACCGCCAATCCGCGTGGCCCACAGTGGAACCTCCAGAGCCGCCGACAGCACTCCCAGCGCCGAGAATAACGTAGTCCAGATCTGAAGCGTGTCAACTTCCCTTGCCGGTTGTGGTATGAGCGTATTTTTTTACCGTTATTCCATCATATAAAGTTAGTATTGTGGCCTGTGATATTGCTTGTTTGGCTTGGTGAATCGTTGAGACCCCTAGTAGTTGCAATAACGTGATAACTTTCCTAATATTATTAACTCGCCTCTTTGCCCTAACTTTTGTGGATCGAAATCGGTGCTATAACGCAAATAACTTGGCTATTTTGTTGCTGATTTTGGCATGTCATACGTAGGCTGTCTTCATTTCGTCATTTTGTTTCAATAATTTCTTTCGTGAGTCGTCATTTAGATTCTTGCACACTTAGATTGCATCATCTTCCAATCATCGACCACCTCAGAAGCCACCGCGATGCAATCCGAAATCTGCCTACCCCGAATGAAAGCGGCCTGGGCCGGAGAGACAAGTGAGTCCAGGACACGAGCAAGCCGTCTGGCTAAGACCTTAGCAACGATAAGATAAATACCGTTAGAGATCGAGATAGGACGGTAGTCCTCGATACGATGAGCCACCGTGGATTTAGGGACCAAGACAATGATGGCCCTATTAATCCTATCAAAACCAGAATTCCCAACGCAAAATTCAGACACCACCTCCAGGACATCACTGACCACCACCTCCCAAAATTCACGATAAAACGCCACCTAAAAACCATCAAGACCCGGGGACCCATCAGTGTTTAAGTCCCACACAACCTCCTTGACCTCCTCCAACGATATCGGCCGAATCAAAAGCTCTGAGTCCGAGGCCAAAATGGAAGGCGCCCCCAGACCCAGCCATCGCCATCTGCGCGGGGAGCGACTCGCCGAGAAGCGCTTGAAATGATCAACAATGGAGAGCCCCATCTCCCTTTCCCCACTAAAATGAGCACCATTAACGGAAACAGAGCGCATCGTGTTAGAGCTCTTTCTACTACTAGCCACACGATGAAAAAAGGCCGTATTGGCATCACCTTCTTTGAGCCATTTCAAATGTGACCGCTGATGCCACTCAATGTTCCTTTTCTTGTCCTCCACCGCGACCTGCATTCGTGCAGATAATCGCTCACGAAGCTCCTCGGGCAGCAGGTCCCTTTCGTTCTCAGCCCGATCAAAAATCGCTATGACATCCTCCGCCGCCATCCTGGCAGCAACGCGCGCCAACCTCGAATCCTTCTTGAATAACGCAAGTAACTTTCACAACGAAGCAAGCTTCTGATGCAGTCTATAAGCCGCAGACCCCACAAAAGATGATTGAGTCCAATGCGTCATCACCAGCTCCTTGAAATTAGGCTCCTGAAGCCAGCACTTCTCATAGCGAAAGAGGCCCCGCACCCGTTGGCCCTCACCAGACTCCCACATAATAGGCGTGTGGTCAGAGAACTAGCGGGGGCGAGAAGACACCGAGCAAAGAGGGAAGACCTCCAACAGCTTCCCAGAAACCAAGAAACGATCAATCCTAGAACGTGTAGAATTGTTCCTCCAAGTGTAGCACTGGACCCCGGGTCCTGGCCCCCCTGCCCCGGGGGCAATCCGAAGAGTGAAGCGTAACATTGAAATCTCCCCCCAAGAGCCAAGGAAACCCCTCAAAAGCAGTAGCCGCAGCTCGAAGATCCTCCCAAAGCTCCTTCCTCATAATGTGACAGCAGGGGGCATAAATACAGGAGAAAGCAATAGGCAAAGCTGAATCAGTCCGGATCAACACCACAGAAAGCATATGTCTTCCCTCCAAAACAGAAGTGAAGGAGAATGCCGCAGAACGCCAAGCAAGAAAGAATCCCCCCACCGTCCCAACCTCATCCACGACCCTGAACTCATCCAGGGGACCCGCACCAAAAGAGCGCCAAAGAGTATCGTCAACCCCTCTCAATTTCGTTTCTTGAATAAAAGCAATATCACAACCCCAATCGGAAAATCTAGAGCCCAAAGAGCGTCACTTATCAGCTTCCCCAAGGCCCCTAACGTTCCAGGAGAGAACCTTCATTAAGGCACATCAGAGTGACCCCCAAGGAGGCTGAGACCAGCCGCCTCCGCCATAGATTCCCACAAAGTTGCACAAGAATGCTGCACCAATGATCCCAGCTGTGAGCGATTACGCCTCCGATATCTTTTCCCCGACCTCCTGTCGGGAAGGCTCCTCACCTCACTAGCAGCAGCCACGTCTGAAAAAGCCCCCGAGGGGCAACCAGAAAGGATCCTCACCGACGAACCCCCCTGGTTCACCATAGTGGGAGGGGAGGGGGATCGGTCAGCGGACGAAGCAAGCGGGCGCGAGCAATGCATCTCCATATCCGAGTGCGACCCCAGTTCCTCAATGTGAATCCTGCGGGCCATATCCGAATGAGACACAGGTAGGGTAATCGGGCCACTGCTATGGTAATCGGGCAACCACGTCGTCGACCAGGGTCCGAAGTTGAAAGACCTGCCAAAGCCCAGCGCCCCCTGGCCCGAAACCGGACCCGAGAAGCGAAAGTGTAAAGCACTAGCCGCCAAACTCGGTCGAGGTTCAGGAAACGAATCATCCTCGGATCCCCCTAAATCAAAAAAACCGTCTGTTTCTGACGAGAGGCACGAAACCCGATGTTGCACCTCGAAGGGACACGAAGAGTCGAACACAGCGGGCGACGCTTCGGAAGATCCCCCAAAACGTGTCACCTGGCGGCCAGAAGATGAGGCGACATCCCCAACCCCCGAGCCAACCGGACCGGCCACAATGGCCGCCCGATCAGGAGCGCCCACCGGCGGAGGCTGCGGGGCGACGATAGAAAGCTCCACCTTAAAACGCAAACGACCAACTTTCAAAGACCCGAAGAAGAGCTTGCCAACCGCGTCGAGAAGGAATCCCTTGCTGCACTCCATGAGAACACGTGTGACCCTCCAGTCCGCACCCGACGATAGACTGTCATCCCCGATCGCCAGAACTTCCCCTCACCGCTGGAGGGTTTTGCAAAGGCAGGGGATAGTCCTAGAGAGAAAGGGAACACCACGAAGCTCCGCAACACAGACCTCTGTGTCGGAGAAGGCACCATCCGCAACACGAATCATCCTCCAAACAATATCTTCGGTAGCACCATTCCGAAGAAGCCTTTCCCGTTGCTCCGGGGAATGGCCACGCACACAGCAACGAGAAGAATCTAACACTTGAATATCCCCACGGAAGAGGGGTCCCATAAAGCCAAGAAGGTGAGAACTGACACCAGCCCAATCAACGCCGCTCCGACGGACAAGCTCCACAGCCGCAACGCATCCATCCTCACCATGCACACCCTTCCCATGCACTCCAACAACCAATGGCGGTTCTTCCCCCATCACCTCCACACTCGCCATGGCAGCATCGCCACCCACCTCGACATCCCCACCACGTAGAGCATCGCCAGATAGAGGATACAAGACGCGAGACCCTTCCACCACCTGAGCAAAGGAACACACCCCCCTCCCAAGCACAGGAACAGAGCAAGCCGACCTCGAGGCCTGCATGCACCTCGAGGTTTTCATCCCGGAAGGAGGAGTGCCACGACCAAGTCCGAACCAACACGAAGCTTTCCGGTGACCAGGCTTCCCACAGCCAAAACAACGAGCATGAAGCCGACAAAACGAAGCCACATGACCATGCTCACCGCACCTAAAGCACCGCTTCCCAGGCTTCTTGTGAGAGACCTGCACCCACTCGTCGTCGTCCTCCCTCCGCTTCTCGCAGCCTTCTCCACGCAGCGGAACCCCAACTACGACCCCAGGAACCACCCCCTTCCCCTTCGTATCCACCCCACCAGAGGGAGCACTACCCGCGGACGTCCCACCACCTTTCGCCTTCGCTCTCCACCAACGCTCCATCACCCCCCTCTCTCCTTTCTTCCCATGAGGGGTATTTTTGCAATTAATTAATGCTGCAAAGAGTTACCTGCAAATTTTCCTTGCGTAAGGATCATTTTGCAATTAGCTGAAGTAGGAAGGACCCTCGCGCAATTTTTCCAGACATGGCACGTATAACATGTGCCAATTAGACCTTGTTGCAATTCTGAAGAAGTGGCGGGGTACGAATGCAAATGTTCCAAGCCTTTGCGTGTGAGGCATGCAGGCGGAGGCTTGGGAGAAGGGTCGGGGCCAATGCAGGTGCCTCGGGCCACGTAGCGACTTGTGAGACTTCAGGGAGGCTCGGTCCCATCGAGCCTCTGCGCTTCCGAGAGGGTGGCGTGGATGATCCTGAGACGTTGGATGGGCACTGGGAGGGTGCCATCCAATGGCGCATGTAGCTCGAGAGTCCTCATCCGTTCTACGGCGGCGCTAAACCATCTCCGGCGAAGCACCTAGAGCATCTTTGTGATCATTTGCTGTCACTGAAGATCCAAGAACGCTCCTGGAAGGCTGGCGAAGAAGCTCGAACGGTGGAGAGCAGCTGGAAGCCTCAGGATTGGGATGGCGATGTACTCTCGTCGGAGGCGGAGCTCTAGAACGAAGCCCGCCTGAAGTCCGACCATTAAAAGGGAGGTACCTACAAGAGGGGATAGATGAAATAACCTAAGCGTGTAGTGCATGCTGAAAGTGGAATGGAGGGCGACGGAGTGGAGAAGGTGGAACCCTTAGTGGGTTCTTCTCCGACCACGTCGGAGAAGAATGCCTGGGGTGAGAGAAGGTTCTGACGGACGAAGATGGTGATCTGAAGGTCTCGCGAAGGTGTGGGATGTACGAGGAAGATGAAGAACCGGTCAATCGAAGGTGGGAGAGTATATGGGCACCTAATTAAATCAGAGAAAACACTGAGGAAAGTTAGAGGGATTACCTGGAGATCGACGAGGTTGTCGGAGCTGAAGGCAAGGTTTGGGCTGAGTTTAGAGTGAAGCTCCGGTCTTCACTCAATCTGGACAACCATGCTAGAGAGCTTAAACGACCATGGAATGACCATGGCATGGCGGTAGTGACCATGGGTTAATATCGGAACCGCCAACCGTCGCTCATTCTCGCCTTCCTCCCCTGTCACAGGAGGAAGCAGATGGCTGGGCTGGAGCTCATGAAAATGGTGGACCCATCTGATTATCAGACTATCTGTATGTACATATAGTATAAGGATATGATATTTAGTATGCATTGGATTCATGAGAGTTGAGTTGAGATGTCACCAAAGTCCCAGTTATGGGACTCTCCTCTGGACCCAAAATTCAACAATAGGGAATACATTAGTTCTTGCATCCAATCCACCTTCTCTTTAGTTTGTCAGACTTGAAAGTGATTGTAGAAGGCCAGTTGATGGAGTGCATATATTTGTGTATTTTTTTCTCTCCGTCACATTGGAACAAGGGTCCTCTCAAGTGCCTTATTAAGCAATACATATATTTTTAGTTGTTGATCAGTGTGTCCATCAAGAAAATTTGGAGTCGTCTGCACTTATTTTCTCGGGAATACACCGGGGTATGTCTTTTGTGAATATCTAATATATCTTCGACACCTAAACTTGTATCGCTTATGATGCAGAGCCCTTTTTGTGTGCTAGCTCGACATATATATTCTTGATAGCTTTGGTCCAAGTGGAAAATTAAAAATGGTTGGGAGCGCTTGCCTTTGATGTAAGCTCTTTTGTATTTTGTTTTTTTTAATGTGAGAGCTTTTTCTTCCTCTTTCTTTTCTTTTTCTTATAGGCTAGCTCCACTGTGTTTATCTAGTCGGCACACACTGATTAACAAAGTTTTTTAGATTTCATCAGACTCTGACACATAAGTCCCTATCAAGAGATAGCATGAGAACTTGTTCTCATACTAGCTTAAGTTGCTGACACTCAAGTTTCATGAAGACTTCATTGATTTTATCACATCCGAGTATCATAAAATCAGGTCATGACTCAAATCTCAAATCCCAGTTCCTCAAGTGAAACCTCAACTTATCTCATCATCAATGCAGTTGTGCAAGTGATGAGCGGGTCATATTCTTTAAGGTAGAGATTAAGTGTGCAATATAGCACCTATATGTTTCAAACTAGAGAAGTGTGAATTATTAAGTCTCAAACCCTATGACTAAGGCTGGTTAAGTCGGACTCTTAAGACATCTTAAACCAAAGTTTCTTTATTCCTCAAGTCTTGAATGATAGTGAAAAGTGTCAGGGATACACCAACTCAATTGGTTAATGTTTTTGTGATTTTTTTGAATTTTTGAATTTTTATGGATTTTAAATAAAGTTAAATTATTTACAAACACAAAGTTAGTCTCATTTACACCCATTTTCAAAAAGATTTTCCAAATCATGTCACATAATATAGATTTTCAAAACATTTTAAAATGTTTTCAAAACTAGTAAAATCCTCATTTTTCAAACCAATGTCAAGCTTTTTCAAAGCAATGTCATAGTCAGAAAATTTTTCAAATCATTTTAGAAGTATTTTTACACAAACCAGTTTAAACGTATTTTACTCTAGCCCCCAAAAGTTTGAAAATTTTCAAAATATGAGCTATAACTAAAGTATATATGAAATATATACGATATACCCCTTTATACTTAGCTTTTGCTATGTCCTCATATCACAAAGTGATATGAAGCCATAATTCATGCTGAAATATAGAAAGATATACGTGAACTAACTTGGGTCACCCCTTTATACTTAGGGTAAAAATAACCTAAGTATAAGAAGAATACCAAGAGGGATCATTGAGTGAAGAATAGAAAGGGACGGGGGTTCGGGTCCCCCCCATACTTAGGCTGAGAAGAGCCACAATACAGAGATAAGCAATGAAGAGGGGATGGACCTGAGGGGAACAATCAGATGTAACATGGTTCCCCCTATACTTAGGCTGAAGAGGAGCTTAAGTATCTGGATTTGGAACTAAGGATGGGGAACCAGGACACCATTTAGGGTTAAGTGAAATGAACTTACAAGATGGATGAATCTTTGGAGTTGATTATGGAGTCTAGGGTTTACGAGAGGGTTGGGCAGAATACATAATCAAGGCTTAACCGGTCAAGCAAATACTCTTGATTTCACCAACTCACACATGAAGACCAATAACTATTGGTCATTTTATCTTGCCAGTTTTATTGGTGATCATCCAAGATTTGAGTCCATAACACAAGGTTTAACGATAGATTTTGGGCACTATCCTAGAGATGCAACCTCACCTTTCAGTTCATCCTGCGTACAATGTTGGGGTTTGCTCTCTCATAATCCATGCTGAATTTTACTTCATTTTATTGAGGTCGACTTGCATTATTATTCCTGATTTTATGCTTAGGTTATCACTGAATTTAATGTGAGCACAAATCAAGTAATCATCATCTAACGACCAGTCCCAATTCTATTTAAAATCCTAGGTTATAAATCAAGAGTGGGATATTGAGAAAAGCCAATGCAACGAGAAAGCATGATGCATGCTCAAGAGAAGTACTTACAGTGCCTTCAGGATTCTCCATGTAAGTGCAAGACTGAATTTAAATTTATCACTACATATATCAACAACAACAACAACAAAGCCTTTTCCCACAATTAAGTCGGGTCGTTGATGCAAAATGAAATCGGCATGGCGTCGAAAAATTATTTTTGAACGGTGGAATTGTTTGGTGGAAGAAAATGGAGGGATTGAGAAGAGAAAACTCGTCGGTAACGAGGGTTGAAGGAGAAGAACCGTGAAGACCACGTGGGGAGAGGAGAGAAAATAGAGAGGGAGATAAAATCTCAATTGATTATCAATACTGAACTGTTGAACACAATGGACCCTCATCCCTTTATATAGGAGGGATGAGATTACAAAAATAGGAAAATAACTAATTATCCTAAATTAACTCTAACTAATTAACCGACTAACTACCTAATTTGAAATTCAAATTAAGACTTATTGAGATCACACGCGATCTCTTTATTTAAATAAAAATGCGACAACTTAAAAACGTAAATAAAATTAATCACTAAATTTATTTAATAATTCGACCCCATACTTGGGCCCTACGCTGCATCAACTCTCCTCCACTTTTAAAAATTCGTCTCCCGACGAATTGCTTGATGTAGGTGCGTCGTTGGAGAATTCATCCTTGAATTGTGTCTTCAATTTCCTCCAATTTGATCCCTTTCAACGTTACGTTTGTAGTTTTTCCCAATTGGAGGGCATCTTTACAATTTTCGTACCCCTTCAATTAAACACATATTGAGAGAGTGGCCTTTAACTCTTCCCTTTAAATAAAAACTCATGTCAGGGGGGACCCTTTGGTAATTTTTCCAAATCAGTTTCCACACTCCCAGGGATTCGTGTTCCGCCAATCTCGATTCTGTTAGGGTTCGAGCCTTCTTTTTATGCGTGGGAGGGCGGCAGGGGATCTCTGACATGCTGGGGCGGCGCCTCCTTGATAGCGGGCGGGACCGGGGCGGCTTCGCGGAGAGGCGGGGGTCGCCAGGGCGTCGGGGGTTGGTGGGGAAGGGGATCGCAGGCGCGTGGAGGGGCGCCAGGGAGGGGAGGGGCGACTCGGAAGGCGGCGAGGAGGGAGCATGATACTGGGGCTGGGAGGAGGCGGCGCGGGGGCGGGTCACGGGTTGGCGGGGCCGAGCGGTGAGGGGGAGGCAGGGGAAGAGGGGCGGCGTCGGGATGGGGAAGATGGTGGGCGAGGGGCGCGGGAGCGGAAGGAGGAGGGCCTGGGGGAACGTGTTTGCATCATCGGGGGTCCTGGGGAGGTCTGCGAGGGGGAGAGGGAGGCGGAGGCGCAGACGGCTCGGATGGGGTTTGGGGGCGGCGGATGATTGAGAGTGGGGCTGCTGGCGGGTGTTGGATCGCGGGACGAGGAGGAGAACCTAGGGAAGGGATGGGTTGGGGCCGGGAGGAGGAGGTGCCGGCGAAACTGGGGGCGGGTGGGGGTCGCCGGGGCTGTGAGGGGTGGTGCGGGAGGTTGTGGGCTGGTTAGACGAAGTAGCGGAGATGGGGATGGTAGGGAAGTTACCCGGGGTGGCTGGGGTCGTGCCGAGACGACCGAAGAGACCAACGGGACCGATTCCGGTGGCGAAATCGGATCTGGAAGGTGCTGGACAGCGGGCAAATCGCCTTCCACGGCGAGTTTTTCTTCGTTAAAACTTGCGGCAGCGGCTTCGGCGATTGAAGGCTTTGATTGGGCGTCGTGAAAGGCCTTAAAGTTAGCCATCAGATCTCGAAACATGGATTGGAAGTTGGTTTGCAAATCGCGTAGCATGTGTTCCGTCTCCTTGTTGTAGGCGTTGATGGCAGAGATGGCTCGTCCTGTTTGTTCGGATGAACGATGATCCCTTGATGCATGCCGGTGCGAGCGTCTGGACGGATCGCTAGATCATGAGGACGACCTAGATGCCATGCTCTGATACCAATTGATGCAAAATGAAATCGGCGTGGCATCGAAAAATTATTTTTGAACGGTGGAATTGTTTGGTGGAAGAAAATGGAGGGATTGAGAAGAGAAAACTCGTCGATAACGAGGGTTGAAGGAGAAGAACCGTGAAGACCACGTGGGGAGAGGAGAGAAAATAGAGAGGGAGATAAAATCTCAATTGATTATCAATACTGAACTGTTGAACACAATGGACCCTCATCCCTTTATATAGGAGGGATGAGATTACAAAAATAGGAAAATAACTAATTATCCTAAATTAACTCTAACTAATTAACTGACTAACTACCTAATTTGAAATTCAAATTAAGACTAATTGAAATCACACGCGATCTCTTTATTTAAATAAAAATGCGACAACTTAAAAACGTAAATAAAATTAATCACTAAATTTATTTAATAATTCGACCCCATATACTTGGGCCCTACGCTGCATCAGTCGGCTACATGGATTCTTCGCCTCCATTCAGATCTATCTTGGGTCAATCCCGGGCTTATATCCACAAAACAAAGATCCCTTCGTATGGTCTCCTTCCAACACTTCTTGGGCCATCCCCGACTTCTCTTAGCCGACTCAATATCCCAACACTCGCATCTCCTAACTGGTGCATCAGATAATCTTCTTTGCAAATGACCAAACCATCTTAAGCAGTTTTCTTGCATCTTATCCTCGATCGGAGCAACACCAACTTTCTTTCTGATTGCATCATTCCGAATCCGATCTTTACGTGTGTGTCCACACATCCACCTTAGCATTTTCATTTCTGCTACAGCCATTCTCTGCACATGTTTATGGTTCACAGGCCAACATTCAGATCCATAGAGCATAGCAGGTCTCACGACTGCTTTGTAAAACTTTCCTTTAATTTTTAAAGGAATTTTCTTATCATAGAGAACAACAGAGGCTCCTCTCCACTTTAGTCATCCTGCATTTATTTTATTAGTAACATCTCCATCAATTTCCCCATCATGTTGCAAAATAGATCCCAGATATCTAAAAGAATCTCTCTTCCGAATGTTATCATCACCAATCTTCACCTCAATTCCTTCACCATTGCTTCCATTAAAGGTGCACTCCATATATTCCGTCTTAGCCCTGCTTATATGAAATCCTTTACTCTCCAACTCATGTCTTCATACCTCAAGCTTCTCATTTACTCCATCTCTAGTCTCGTCAATCAACAGAATATCATTAGCAAATAACATACACCAAGGTAACTCATCCTTAATGTGACTTGTCAACTCGTCCATAATCAAAGTAAAAAGAAATGGACTCAAAGCTGAACCTTGATGTAAACCAATGTTGATGTCAAAATAGCCAGTCTTCCCAGACAGAGTCCTTACACAAGATAAAGCCCTATCATACATGTCCTTTATGAGGTTAATGTATAGGACAATCACTTGTCTCTTATCCAAAACTCTCCACAATATCTCTCGTGGGACGGAATCATAAGCCTTCTCCAAATCAATAAAGATCATAGGGAGGTTCTTCCTTTTAGCTCTATAAATCTCCATTGTTCTCCTCAGCAAATGGATGGCTTCAATAGTTGAGCGACTTGGCATGAATCCGAATTGGTTTTCTTTGACGTTGGAAACTTGCCTCAACCTTCTCTCGATCACACGCTCCCAAATTTTCATAGTGTGACTCATCAGCTTGATACCTCTATAATTTGAACAATTTTGAATGTCTCCTTTATTCTTATAAAGAGGCACCACGATACTCCTCCAATCTTCAGGCATTTTCTTGCCCGCCAAATAACATTGAATAGATTCGTAAGCCAAGTCAAACCGCGCTCACCTAAAACTTTCCATACTTCTACAGGGATGTCATCCGGTCCTACACCTTTCCCAGGTCTCATAACCTTCAAAGTCTCCTCTACTTCATTTCTTTGTATCCGTCTATAGTTTGCACGATTCAAGTAACTTTCACTACTAGCTAGATCACCCAAAGTGGTCTCTCTATTTCCTTCCCCAAGAAAAAGTTTATGGAAGTACTGCTCCCATCTAGTCTCTATATCCTTCTGAGTAACAAGCACGTGACCTTCCTCGTCCTTAATGCATCTCACTTGAGAAAGGTCTTTGGTCTTTCTTTCTCTTGCTTTGGCCAACCTGAATATATCCTTCTGACCCTCCTTAGAGTCGAAATTTTTATACAAAACTTCATAAGCTTTTGACTTAGCTTCGCTTACAGCCTTCTTTGCTTCCTTCTTTGCTATTTTGTAGTTTGTGACAGTTTCCTCTGTTCTATCCTTAGACATAGCTTTAAAGCATGTTTTTTATTTTTTTAGCTTCTCTTGCACCCCTTCACTCCACCACCAAGCCTCCTTTTGACCTGGGGCTCCTCCCTTTGACTCACCTAGCATCTCTTTGGCTACCTTTCGGATACAAGATGCTACTGCCTCCCACATCTCGTTTGCACTTCCACTACAATCCCAAGATAAATCTTCTAAAACCTTCTCCCTGAAGCTCGATTGCTTCAGTGGAAGATTCCACCATCTAGTTCTAGTGATCTTAGGAACCCTCCTTTTCTTTACCAACCCTTTTATTTGTACATCCAAGACTAACAAGCGATGTTGGGTTGTTAAACTCTCTCTTGGGATTACTTTGCAGTCTTTACAACACAACCGATCTCTTCTCCTCAACGCAAAGTAATCTATCTGTGATCTCGTTGGCCCACTCTTATAAGTAATTAAATGCTCCTCCCTCTTCTAGAAGAGAGTGTTTGCTATGAAAAGATCATGTGCCGTTACAAAATCCAGGATGACTTTTCCCTCTTCATTTCTATCCCCAAAACCATGTCCTTCATGAACACTAGCATACCCTGAAGCATCTTTTCCCACATGTCCATCAAGACATCTACCTATGCAAATCATCTCTCTTTGTGGGATTCCTTGTAAAATCTTATCTAGATCCTCCCTAAAAGCTTGTTTAGTCCTTTCATCTAAACCAATTTGCGGTGCATAAACTGAGATTATATTCAAAATTTCTTCTTCAAGCACCAATTTTAGCAAAATAATCCGATCCCTGAATCTTTGCACCTCAACCACACAATCCTTTAAATCCTTATGAACAACCACTCCAACACCGTTTCTACCCTTATCTTTATCTGAATACCAAAGTTTAAAGCCTGTCTTCTCGATCTCCCTTGCTTTCTCCCCAAACCATTTAGTCTCTTGAAGACATAGTATATGAGTCTTCCTTCTTTCCATCGTATCCACTATCTCCATCAATTTCCAGTCAAAGTGCCAATATTCCAGCTACCAATCCGCAACTTCCATTGCAATCTCTTTTAGACTAACTTCTTTACTCGCGTGCGTCCATTATGCGAGAACCCTTGTAAATTTTGGACTGCATCCGGGCGGTGATGCAGCGGAACTAGCTTAATTACCCGCATGCGTTCCTCATGCGAGAACCCTTGCAAATTTTGAACTACATCCAGGCTGCGATGTAGCGGTCCTTGCCAATTTTTCACTGCACTCGGGCGATGCAAAGCGTCACAAGTAGGGAACGCCCCAACGAATTGTGTTTGTTTTCTTAAATCCATGTTGAAAAGATCTGACTGTCATGAGGCAACATCCTAAATAATATTTTTTTTAAAAAAAATTATTTAGGAAGTTGTCTCTGACTGTTTTACGCTGGCTGTCGGCTAGGCTTGGGACCGACCATGGCTGAGTTAAACATTGTACAGATCTCAGGGTTGCGAATTATCATTAATCATTCAGACATGCGTGACCACCCAGGTTACTTCGCAAGACATCGTCATTGCTCAAACCACACCTAAACATGATAGTATTAATGGGTTGCGAATTATCATTATCACTACATATATGCAAGTCGAAAAAATCACACCTAAACATGATAGTATTAATGGGAAGAAATGAATTGATTATGGCTAAGTAAATTGATTCTTAAGTGTCTCATGAATCTATGGAGATGCAATGAATCTCCTAGATGCTTATTAATATGTCCTATCTATGATTTAACATAGATGATATTGAAATGAAAAATGATCTCAGAGAGCCGCGTGCCTAACCCTAGATCGAATACTCAAGTGGAGTCCCACTCGGGTAGGGGTGAAACATGCTCCACACACCATATGAAAGTCCAGATCCATGAATACACACGCAAACCCTCGAACGAGGACCGCTAGAAATGCAATTATCACACATATATACAACAAATAAAATGATAAAAAATGCTCATTAAAAATCTTGATGCTTCAAAAGGTGCTTCAAGCAGCTCCTCGCAATGGGAGCTCCCAACTCTCGCCTCCGTGTCTCTCAAGTGTCCTTGGTGTCCACGTGCACTGCCTCAAAAGCCATGCAATGCATTAGATATACGATCAAGATTTTAATGAACATAAAACAAAACAAGAACAACACAAACATGAAGACCTAAGTATAAAAAATGATCAACTTAACTAAATATCAAAATCTAAGAAATCATGAAGATGAGTCGTGTCCCCGGCAACGACACCATCTGATGAACACGTTTTCGCCTCTCTTAATAATGTGAGATTGTCGTAGTACATGAGATTGATAATGATCCGATCAGAGACCACAACCTTTGAATGTAGTAGAGTATTTATAACTTGGTAAGTGTACCAAGGTCGAACACAGGGATACGGGCTACCGAAATGATTACTCAAAGATCAATATCTAAGTTAAGCGATTGCTTAATCTACCTGGGTCAACCATGCTATACAAGACATAAAACCATGCACACCTTAACACTACAATGCAGAACAATGAAGATACACAATATGATGCAATGCAAAACAATAATGAGACAAATCATGCAACGTATAATGCAGGACATTAATAATACAATGCAAAATGATGAAACAATGTAAAGCAAAACAATGAAGATGCAAGCAAATATACATACAATTATAGGATGCATAACATAATGTTTTTTATTAGAGTTTTATGCAAGTTAAAATATGAATAGCATGCAACAGAATGATATGCTTTGTAAATATATAATTATGTACAAATATATCCCTAAGTCTATCAATTAATTGAGCAAAACAAGGGTGACTACTTTCAAGATCATCTGATGCATCAAATTACGGTAAATGGCGTTTAAATGAATAAGAAGAAAACACAATATATTTCGAATTTTGCATTATGTTCTAAGTATCAAATAAGGAAACCAATAATGCCATTAGATATAGAATTAAATAAGCAACAAAATGAAACTGATATCATTGAAATTAAAGTCCATATGCTCAAGTTATAACATAAAATGTTCAGGGGCATATTTGCATGAAAAGTATGAAAATAATTAAAGAAAACATAACAAACAGACCTTGAGGGGTATTTTTGTAATTAATTAGAGCTACAAGGGGTTCCCTATAAATTTTCCTTTCACAAGGACCATTTTGCAATTAGCTGAAGTAGGGAGGGCCCTCACGCAATTTTTCCTAGCGTGACACGTAGAGCACATGCCAACTGGACCTTGTTGCAATTCTGGAGAAGTGGTGGGGTACGACTGCAAATGCTCCAAGCCTTCACGTGCAAGGCACACGGGCTGAGGCTCGGGAGAAGGGTCGGGGCCGATACAGGTGCCTCGGGCCACGTGGCGACCCGAGGAGACTTCGAACGAGGCTCGGTCCCACCGAGCCACTGCACAGAGAGGGTGACGCGGATAATCCTGCGTCGTTGGATGGGCACCAGGAGACTGTCATCCAACGACACTTGTAGCCCAAGAGTCCTCCTCCTTTCTAGGACGATGCTAAGCGACCTCCGACGAAGTACCTGAGTCGTCTCCGTGATCCTCTACTGTCAGTAAAGATCCAAGAAGGCTCTTGGAAGGCTGGCGAAGAAGCTCGAATGGTGGAGAGTAGCTGGAGGCCTTAGGATTGGGCTGGCGACGTACGTTCGTCGGAGGCAGAGCTCTAGAATGAAGCTCCACCTGAAATCCAACTATTGACGGGGGGTACCTGCAAGAGGGGTTAGATGAAATAGCCGAAGCGTGTAGTGTGTGCTGGATGTGGAATAGAGGGCAACGGAGTGGAGAAGGTGGAGTCCTTAGTGGGTTCTTTCCGACAATGTCGAAGACGAATGCCTGGGGTGAGAGAAGGTTCTGACGAAGGGAGATGGTGATCTGAAGGTTGCGTGAAGGTGTGGGATGCATAAGGAAGATGAAAGTCCCGTCAATTAAAGGTGGGAGAGTATATGGATTCCTCATTAAATCAGGGAAAACACTGATGAAAGTTAGGGGGATTACCTGGAGATCGACGAGGTCGTCGGATGTGAAGGCAGTGCTTGGGCTGAGCTTCGAGTGAAGCTCTGGTCTTTGCCCAATCTGGGCAACCAAACCAGAGAGCTTAAACGTCCATGGAATGGTCATGGCATGGCCGTAGTGACCATGGGTCAACACTGGAGCTGCCAGTTGTCGTCGCTCATCCTTGCCTTCCTCCCCTGTCACGTTTGTTCTCGCTTCTTCCATTTTTAGCGGCCACCTCAGACCACATATTCTGTAACCGTCCACCACCCTACATAGCACTAGTCTCTTTTCACGTGACCGTTTTCCCTCCGACGATCCACATTACGCACTCTTGGAAATGACAGTGAACTCCAACGTATTCACCATCTGGAAACCGACATTTCCCCCTTCATATACACCTCCAGCTCTAGCACAAGTTGTCCACCATTTTCACGAGCTCTAGCCCAACCATTCGCTGAAATAAGAAGGAGGCGGGTGATGGAAGGGGACTGGGCCACGTGGGCAGCCACATGGTCCAATAGAAAAATTAAAAAAGAAGGAAAATCCAGGAAAATAAGAAAGAAATAGTTAGGGGCTGAATTAGAAAAAGCGCAAAACATGAAAGTTGTAGATATCAATGAGATCTACAAGTTTTATGTTGAACAAAAAGCGAAAATAAGTTATATATACAAAGTAAAAATCTTGTACGTATTTTTAAGGGATAAAAACACTTGTTTTTAATTCTTCTGTTATTTTCTGTATTTTTAATTTCTAGACAATGCCAACACAAATATATACAATAATTATCTATTTTTTTGGATTTTTAATCAAAAGAAAATAAAAGAAAATGAAGCAAATAAAATAGTGTTAATTATATACAATAATTAATGTAAGTTATGTACAAGGTTGGTTTGTTAATATTAATGAATTTGGGTTATATTTTATTGGAATGTCTAAGGTAAGAGGATGATAATGATAAATGTGTTGATGAATCACAGATTCATCAATAGTCGGGGATATATTTGTAGTTATTTTGTAGATTTACACGAAGAAAAGCAACATGCTTGAATTCAAGCGATTAAATGACTTGGTGTATGTCAAATTCAATGCCAAGTTGAGGGATCACCATCTTGAAAAGGAAGTGATCCATTTGCCACAAATGGTAGAACCCATGTGAAAGATTGGATTGGTGAAGAAGATGAAGGAGATGGCAAAGTATTCCATGGATCGGGGCTGACGTGGAACTTAATATCTGATACAACTGATGCAGAAGATTTGGTGCAACATAGAAGAAACCAAAAGCATACTACTGGTTCAACCTCATTGCCGAGCTTAATTGAGGAAGAACTCCCATCTGAGGAAGGGAGTGAAGATTTTTTTGAAAGAAATGAAGAGAGTGAAGATGAAGATGAAGATGATATCGTGGTAGAATTTGAGGATGATGTGGACTAGGATTGCTCTGTGCTCAATAGAATAATTGCCGCATGAAAGTTTTCTTATGTTATTTTAATTATTACTGTTGAAATATGAGAAGCGGAAGCGGAATCGATAATACAAGAAAGATAAACATGAAGAACAAGGATTTAATGTGGAACCCTACTCCCCAAGGAGCGGGATGAAACCACTGGAGAAGCCCTCAAATGGGCTAGATATTATATTGGAATTCTCAATGAGTACAGGGGGTGAGGGGCCCTTATATAGCCCTCAGACAGACTGGAGTCCCAACGCTCATCCATGTGGGACTAAACTTGAGTGGGGTAATTGGATCTCAGTGAGATCCAATTGCCCACCTATTATATTCTCTAGCACTCCCCCTCGAGTTGGAGTTGAGAAAGCTGCAACTTGCAACAAAAAGAAAGTGTACAACACATCCTCATACGATACATCGCAAGAAGAACACATATCCGCTGCTGGTAGATGACCTCGTACGAGGACGGGTCTGCGGCTTTCAAGACATCGGAATGTATCTCTGTCATGCCTGTAGAACCGCTGCGATATTAGGTCATCGAAATGTATCTCTGTCGTGCCTGCAGGTCACCAGAACATATATCTGTCGTGCATGGTGAAGAATCGCTGCAAAAGAAGTCCAACTCGGGGAACTGATCGGGTCGTAAAAGAAGAAGTATACGCCCTGATGAAGAATTGGATGATCAATGAAGACGGTTGATCAACGAAATCTGGGGTGCCGGTATGTCAGACGTGGTCAGGCAGTAGAAGTTGTGAAGAATACATCTCTGACTCCTCATTTCTCCCATACTTGATAGACTAAAGAGCATATAGCATCAATTGGAAAAACAAATGAATAACATACAACTTTTTCTATCATCATTTTCCTTTTTTTGTGCTTCATTTTTTTGCACAATTCAATTTTTTAGCCGTTCCTTTTTTTCCGGCTATTCTCTACATATATATTTTTAAATGCGTACAGCTTTTCTTTTGTATATGCCTTTTTGTTGTTGTTTTTTTAGAGCAAATTAAACTTGGCCCAGTTGAGCCCAGAAATACCTGAGCCCATTTGGGCTTTACCAAAAATAGCAGACCTCTCTCTTCCCTTCTCTCTTTCCTTTCGTTCTCCCCTTTTATTTATTTTTTTCCGGCCCAAAACAAAGGGCCCAAACCACGACCCAAACAATGGCCTAAATATGCAGCATTTTTTTAAACAGACACGACCCACCAATTAGCCCCTTTTCTCAAATTTTTTTTGGCCGAACTGCAGAGGAGGCACCCCTTGAGATCTATTTAGGGTTCTACTTGGGAACCCTCTCTCGAAAGGCCGCCAGCCCCGCGATGGGGCTTATGCTGTTTGCGCCGCCGCTTGGAATGGTTGTCGCGTGGAGTCTGGAGAAGCTTGCGCGGGGAGGACTGGCTTCGACTGGTGGGGGGGGGGGGGGCGTGCTGGAGGGCTCTGTTTTGTGTGTGCCATCGCACAAGAGAAGAAGAAGGAGCTTCAGGATTGCGAGGCTTTGGAGCCTTGCAAATGATAGGGCTCCGCTTATGCCGCCTGAAGCGGTGCGGGCGGCTAGAGCAGCACGGGGAGGGGTGCCTGGAACCGCCAGGAGCACCGCATGTGCGCCTGCACGTCGGCGTGCTGGTTGATGGGGAGGGCTCCACCGCCATGGGGTATCGCTTTGCGGAACACGAGATGCACGCCGCCTGTTGAAGATGCTCGAGGAGGCGGGGTGCCGCCGCCTCCAGCGGAGCAGCTGGAGCATCGGGCTCTGCCTTAAACAATAATCGAGCGACTAGGGCACCACCTGGAAGATGCGAATCGTGAGGAAGCCCCTGATCGGGGCATGCCTTCCTTCCAGGAGTTCTTGCGTTGCTGGATGCCGAGGAGGAAGGGCTCCATGATGACGATGTTGCATACAATATGATGACTCCAGATCTTGGTTTCATATGAAACCCTCGAATAAAGAATATGATCTTCAGGAGCGATGTAGCAAACAATAGGGTTTCAATAGAAACCCTGGAACATGAACTTGCATAATCCCAAATAAAGGAATCTTCATAAACATAACGTCAAAATCGAATCTCGAAAAAGTGAACAAAATAAATCTTCAAGATTTTTTTTCTCAAGAGTCAAACCCGCTCTGACACCATATTGATTTCTGAGAAGCGGAAGTGGAATCGATAGAACAAGAAAGATAAACATGAAGAACAAGGACTTAACGTTGAACCCTACTCCCCAAGGAGCATGATGAAACCACAGGAGAAGCCCTCAAAGGGGTTGGATATTCTATGGAATTCTCAATGAGTACAGGGGGTGAGGGGCTCCTTATATATCCACTCAGACAGACTGGAGTCCCACCACTCATCCAAGTGGGACTAAATTTGAGTGGGATAATTGGATCTCGGTGAGATCCAATTACCCACCTATTACATTCTCTAACATGTACATTACCAATGTTATTTATGTTGAATTTCAATTTTATTTACGATACTTATATAGTTTCATATTTTGGTGATTGTTGCCAATTATTATGTGTGCAAACTTTTCTATTGAAGTATTGATTTTTGATTAATAGAGATTGTTTTGAGCTTTATGTTAAAGTCATTTTTATTAGATTTCCTGTTAGACCACATAATGCAATTTTCAAAACTACAAATGCATTTCATAACATTAAAAGAGTTCAGGAAATATTCTACCAATAACCTATAGAGCACATGAGGATACACGTGACGTAAACTTGGAAGGACTAAAATGCAAATATAAAAAGTACGAGGTCCGAACTGTAAATGTATTTAACTACAACTTTTATTTTCTAGACTAAAGCAAAATAGAGAAACATGCATGCTGAAATTGAAATGTACCCAATGGGGCACGTGGC
Organism: Ottelia alismoides; assembly: GCA_037367405.1. Lineage (NCBI taxonomy): Eukaryota > Viridiplantae > Streptophyta > Magnoliopsida > Alismatales > Hydrocharitaceae > Ottelia > Ottelia alismoides. The sequence continues at coordinate 45,563 of JAZKJV010001599.1, forward strand.
GCACGTGGGGGGCAGCAGAAGTGGACGGCTCTGATATTCTTCTGGAAAGATCTGATCTTGTCACGGACGTGCGTGTCAGATGTCTCCTGCAAAGCTGATCCAACAGACGATGGGTGGCGCATATGGGCGGTCAGATTTGACACGAGGTCAGATCTAACGGCCTGCAGACTGTGATGGTCGGGCGGTACAGATGACGGGTCTAGGCTTGATCCAAGCATCAAAATGAATCGTGAACCAAGGGCCAAGATCGAATCTAGAGCAAGTTTAGATGTAGTCACTTTGGTAGATATTATTTATTTTTAAATAAAAAATTAGGAAACCGCATACCACCGCATATGCCCTGCATATGCCCCCGCATACCGCTTAATCTCTATTTAGTGGCATGTCCGAACGCATACGCATACCATTTTCCTAAACCTTGGTTAAGACATAGATGTGAGCCCTTAGGCGACATGGACAAGGATCGTGCCACTGGGGTTGGAGCTGACGTGAGGTTGTCCTCGGTGAAGCAAATGAGGTATCGGAGAGACGATCGAGTTAAAGGAGGTGGTTGGGGTGGGAGGCACCTAGGACATGCCAAATGGTGGCGGCAACAATGAGTAAGTCTCGTCGGCGGCAGCACAAGTTGATGAGCTCAGATTCATGTATTTCCCACCTTCATCAAAATCAACATGTTAATGGTAAATTGGTTTTGACAGCATGCAACCCATTTGAAGGGAAAACGTGGCACTGTTGTGCCCTTCGATGCACCACTGGTGGAGGAACGCTGAGCTAGAGTTTGAGGAGTGGCGTCGGTCTTGGGTTCAGGGAGCAAAGACCCATTTTCAGTGTGGGCGGCAATTGAGGAGAGAGAAATTGCCTTCTGTATGGAGGGTTGTGTTCTGTGAAATTGAGAGAGCACAAGAATCTTCAGGAAATTTGACTGTGGTGGCACAACGTCGATGGCGCTGAAGAGAGTAGGGGCGGAGAGGTCGTTGTGGTGGCTGTTGTTGATCTGGTGGAAGGGAGAAGAAGAGGAAGAATGTAGAGGGGGGGGGGGAGGAGTTAGAGAGTGGGGGTGGGGGGAAATGACATATTTTCTGAAGTTTTCAATGCAAATTTTCTTACTTTTGGCCCTTACGGGCAAACATAATGGTTCGACCAATGGTCATTGATGATGGGGGTATACAGTGTAAAACTAAGCAAGTTTACAGAGATTGTGGAGTAAATACGAAGGTTATAAGGGTAAAATCCCTTGTAACTATGGCACTGAAGATACTCTCGTATTTTCTATGTTACTGTGCTTATATTTTGCCTAACAGAATAGAAAAATACGGAATGCCCTTTTGGCTCTCCAGAAGAGGCAGGGAGAGGATATATCAGTTCTCGGAATGAAAATCAAACACGATGTAATGGTATAAACGTTGTTAAATTAGTATCATGCTTTATTTAGACCAAATCTGACAGCTTATATTGGTCAGAACACCGTTTTTGAAATAAAGTGTACCATATACCAAATGATGGCTTTGTTATATTGTAACTGGTAAGCATAGAAATGCAAACCTTATTATTACTCGACTTATAGAAGGAACTTTTTAATTTTTGCACCTAGGTCTTTGCAAGCGATTTCCTTTGCCACATCATAGCATAACTATGTTAAATTGTTGCTGATGGACATTCTGCTCTGATCTGGATATGATGCCATCAGCAAACGGATTCTGGAAATTTGTAGCGTCAAAGGCCAAGCAAGTCCTCCATTATGATGTCTATTGGTTGCCTATAGTACTAGAACTAGAAAATCTTTTTGAAATTTTTTATCTCATTCCAATAATAACTGAGGAAGGGATTGTTCTTCGCTTCTTTTGAAGTTATGTTAATTATGATATCATGCATTGCATACATTGTATGTAATAAAATAAACTTTATAGAGTGTTCGGTTGCTTCTTTGGAATATGTGATATTATTTATGCATCTATATCTCTCTCTTTATTTTTTTTCTTGACATGGTAATGCAGGTCTGAACGTTGAAGTTGACCGGATATTGGAGGTTGCTTGTATAATAACAGATGGTCAACTAACAAAATCAGTAGAGGTGAGTTCCTCATATTTTCAATGCTTATTTCCTTCATGGGGATTTCTTTATTGTTGTCATTCTTTTATCTTTTTCTTGCTTCCATGTCCTCTGTTGGAGTATATGCATCACTTGTGCAAATGGGTAATTGGATCCCTCTTGGGTCCAATTACCACATCCAGTAGTTTAGTCCCACATCTACAAGTTGTGGGACTTGGAGGGTCAGTGGAGGCTATATAAGAAGCCCGATACTCATTGTATCTGATGAAAGAAAGTTCAATGAACACATCAACCCTTTGAGGCGTTCTCCCGTCGTTTCATCCCGCTCCTTAGGGAGTAGGGTTCCATGTAAAAATCCTGGTGTTCTTAATGTTTATTCTATTATCTCTGATATTAAACTTCTGCATTCTTCGTTTTCTAACATGGTATCAGAGCGGGTTCGATTCTCGAATATATATTTTTGTAATTTGTTCGAGATTTGATTATTTGATTATGTTCCAAGATCTGTTCGTATTGTTCAAGTTCAAGTATGTAGAGATATTTCTTATTTTTTATCGTTTTTTATTGTTTATGTTCGGTTATCTTATGTAATTTACCCATAGGTCTCTCCTCTATATAAGAGACCCTAGGGTCCCAAGAAATAAATGATCTTTCATACTTTTTCCTAATATGGTATCAGAGCAGCGGTCCTAGGCCGGAACTTTCGTACCCTAAAAAACCCTAACCCTCGTTCCACCTGCCCCCCCCCCTCTCTCTCTCTCTTCTGCGGTCGGAAGCCCGTCGCCACCGACCCCTTTCCGTCGCAGCCGCCTCCCTCCCGTCACCATCGGCCCCATTCCGTCGCTGCCAACCCTATTTCCACCGCCAGCTCTACTCTGTCGTCGCTGGCCCTACTTCCGCCACCGACCCCTTCCGCTGTAACCTGCCGCCACAGAGTTCTCCATAGCCGACCTCTCTTGCGACGGCATCACCGTCAGTGGTGATCGCTACTGATATTGTCGTCGACTCTCCCTGCTCATGTTGATGAATTTGATTGCATAAGTCTACACATGCAATCAAATCCCCATATGCCCGTGTAGACAAAATCATATTGGTCTACAAACCCTATTTTTCATTATCCAAGAATATGTCAAAGAGCAAAGTAGATATCCCCGCCACAGGTGCTTTCAGAGGTCCATCGCTGATTATCAAGATGGGTGAGACGAATTACGAGCTCTGAGCCATGCTTCATGAACCTCATGAAGTCTACGGGTAAGAAACATATTCTTACCGAGAAAGAGACGACTGAGAAAACTGGGGTCAATGCGGCGTGGGAGGCGGATGATGCGTTTGCGCAAGTATGGTTGACTGAGACTCTAACTATCGAGATTGCCAACGATATCCTACATCATCCCACAACCAAGGTTATATGGGATATCCTGGCTGCTACATACTCACATGCGAGGAACGAGACAAATATTATACAACTACAACATGATATCTTCACCATCAGACAGAATGGACGGCCCCTTCACTCTCTTTGCACTTCTCTGCGCGACATGTTTGAGAAGCTCCATAGCTTTATGTCGCTCATAGCCACTCCGGAGCATCAGAAAACTTATCGTAATACACACAATGGTTGGTGTTTTCTTAGCGGCACTCAATCCCCAATATGAAGTTGCCCGCTCACAGATATTAGCGGATGCTACTATTCCTCCCATAGAGGAAGCATTCTGCCGGCTTGGCAGGATTTCCATCCCCTCATCAGTATCTTCCCAGTCATCTTCTACGATGACGACCTCATGTGGTAGAGGGGGTTCTTCTCAGCTTCATGGCTGTGGACCTCATGGACGGGGAGGCGGCATTCATCATCCATGTACCTTCTGTCATCGTCCAAGTCACACAGAGGATACGTGTTATTCCAAGAATGGCTTCCTTGCATCATTTCACGTAGCAAAGCAAGCTGATTCATCTACTGTTGCTTCTTCAGACCAGAGATATGATGACCCGGTGTCTCGATTGAGGGATATCATACCTTCAGGAGGATCTACTGCTTCCTCATCTGCTCCAGAAGTTGCTGTCTCTGCTAGTGCCAGTACCTCAGATAGCATTTTTACCTTTACATCCTACCATGGACCTGATATTACAGAATGGATTATGGACTCCGGGGCGACACATCATTTGTGTGGAGATAGAGATCAGCTTACAGCTTACATACCGATTCCTCCTGGGAGGACAATAGTTATTGATGATGGTACTCACTCCCCGATCACCAGACAGGGGGAGTGTAACCTGACACCTTCGATGCGCCTACAGAATGTGTTGCATGCTCCAAAGTTTTCTATGAATCTATTGTCCATTAGTCAGATTACTAAGGACCTGCATTGTCGAGCTATTTTTGACCCATCGTCTCTTATTTTTCAGGACACAGGGTGCTTGGCTGTGTCCATGAGCAAGGAGGTCTCTATCGCCTTGTCCGAACTCCATATGATGGCCTTTCCTCCCATTCTACAGGGTCTGTTTCACCTTTCATGTGGCATCTGCGCTTCGGTCATCTTCCTCTTCAAAAGCTGCGTCAAGTTCTTCCTCAGACTTCACCTCGATCTTCTTTTGATTGTGTCGCGTGTTAGATGGGCAAGCATCATTGCTCGGTGATTCCCAGTTGTCTGAGTCGGAGTAGTAGCTCTCCTTTTGAGTTGTTTCATATTGATATTTGGGGTCCAAGTTGTGTACATGATCATCAAGAGCATAGGTTTTATTTAATTATTGTTGATGATTTCTCGCGTCTGTCATGGGTCTTTTGTTGAAAAATAAGTATGAGCCTGGAACTATCATTACAGAGTTTATAAATGAAGTGTATAATATTTTTTTTCTTCTTATGTTAAGATTGTGAGGACAGATAATGCTTTGGAGTTTTGTACTCATGCACTTTCACAATTCTTTGTTTCTCGTGGCATCATTCATCAGACATCTTATGCTTATTCCTCCAGAATGGTGTGGCTGAGAGAAAACATCGTCATCTGCTTGACATTACTCGTATGCTTCTTATTCAGAGCCGCACCCAACATTCCTTTTGGGGCGATGTTGTTCTTACGACATGCTATCTTGTGAATCGCATGCCTTCGTATGTTCTGAATATATTATTTCTAACGATGGATCTAATGATGTCTCTGGATAAGATCAACTGCAAGAGAATATTTCACAGGTTGAGGAAATTTCCAATGATTTGGATGTTCCTATTACGCTTCACAAGCCGAAGCGTAGTTGTGTCTCATATCCTTTTCCTCTCAGGTTACGTTTGACCGCATAACAAGAGACTTTCGAAGGTTTGCTATTGCTCTATCTGCCGTGGACATACCACAGAAATATCATGGGGCCTTAAAGGACAGTCGTTGGCATCTAGCCATGGAAGAAGAGATGGCGGCTCTACAGTCACGAGGTACCTGGAGCTTGGTGAATGCTCCCAATGGGGCATCTGTTGCTAGTTGTAAATGTGTGTTTACTTTTAAGCACCGTGCAGATGGGAGCCTTGATCGTTACAAGGCGAGGCTAGTGGCACATGGATTTACACAGACTTACGGAGTGGATTATCTGGATACTTTCTCTCCTGTTGCTCGCCACTCTACCCTGCGCATCATCCTTTCTGTTGTTGTGGTACATGATTGGCCCTTATAACAGCTAGATATTATGAATGATTTTCTGTATGGTGATTTTCAGGAGGAAGTCTACATGCAACAACCTACAGGGTTTGTTGCTGAGGGGGAGTGTCAGCAGGTTTGCAGACTCCACAAGGCAATATATGGGCTTAAGAAAAGTCCTAGTTCTTGGTTTCAGAAGCTCTCAGATATGATTGAAAAGTAGGGGTTTAAAAGGTTAAATGTAGATCAATCATTATTTGTGCAGAGAACATCCAGAGGTACAACTGCAATCATGGTATATGTTGATGATATACTTGTTACAAGAGATGATGTACAGGGGATAAAGAAGGCAAAGGAATTCCTGGATCGATAGTTTGTCACCAAAGATCTTGGCACTCTAAGGTATTTCTTAGGGTTAGAGTTTGCCATGAATGTGCAGGATCTTGTAATGACCCAAAGAAAGTACGTTACAGACATATTGGTTGAGACATGCATGAGTGGGTGTAGACCTTCTACCACTCCTATGGATCCCAGCATGAGATTATATGATGATGATACAGATGAGGTTGACAGGAGTAGATATAGAGTGCTGGTAGGAAAACTTCTGTATGTTACTATCACTAGACATGGCATCTCCTTTGTAGTGAATTGGGTGAGTCATGTCATGGAGCATCCCCGACAGGTACACATGGACGCCATATATATGATATTAAGGTACCTAAAATCCTCTCCAGCTATAGGACTGCTATTCAGAAATGGATCGAGTCTATCTATTTCTACGTGTGCATACGCAGATTATGCAGGGTGTCCTAAAGACAGGAAGTCAACTTCGGGATTTGCAGTGTTCATTGGTAGCTCTCTTGTTTCTTGGAAGAGTAAGAAACAAGTTGTTGTTGCTAGGCTAAGTGTCGAATCTGAATATAGGGCTATGGCACAAGCAAGCACAGAAATGATGTGGGTTCAAGCAGTGTTAGCAGATTTACATATAGATGTACCTCTTCCTATGTAGTTAGAATGTGACAATCAAGCTGCCATGTTTATTGCAATCAATCCTGCATTTCATGAAAGAACAAAGCACATTGAAGTAGACTGCCAATATGCAAGAGATTGATCCAGAAGGGTTTGATTTTAATCGCTCATGTCAGTTCAGGAGATCAAACAACTGATATCTTCACCAAGGCATTGCTCAGAGGACCGTTTCAGAAATGTTCATCCAAGTTGAGCATGATCGACATCTATGTTCCATCTTGACAGGGAGTACAGAAATATTTCTTATTTCTGTATCGTTTTCTTATTGTTCTTTATGTTCGGTTATCTTATGTAATTTACCCATATGTCTATTCTCAGCCTAGGGTCCCAAGGAATAAATGATCTTTCATTTTTTTCCTAACAAAGTAGATTCTAGGTTTTCTTATGAAACCCTAATTTCTGCATATTTCGAAGATCATCTTCCAAGTTTTGAGTATTCGTGACGAGCAAGATTCCTCGAGGGTCCTTTCTGAAACCCTAATCACTGGGTTCAATTTCTTGAACCCTGATTTCAGCATCTCCAACAAGGGATTCCAGCAAGTTCACGTTCTGTAGATCATCATTTACGCCAAAGATTTGAGGGTTTTCTCAAACCCTAATTATGAATGACTTCTTCTCCATTAGTTGGCTAGCGGCAACAGCAAAACCCTAGCCGCACCTCATAGTGGTGACGCACCACCTTCGCACAACCCAAGCAGAGCATGCTCCAGCACATTAGGTGATCCTTTGCAGCAACTGCCGCATCTAGGAGTCCATGAGGTTCTCACAAGTCTGAAGTGAGTCGAAGAAGAAGAAAAAATCTTTCATGTGGCATCTCTAGCCGCATCTTCAGTGGCAGTGTCCAGTCAAGGTAGCGCCTCTCTCCCATTGTGTGATTCCACACACATCCGGGAGATCCAAGTAGAGCCCCATCACATCAGAAGGCCTGCTCTCCAGCAACAAGCCACAACAGGCGGTACTGCCCACATCTCCAGGTAGCTCCAAGCACCGCATCCTCGAGGAGGTCCTCTAGTTGGTGCCACATCTTCTTCCAAATATGCTTCATGCCCTTCAAAGATCGACGACACACCTCCCCAATGATGCAGCGTGGAACCAAAATATAGGGCCACATATTTATTTAATATTATCCGTTAATTTTGTTTACGTTTATTTGAGTTGTCGCAATTTTAATTAAAATAAACGAGATCGCCTGTGTGATCTCGATTAATTAGTTTACGATTTAAATTAGTCAGTTAATTAGTTAGAGTCGATTTAGGGTAATTAGTTTAAGTTTGAATTTGAGTCCATTTTTGTAACCTCATCCCTCCTATATAAAGGGATGACCGGCTATGGTATTAGACAGTTCAGTTGATTACAAACTTGAGATTTATCTCCCTCTCTCTAATTTCTTTCTCTCCACGCGTGATCTTCACGTTCTTCCTCCCCTAATCTCTCGTGTTCCCGACGAGCATTCTTCTTCTCAACCCCTCCATCTTCTTCCACCAAAATTCCACCATCAAAATTTATTTTCGCCGTCAATGCAATTCCCTTTCTGCATCATTTGGTATCAGAGCATGGCATCTAGGTCGTCCTCACGATCTGGCGATCCCTCTCGTCATTCACACAGAAAATCCAACGGATCTCGCCCCAACGACCGTGCATGGCGTGCTAAGGTTAGACAAACACTATCGAATATGCTCCAAGTTCTTTCACAGAATAGAGAGTCATGGACGCGGCAAATAGAAGAACTCATCGCCAAAAGGGACAGTGAAACTTTCGTCCAAGTTCCTGATGAAGAGAGCCAAGAAAACTGCACCGTCAATGACGATTTGCTCGCTGTCCAGGTATATTCTGACTCGCAAAAGCCGCAAGAATTGATCTACAGCCCATCTGCGACCTTCTCACAAACCTCCCCTGCCCCACCCCTGTCGCCAACCCCTCCCCCTGTCTTCCCCCCAACCCCGGCAGCACAAGCCTCAACTCCAGCCCCTCCAGCCACCACCCTCGCACCTCCGGCGAATCCCATTCCCCCACCAGCCTCCTTGCGGGACCCCTCCACCAATCTCGCGCTCCCAGGAAAACCCCTGGCCGCAGCACCCTGTCTCGATGCTCTCACCACCCCGACAAACCCTCCAGCCCCGTCGCCCCCTCCAGCCAAACCTGCACCTCCTGTCGCCACCCGTGCACTCCTAACAACCCCCCTTGCCCCATCGCCGCCAACACCCCATTCTGTTGCACCCACGCTCCCACGCAAGCCCCCAACCCCATCACCACCCACAACCCCCTTCCCCGCTACTTCGCCCCGCCTTCGGCCATCACATGCCCGCACCCTCCTTGCGCGCGAATCCCAGTGCCTCCGCCTCCCCCCAAACACCGCCCTCCCGCATACACCCCCCCCTCGCCGCCGCACTCCTCCTACCTCTTTCCCAACCCCTTTCTCACCTCCCCTGTAAACACCAGCCACCGTGGCCACCCTGCCACCGCCGCCAACGCTCAGTGCCGCCCCTGGAATCGGCGATGCCGCCGCCACAATCAGAGGAAAAGAGGCCGAGCTCTAACGAGAAATCCGAAATCTAAGGGTTTCGGTTTCGAGTCCCATGAGACCGGGGATGAGAAACTAATCTGGCACATTTGCATAAAGACTCCCTGTTCCAAAAGCTTATATCAACAAGGTCATTGGAAGAATAAAACATGCCATGGATTTCCTTTAATTGAAGGGGTACGAAAATTGCGCCCATACCCCCTGCTGCAGAAATATTTTAAAAGAAGGATTGAAAAAGAGAAATTTGGAAAGCCTCCTTATCCTATTAGGATTAGGATCATGGGTTTCACCTATTTAAAGGCCCCAGGGCTTCATTCATTGGACACATCTCCTCCTCTACTCTCATTGTGTTATTGTTTTGCTATGGAGTCTCCAAAGACCATGTTGTTCACGAGTCATCAATTTTTCAATCACCCCAATGAGGAGACAAGGTTCGTGAAGACGCCGCCATTTGCGCCGCACATGTTCTTCCACCACCAAGGCCACGTCACCAACGCCCGTGCCGCGCATGTATGGAATCCGCCATTCGCTCCACATCAATTCTTCCAGGGGATGACAGAAAACGCGGATTCGAAATTATCAACCTCCAAACCTGCAGATCCAGCAATTTGTCGGGAGACGAATTTTCAAAGCGGAGGAGAATTGATGCAGCGTGGAACCAAAATATAGGGCCGCGTATTTATTTAATATTATCCGTTAATTTTGTTTACGTTTATTTAAGTTGTCGCAATTTTAATTAAAATAAACTAGATCGCATGCGATCTCGATTAATTAGTTTACGATTTGAATTATTCGGTTAATTAGTTAGAGTCGATTTAGGGTAATTAGATTAAATTTGAATTTGAGTCTATTTTTGTAACCTCATCCCTCCTATATAAAGGGATGACAGGATATGGTATTAGACAGTTCAGTTGATTACAAACTTGAGATTTATCTCCCTCTCTCTAATTTCTCGCTCTCCCCGCGTGATCTTCACGTTCTTCCTCCCCTAATCTCTCGTGTTCCCGACGAGCATTCTTCTTCTCAACCCCTCCATCTTCTTCCACCAAAATTCCACCATAAAAATTTATTTTCGCCGTCAACGCAATTCCAGTTCTTCATCAACCACCCTCAACCTTCCAGCAAACAGGCAGCACCGCCAAGTGCAGGCGGTGCCACCACCAAGGCACCATCCTCCCCCTTGGCGGCAGTGATGCCCCTCCGTCTTCCTTCTCGCAGTCCCTTGGCTCTAGGCGGGGACTCCTTTCTCTCTGCCTCATGCCCCAGTAGAGAAGGCAACCCCATCTCCTTCATCGTGCGTGATTGCAAGATTAAACTCGTGAACACGATCTGAAATCCTCTGTTCGCAATGAAGCTCCTATGATTCTACCCAGTTCCCTCAGGCAGATGGCAGCGACAGCATAGATTAGTGGAAAGGGTTCCCACGATGGGAACCCTACTCTTCATCATGCGAGTAGAAAGGGGTCCGATGGCCCTTTTTTTTAAAAAAAGAGATGGCTTCGTTTTCTTTTGGGCTGCAACAAAAAAATATGAGCTGCTCTTTTGGGCCCTTTGGGCCGTGTCCAAAAAGAAGGGAAGAAGAGACGGCTATAAAAAAGGAGAATAGCAGAGAAAAATTTGATCGAAAAAAATTTTGAGATAAAAAAATCAAAATTTTTTGAACGAGTTATTTTTTAAAAAAGGAGAGAGATGACTATTAAAAAAATAGAGAAAATAGCCGCGAGAAAAAAACCATTTGAGATTGTTTTTTTCCCTATTTTCTTATCTTCTCCCAACTTTGCCGATGTCATTGTTTTCCAACAAGTATGGGAGAAAGGGGAGTATTGTGTAGAGTTTGTCTCTGATGATTCCAGTTCATATTCAGATTCTCCAGTCCAGATGCTGAGCCAGATTTCAAACTCTGCATATTTTTCAATTTCAGACTCGACGTTCAGATTGGTTCCGAGTCTTCAGTTTGATGTGTACATGTATGCTATCATCAGTTGTGTGGTTTCCATCTTTGTTTTTGGTCTCAGAGTTTTCATGTGATCCATATGGACTCTAGATTTGAGATCCCATTCTCTATGCCACGTGGGCTAAGGTTTTCATGTGGTATCATAGGGACTCAAGAGTAGGGATCCCATTCTTTGAGCCAGTATGGGAGAGACCCAGTTCTCCGATGAGGAAACTTTTCGGACGCCATTCTCCAGCGATCGTGGACTCCGACGAGGATGTTCCCGCAACTTTTTCAGTTCGAACCTTCAGAGATAAAGTAGTTGTCCATATGATTCAGTCTTCTACATGTGGCGGGCCAGAGTACTTCGACGAGGAGACTCATTCAGTTTCAATGACTTTGACATGCGCAGTACACTGCACATGTTCTCCGACGAGGAGACCCAGTTTGACTCACACTCTAGCCCGTTTGTTCCTCCTCACCTGCACAACATGAGAAGCAACGTCCTTGGCAACAACCGACAGTTGTGTATACATTGAGTTGATATATTCCGTAGTGCCTTGTATTATTTATTTGAGTGATTTCTTTCTATGTGTCAAAGCTGAGCATTACATGCTCCAGCTTGAGGGGGAGCGTTGGAGTATATGTGTCACTTGTGTAAATTGGTAATTGGATCCCTCCACGGTCCAATTACCACATCCAGTGGTTTAGTCCCGCATCTACCAGTTGTGGGACTTGTAGGGTCAGTGAGGGCTATATAAGAAGCCACAGACCCATTATATCTGATGAGAGAAAGTTTAATGAACACATTAACTCTTTGAGGTATTCTCCTGTAGTTTCATCCCGCTCCTTAGGGAGTAAGGTCCTACGTAAAAATATCGATGTTCTTAATGATTATTCTATTATCTCTGATATTACGCTTTCTTAGTTTTCTAACATCATTAAATTTCTGCGAAATTCTATCTAATTTCCCTAAATTTCCATTCCTCCAAGGTCAATGAAATCGATACGTGTCCTTATTTCTTTTGCAGGGTTTCGGTGAAATATCAGTGAAGCATCGACAGAACTCATCGAAATTGCATGTGGTTTCAACGAAACGTAAAAAATAAGGGAGTCTACTCTTTTCTTTCATTAAAATTTATTTGGGGGTTTCATCGATTTCTCCACTGATATGTTATGCTCTATATTGTTTGAAGAAGTTCCTTTAGCCAGTTCCAAAATTTTAGGTCTAAATCCAAATTAAATTAGCTAGAAATGAACTTCAAGAGTTAAATTCAAGTTTTAGCTAAAAGGTTTTATTTTTTTGTTCTTTCCTTATTTTAATATATATGTGTATGTGTGTGTGCATGTATGTATGTTTGTTTGTTTTGTTTAGTAGTTGTTGCATGTGTCATGCCATTCTTGTATAAGAGATGATTATTATGGCTTTTGCTTCCAGTTTAGAATCTAGAGTTGGCTCTAGATAACATGTTGCTCTTATATATCAACATGCATTGTGATTATGGCGGTAATGCTCTACTTCAAAATTGTAGAGAATATTATGAAGTCGGTGTATCATTTTCTCTATTTTTATTTTCCCGATAATCTCTTATGTAATTTACCCATGGGCCCTCTCTATATAAGAGAGCCTAGGGTTCTATGGAATAAACAGATTGCTCATTTCCACCAACATGGTATCAGAGCCAAAACCCTAACCCTCATCGCCGGCCTACCACATCCGCCGTCGCCTCCTCCCTCGTTGTCGGCCCCCTCCTCGCCGGCTCTCCGCCGATCCCCTCTCCAACGTAGGGGACCTCCACCGCCGGCTCCCCTTCCCTTCAACGCCTACGCTCCGTCTTCCCTCGGCCTCTTTCTCTCTATGGATTTGAGTGCGTAAAGTCTACATATGCACTCAAATCCTATCAAGTTTATGCAGACACTTGTTTCTCGTCTACAATCCCTAGTTCTTCGTCTCCGGCAACATGTCAGAAAACAATGTCGATATGCCCTCCATAGGCGCATTGAAAGGTCTAGCGCCAATAGTCAAGATGGATGGGACGGATTTTGAGCTCTGGGCGATGCAGTTCATGAGTCTCATGAAGTTGAACGGTAAGAAGCATATTCTTACCGAGGAAGAGCCGGCAAAGAAGACTGGGATCTATGCCTCCTGAGAGGCTGATGATTCATATGCCAAGGTTTGGCTATCAGGCACATTGTCGATGGAGATTGCTAATGACGTCCTCCATCAGCCCACCGCTAAGGCGATATGGGATATCCTGGCCGTCACATATTCACAGGTGCGAAACGAGATCAAGATGTTACAGCTCAAGCATGACATTTTCTCGATGAAGTAGAATGGGCGGCCACTTCACTCTTTGTATACATCCCTGCGGGGGATGTTTGAGAAACTATATAGCAGTATACCCCTCGCGGCTACCCCTGAGCAGCAGAAGACCTTCCGGAATGCTACCATGGTGGGGGTACTACTAGCAGCACTTGATCCTGAGTATGAAGCAACCCGACCTCAGATACTTGCCGATGCTACCATTCCTCCTATGGAGGAAGTTTACCGGAGGCTTAGCTGCATCTATGTTTCTTCCAGCACTTCTACTCCACCACCTTCGGCGATGGCTGTGTCGCGAGGGAGAGGTGGTCAGTCTTCCTTTCGTGGACGTGGACCTCATGGCCGAGGAGGTCGTTTTTGCCAACCATGCACTTTCTGCCATCGCACATGTCACTTCGAGGATACATGCTATTCTAAGCATGGGTTTCCAGCATCGGCGCTTGTAGCTGAGCATGTTACATCTCCGTCGGCATCCACTTCAGATCACCGGTTTGAGGAGCTTGTGGCGCGATTGCGTAATATTATGCCTCAACCATCTACAGATTCTCCATAAGGATCTTTAGATATTGCTGCTTCAGCATCTGCCAGTACTTCTGTCGCTGCCAGTACCTCAGGTAGCGCTTCTGCTTTTACATCCTGTCATGATCTCTCAGATTGGATTATGGACTCCGGTGCAACCCATCATCTCTGTCGTGACAGAGATAGACTTGAGTCATACAGAGACATTCCACCTGGACGCCCAGTGCTCATAGCTCATGGGACTCATTCCCCCATTGTTGGACAGGGGGAGATTACCTTGTCACCGTCCATGCGTTTATAGAATGTTCTACATGCTCCTGAGTTTTCCATGAATCTATTGTCTATTAGTCAGATTACGAAGGATCTGCACTGTCACGCTATATTTGACCCATCTTCTCTTATTTTTAAGGATATACTAATGGGCAGGGTGATTGGCTGTGGCTCTAAGCAGAATGGTCTCTATCGTCTGGTCCAGAATTTATATGCCGGTGTCTCTTCCTACTCAGCCGGATCAGTCTCTCCGTACACCTGGCATCTACGCTTTGGTCACCTCCCACTTCAAAAGATGCATCATCTCTTGCCTCAGATCTCTCCAAGTTCGTCGTTTCGATGTGAAGCATGTCAATTGGGAAAGCATCATCGTGCTAGCTTCCCTAGTCGTCAGTGTCGGAGCAGTAGCTCCCCTTTCGAATTATTTCATGTTGATATTTGGGGTCTGAGTCGTGTTCCTGATCATCAGAGACAGATTCTATCTTGTAGTAGTTGATGACTTCTCTCGTGTATCGTGGGTATTCCTTTTAAAGAATAAATCTGAAGCAGGGGATGTTATTAGAAATCTTATTATTGAAGTGCAGAATGTTTTTTCCTCTTCCGTCAAATATGTTCGTACGGATAATGCATTGGAATTCTGCACTCACTCTCTTTCCCATTTCTTTTTGTCCAAAGGTGTTAGTCATCAAACCACCTGTGCTTACACATCTCAACAGAATGGAGTGGTAGAGCGAAAGCATCGTCATCTCCTTGATATCACTTGAACCCTGCTTATCCAGAGTTGTACGCCTATCACTTTTTAGGGGGATGCTGTTCTTACGGCTTGCTACCTTGTCAATCGTATGCTATCCTCTGTACTTGGTGAGAAAATTCCTCTTTCTATTATTTTTCCAGAGAAGGAATTATTTTCTCTTACCCCTCGTGTCTTTGGTGTTGTTGCTTTTGTTCACCACTTGTATCCTGGACTTGAAAAACTCTCACCTAGAGCTGTCAAGTGTGTCTTTGTGGGTTACTTTCGGACTCAGAAGGGTTACTGTTGTTATGACCCTGTAAACAGGAAATATTTTATCAGTGGTGATGTTACATTTTTTGAGTCTGTTATTGTAACATCCAGATCTGAATGAACTGAAGCTCCTGTCAAGAAAAGGATGTTGCAAGCAAGTTTGGATCTCCAAAGTGGAGATATTCAAAGGTACATATCTCTCTCCTCTTTGTTCTCATTAAAGTCAATGTTGAAGTTTCTAATTCAGTTTTTTTTATGTTGCTATCCATCAGGTATTTTATCTATTGTTGTATGTTAGATAAAGCCACAAAATCCCTCCAAACTTAGAGGATCAAAGGTACAATCTTTCTCCCTCCTCTTGCTGCCTTCCATGCATGATTCAGTTCCTTAAATTGCCTATGAAACTAGATGAGAATGTAAAGCTTTACATCGAATTCATCAAAACTTTACAACCATTATATATACTCTTGATTTCTTAAAATTTTGAGGATACAAATTTGGATTTAGCATGCAAATTAACCTAAGTACATGCCATTTAGCCACAATTTTTAGCACAGAAAAATAGAAATTTGGGGGAAATTACATGCATTTTTTTATGGAATCCTGAGAAGGATGAAGCAATTCATAAATAAAGAATCTAATATAAGTAAATGAGCCTCCAAAATTTCAATAAAAAAAACTCAACCTCAAAACAGGATGACTTAACTTTATAATTGAAAACAAGACTCCTATTAATCAACTGCATGTTCTTTACATCAAGGACATGCTCAATTACTATTTTCAATGATAAAGAGAGTCCTAAAGTCGATCATAAGATACTTTGATGCATTTATGGCTAAAGATGCATTATTTTTGGATGAAATCCTAATAAGGATGATGTCAATGCTTATAGACTGAACATAATTCATATCAAAATATTGTCATATCCCTCAACAGATGAGTTGTGGACAACAGCTCAAGATTGTGAGTTATTCTAAACATAACAAGCATTAGACCACACCAACCAAGAATTCCAACAGCTAACATGGAGCTTCACAGAGTGATTGTTATGAACTTGCTCGAAGAGATAATCATGTGCCATTAACCTCCATATGTTTGGTCCAAGGTGGAAAACAATATTGTATCTATGAATAATGCAGTATAATATCATAATTTGGTTGCATGGGTAGAGGCTCCTATAAGAACATATGCCCCTAAGGATCTATCTATATAGCTTTTACAGTTGCTTGAGTCGCAATGTGGTGATGTTTCATCCAGGTTACAAACTAAAATTTGTCATGGGTTTCTTGTCTACAGGAAAACCTGTATAATATACATATGCACAAATGGTGAAACCCAGAGATTCCTTGCTGAGGAAATCATAATGTATATGTGTAGCATTATAACAACATCCTAGAGTGACCCATGAACTAATCTACTTTGCTATCTACACGAGCAATGTCCAAGCAATTCACAGTGATATGTAATAGCTTCCCGATAACCCCTTTATATTATATAGCATCGACATCTTCTGAGAATTCATCTTTTAAAATATTAGAACTCTTCTTTCAAAGTCAACAAATGATTTCTCAAGATCTTTACGAATAAGAAATCATCAATCAATTGATCATTATGTATAGTCTACTATTCATACAATCTATTATATATATAGGATGTTATGGCAAATGATCAGAAAATACCCCTCCTTTGATGTCTCAACTGGAACTGGTACAATTGAGACATGATTCTTGTTTAGGTACCATATAAAACAAAATGATAAGACTAGCTAGATCCATATCCAAAGCATAGATGGTGATCTTATGATTTTAGAAATAATAAGATATGACCACAAAGACCGATTATCTTCATAAATTAATCTTTTAGGTATACTCTACTATTTATACATATCATCAAAGATAGGTAGTGACAAAATACCTAGAATTGTAAAGTCGACCATTGAAGAGATTGAGAAATGATGGGGTAGATGAATAAGTGAAATCAATGCTGAATCAGTTATATCAATAAGATCATTGGTAAAAAAAGACATAGATATGTACAATCAACCACAACAGAGATTGAAAAAGGTTGAGGAATCAAGTCAGCGTTGGTGATTCATTGATGACTAATAATTAAGAGTGCCAGTCATGGTGACCTTTACGCCTGACTGTGCGAGGGTGCGGTGACCCTCAGCTGGGCGGGAGATTAGGAAGCCCAGTTAGGGCAGCGGCCGCTTAGTGCGCGGGTCTAGGATCCCAATCTTTTTCTCGGTTTTTTTTCGCGAGCGTTCGCAGTTTTTACGCCTCTCTGGTATCCACAGGTTTTCTTTTAAAGACCAGTTTCGCTGACCCTTGTTCTTTAGGGTACCTAGGCTGGAGGACCCTTGGTTTTAGTTTTTCGAGCTCGTTAGCCCGTCGGTCGGGCCGGTTTTTCTTTTAAATTGACTTTTCCGGAGAGTCTCTCTCACCCGTCTCAGTGGCATAGTTTTGGAGTAGACCCATCACTCTATTGGAACGCCCTTCCAATTAGAGGGTGAGACGGAAGAGCCTCTTTTGTAGGCTACCTCACCGCTTGAGTTTTGTTTACTTTTCGCCAACAGACTTGGCGATGCTACATCTGAATCATCCATGTATACATCTGAATCCTCTATGGCTACATCTGAATCAGTTACAATTGAATTTGGAGTTACATTTGAAATTGGATTGAGTCACAAATGAGTTTGGCTAAAGTTGAGATGAATTACAGTTGAGTTGGTTGTAGTTGAGCTTACTTTCCATTCCGCCAGTATTTCCTGATGAAGAGAAAAGATCAATTTATGAAAATCATCCTTATCAGACTACGAGCTACTACTACAGTTGATTGAATTATTTAGTGGACGTGTTGGGAACTTAGTTAGGATGCATTTTACTCCACCGCATGCCTATGGAGGCACCCCAACCCTAAGGCTTCCTTACTGCCTTAGAGTCACAGTGTGATGTCTTATCTAGACCAAGACCACAAACTATCTACTAAGCTTGAGAAATTCAATATGAAAAGAATCAAAACATCAGACTCATCATCTACACTTACTATGGTCTATCCTCATGACTCACAAACATCAAAAGAGACCCGAATCATCTCGACCATGTCAATCATCAAATTCTCAAGATATCATGATCATTTCAATCATGATAGCCATTGAATAAATCATTGGAACATGAAATTGATGGGGAAGAACGAAAATCATATACCGTTTTATACTGGAGTCACATCTTAGAATCATAATATGAGGTCACACTCAGATCAAGATTCCAGATTATCCACTAAATCTGATTGATTGGATAAAGACCAAGAACAAAGACTCAACATCCACATCTGAAGATCCATTAAACATGATTTATAATTAATTAAAAGGCGACAATTTAAATATGGATCATATAATCTTTGTATAAAAATGATTAATATGGGTAATTAATGTAGGATGAGTAGAAAGGGGTTCTACATACCAAACAACTTGAAAGCCTGTTTCATTGCAAGTAACTTTAAATTTTAATTATCAAGCCCAATTTACTTGCTTTCTTTTGGAGCCACTAAATTTCCTATTATTTCTAATTAATAAGATTTACTCAACATTTGTTGATGTTCTTTTCTCCCTATTGAATGGATTGCAGGCATAATACCTGCATCGTAGTATGGGGAGAGTTGAACGTCAGTTCCTGCAGTAAAACATATCAGGTATGTATGCTATAGTTTGTTCAAGGTATTATATAATGCTTTTATTTCTCTTCTGATACAATTGGGATTTCATTTCTGTTGGTAAATGTTAACTGCTATGGAAATTTATGCAATATAATTGTGATATATTGTAGTTCTGTGGTTTATTGGTTAATTTGTGAATGTCATTCATAAATGTGAAAATTCCCCCCCCTAATTTCCAATTCTCTAATGCGATCTTTAGCTAACATAATACTACGGGTAATATGTAAACGGGTATCCCAGATCCGATAAGGAGCGGGCCTCATAGTTATGTACTTCTTCTCCCTTGCAGGTGACAGGTTGGCTCCTTCCACATCTAATGATGACGTCTATGTTCCTCCTCCTCCTAGCCTGAGTCCACCTTTGTCCATTCCTGTCCCGGTCGTCACACCAACGTCATCTCCACCACCACCACCACAACCACCTATCCTGCAATTACCTAAATTCTATACACGTCGGTCAGGTTCTGCTCAGGCGCCACGTCAACCATCCATCACGCCTCAGGTATGTTCAGATGCTATTACTAATGATGGGTCGGATAGTGTGCATGTGCAGGATTCTTCTTTGCAGGAGGAGTGTGCACCATCGAGTACAAAGGACGATGATCTTGATGTCCCTATTGCTAATTGCGCGTCTTATCCCTTTGCTTCCCAGGTTTCCTTTCACCGTCTCACAGGAGACTTTTTGAGATTTGTTACGGCTTTGTCTTCCGTGGAGATACCACAAAATTATCAGGATGCTATGAAAATTGACTGCAGGCGGTTGGCTACGGAAGAAGAACTGGATGCTTTACAGTCCCGCGTTACATGGAGCTTGGTTACGGCCCCATCTGGCGCATCTATTATGAGCTGCAAATGGGTATTCACAGTGAAGTACCATGAAGATGGGACCCTTGACCGGTACAAGGCACGGCTAGTCGCGAGAGGCTTTACTCAAAAATATGGTGTGGACTATTTGGATACATTCTCTCCAATGGCTCGTCACTCTACTCTTCCCATTTTTCTATATGTTGCTGTGGTACATGACTGGTCCATATTTCAACTTGATGTCAAGAACGCATTCTTGTATGGTGATTTGCAGGAAGAAGTCTAAATGCAACAGCCACCGGGGTTTGCTGCTGAGGGGGAGAATCATATGGTGTGTAGACTTCACAAGACGATATATGGCCTTAAACAGAGCCCAAGGGCGTAGTTCCAGAAGCTTTCCCACCTAATTGAACGACAGGGATTCAAAAGATCAAATGCGGATCACTCATTCATTAAGAAGACTTCTAGAGGTACGGTTGTCATCATAGTATATGTTGATGATATTCTGGTTACAGGAGATGATGTTCAGGAGGTAGAGATGGCAAAAGTATTTTTGGGCCGTCAGTTTGTCACAAAGGATCTTGGTACCCTAAGAAATTTTTTGGGGCTGGATTTGCCAGGAATGCACAGGGCCTGGTGATGACCCAAAGGAAATATATTACAAATTTTGCTGGTTGAAATGGGCATGGTTGGATGTAGACCATCGAGCACTCCTATGGATCCAAGTATGAAATTATATGATAACGATACTGAAGAGGTGGACAAGAGAAGATATAGAGAGATGGTGGGTAAGCTTCTTTACATCACTATAATTCGACCCGATATTGTTTTTGCAGTTAGTCGAGTGAGTCAATTTATGGAGCAGCCAAGACAGGTACATGTGGATGCTATGTACATGATACTAAGGTATCTAAAGTCTTCTCCAGGATCAGGGTTGCTGTTTAGAAAGAACACAGATTTATCTATTTCGGCTTGTGCTGATGCAGACTATGCAGGATGTCCTAAGAATCGTAAGTCTACTTCTGGCTTTACAGTTTTTGTGGGCAGCTCTCTGGTTTCTTGGAAAAGCAAGAAACAAACTGTTGTGGCGAGATCCAGTGCTGAATCTGAATATAGGGCCATGGCACAAGCAAGCACGGAGATGATGTGGGTTCGAGCTGTACTAGAAGACTTGCATATTGATTTACCTCTACCCATGCAGCTACAGTGTGACAATCAAACTGCTTTGTTCATTGCCAATAATCCAGCGTTTCATGAAAGAACAAAACATATTGAGGTAGACTGCCACTACACTAGAGATATGATCCAGAAGGGCTTGATTTCTACTTCACATAGTTAGTTCGGAGGAGCAGACTGCCGACATTTTCATCAAGCCATTGCTCAGAGGACCTTTCCAGATATGTTCTTCCAAGCTGAGCATGATTGATATCTATGCTCCATCTTGAAGGGGAGTGTAGAGAATATTATGAAGTCGGTGTATCATTTTCTCTATTTTTATTTTCCCGATAACCTCTTATGTAATTTGCCCATGGGCCCTCTCTATATAAGAGAGTCTAGGGTTCTATGGAATAAACAGATTGCTCATTTCCACCAACAAAGACTTATATTTGCACCTCTAGTTTACAAACAAGAGCATTTATATTCTATTATTGATTTAGGATTCATTAAAAACCTTAATTGTTGGAGAAAAAATGAGTTTAGAGTTAATTCTACGATTTCTGGCGATTTTAATTTCATGCATGCTCCTGCAAAGTCATACTATTGATGTTACATACTACATCAAAACTCCTCACACCTACTTAATACCCACATTCCTCCAAAACTTCTTTGCCACAACACATGAGAAGAGTAAATGTTCCACATCTTCTGGGTCTCAAAACATAAAGGGAAAGTAGCATTCGTCCCTTGAAGATCCTAGCTATGCATCTTGGTCATCGCCCTAGCTCTCCTTGAGAGCCACAAGATCTTCACCTACAACAGTGCCTTATAATCCCATAACTATTTGCAATTGCTCACATGGTCTCTCGAGTCAAAGATAAAAGGGTTAAGTAAACCTTGACATGTACTTTTAATGGAGAAACACCATCAAAACATGAGAATGATCCTCACCTATATATGGACCCTCTATACTACTCAAAATCTTCATTATGACAGAAATCTTTCAGCCTTTGCTCTAAGAAACTAAAACACAAGGAGTCCAAGCACCAATGAACCAATCATTTGCAACACATGTATCCTTGACTATCATGGCAAGATTTTTTGGAATGCATGAAATGGAGTGCATAAAATGGAATGCATGAAATGGATTTTTAAAAAAAATTATGATAAAATAAAGACGACATGCATAAAATGCGGTACCCCCCATGCTAAGATCAAGCCATGTCCTCGTGGTGATAGTAGAGTGGGAAAAAATAGGACATTAGAAGAAAGATGATGCAAGATGCAATAAATGAATGATAGTAGTTTTTATTTGTTTTCCAAGTGATTTTGCCCTTTTTTATTTGTTTTTGTCGGGTTTTCCCCATACTTATTCAAACAAAAAGTGTGAGGAAAAAATATAAGTACCTGAAAGATAACTATGGGAGGTATCCTACAATGTTTGTTAGTTTTAACAGCCCCAGCCGAGCTCCAGGGTTAGGAATACCATGTGTCTCGAGTGTGATCGGCATTCGTGTTTGAAACACTGCAATGAAGCAAGTGGTTGTGGATGGTAGTGTATGGAAAGATGGTAGATGGAGTTGGAATGCTGACTAACATGGGTATCTCAATTCCGAGCATGGGAAATATGTCATAGTTGAGCCATACCGGTGGTAAAAATCCTTAATCAAATGTGATGAGTATATCGAGCGATCCTAGTATGTTGAGCCTCGGTCAAATAGAGTGGTGGGGTGTAGTTGTCGAACAGATCGTGTGATTAACAATCATCTCCCTCTATGATGCCACTATAATTATCCCATATAATGTCTTTTGTTAATTCCAAGTTAAAATTCAGATCTTGCCATTGGGAATTGTCCTTAATAAATCCCAAGGTGTGAGGGAGGCTCTTCCATATCTAAAATTGACTCGATGTCTGAAGATTTGATTTGAAAATAATACACCGAGTTAAGTGGTTCTTCTTTCCTTATGATGGAGGTGGAAATTGTTCTCATCCTTGAGAAAGTCATTAGGGAAGAAGTTCGATCTAAAATCGGGGGTTAATGGGAAAAGGTGCACAACACTAAATCTCTCAATTTTTCCATTCATATCATCCAAGAACTCATTGCACGAATCATAATCAGTTTTATCTTTATCCTCAGATTTTGTCTTAGAAGTCGAATTCTCCCATGAATCAATATCAATTTCTTCTTCTCCAAAATCATTTTCAATTTCATTCACAAACTCATCAATTATCCTCGTCAATGATTACGATAATATCTGGATCAAGGATTATATCACTCAAGCCATATAACTCATTCTAATTTATTTGAGTTAGGAATGTTGAGATTATATCATTTTTTCCTTTTCAAAATCAAATTGAAACTTATGATAATCCCTAAAATCAAAATCCAAAATTTGGCTTTCCAAATCACACAGTGAAGTCCTAAATTCAGAATCCTCAAACTTGTTTAAATTCACATTATCTGTTTCTAGATCGTTGCTTCTTCCGAGAATCACATGGTGAGCATCAAGAATGTCAACAAAATTATTTGATTCAAGATCAACGGGAGTGGATGGAAACATGATTGAGTTGAGAAACTCATCTTTTATATTTCTCAAAGTCCAGATTATCAGATTGAAAAATTGTTCCTCGAGTATGATCAAGAACATCTTCTTTTCCTTTATTCATAATTTCATAAAATCCCCTATGTTCGTCTCCAATGATATCCTCAAATAATTTGCTGGAGTACATGGGGGATGACATGATAGATCGATATTCAATGAGTAATGCCCCTTAAAAATGGATGGCTCTAGAAAATTAGGTGAGGGAAAATCGGATTATGAGTATGATAAAAATTCGGGGAGTTCCTCTAACAATGGATCTGGAGTGAAGGAAGTTTTCATGAAATTGATTGATTTTGTGGACTAAAGTTTCTTCTTTTCTTGCTCTTCCATTAGTCTTGTTATTTGTTAATGTCATCCTTCAGTGAACAGAGCATTTTGAGCCCTTGCTTGGACAGTAGAGAAGGATTAAGTATCATCTCCAAAATCCCTTGTTTTGCTAAAAGTATGGATACGAGGGCTTGTAATCTACTTTTCGGTGGAGTATTGACCAAGTCATCTGAACATATATACTTAGTTAATGACCCAAGAGGAACCGACATATCAAAATCCTTAAGTTTTTTCATTTCAGACACAAGACAATGTTTAATTCACCAACATAACACAAGTTGCCGCAAATCGGTTATCTTTCCGATTTTTATTTCAATGTTCAACAAATCAGGTACACATGTATCCTAGGTAGATCTACACGTGACATAATGATAGTTCTGAATTCATGCGACTAGTTGCATTTACTTTCAGCCAGGATGGGTGTAATTACGAACCGTAAAATGGATACCCGTATTACTTGAAGACGGTGCCTTAGGTGTTGTCCTTGAACCACCCAATCTGCTAAGGGACCGTACTTGAAGACCGTAGTTCCCTCACTGAGAAGTAGCTAAGCATTTTTAGATTTTGGTAATCAGAAATTTCATAAGGATTTGGGCTCTAACTTAGGATTATGTTTGTGCACGTGAAATTACGTTCAAAGTGCAACAATTCAATCACTTCAATCCGCTTTCGTCTGAGCCACACTATGACTTTCCGAAACTTATCTGATTAGGTGAGCAACTCAATTGTGATCTTGTTTAATTGATGAGCAGAGGGAGAGAGATCCACGGATATGAATGCAGCAGAGGAACTTGATTTTTTTTATTTTCGATTTTTTTTGAAGCACAAAAAGAATGCAAGACATCTAGAATGCCTAAGTGTTTGGATAGATCTTACAGTTCTCAATGTCGTCATCGAGAAAAATTCTTGAATCCTCGAAAAAATAGATTGAGAGAGAGTTGTCCACTTTATTTTGTGTTTTTGTACCTGCAACAAAAACAACAAAAATTAATTTACAAAATAAATCAAAATAACAAAAATGCCAAAAGCAGATTGTGTAAATGATTGAATTCCGGGCAACGACACCAAAATGAAAGTACGATTTTTGATGCGCTAAGAAGTGATTTTTATTATCGTTGTGTGCACACGTGGAAGTCGAGAGATTTTAGATAAAATATCTTCAACTACAAGCCCACATATATTAAAATGTGCATAGGACAAGTAGAGGATTGATCCACAGGTACTCGAACATTTTAGCGAATTTTTATTGTATTTGTAAGGGCATTTTTGACGCTATTGATCTAAATCAAAACTCTATTTTTATTTTTGTTCCTGAGACCTCGAAATATGTTAAAGCCTATATCCCTAGATTCTAGACATCATCAGGATCACTCAAGGATTGTCCGAGAATTTTTCGGACTTTTTGCTAATGTTTGGTGAATTTTGAATTGCCAAGGGCATGAATGTAACTTTCAGGAAACTCCAGGGTCTTGAATGTAAATAACATTTATACTAATGGTATAATTGCAATTACTGAAAATCATTTAAACAGAATTGAAACTTTCCTAGACTCAATTGTTTAATGGGTGAATTACATAAAAACTAAATAGAACTATC
This sequence comes from Ottelia alismoides, assembly GCA_037367405.1. Classification (NCBI taxonomy): domain Eukaryota; kingdom Viridiplantae; phylum Streptophyta; class Magnoliopsida; order Alismatales; family Hydrocharitaceae; genus Ottelia; species Ottelia alismoides. Next base: position 71,030 of record JAZKJV010001599.1, read on the forward strand.
AAATTGCATGATAGTCCCTAGACGACTAAATTGTAAATTAGCCAATCATCTGGACAGAAATGAAACTTTGCCATACTCAATTGTTTAATGGGTGAATTGCATAATAGTCCCTAGAGGACTAAAATGTAAATTAGCAGAACTTAAATAAAAAATATGCAAATGTTACCGAAAATACAATTTGAAATTGAAAAATTGCATAAAATAAAGCAGAATGTTAACTAATTGTAAAAAGATCCAAAAGAAAAAGCTAAAATTATGAAGGAGTCCCTGGACCCCTTTCTTCTTCGAGCGGCGGAGGCGGAGGTGTTGCGTGGCTGTCACTCGCATGGAAGATGAGGAAGAGAGGTGTGGCAGAGCCCGTGTTGAGTATTGGGTTGTTTAGCCACCCGTGGCGGCAAAGTTTGAAGACCAAGGAAAGACTGGCACGAGGAGAAGCTCGCGGGGAGGATATTGTGGCCGATGAGCTAAAGAGGAGGTGGCAATGGGTCTAGGGCTCGCCAGCCCTAGCATGGGTTCTTTTGGCTTGGAGGAGGAGAGGAGATCCGAGCTTCCCTGATGGGTCTTATCTTTTGGTCGTCCTCCCTCTATATAGTAGGCGAGGGAGAGGAGGCGCGACGTTTGGCAGAAGGGGAGACGGTGCGATAGCTACAAGGGAGGTGAGGCGGTGCAAGAGAGGAGATGGCGGGTTCCTCTGTTGCAGCAGTTGGGATGGGAGGCGGCACCCGTCCCTTCGTTCGAGGAAAATGAGGGGCTGATGGCAGCACCCTGGATGCTGCAGTCAACACCTCCTTTTTTTAATTTTTTTCTTTTTGTTTGCATCAAAATGCGATGAGCTTTTGGGTCATTGTGACTTGCAAATAAAATAAAAAATTAGAAACATTGAATGTAATTAAAACTTTAAAAAATAAAACAACGGGTTAGTAATTAAATATGTCAATTTATAAAGATAATAAGAAGAAGTGAAAATCTTTCAAAAGTATCCTTTTATTTTATTATTTTATTATATTTTCAACTTTCATTTTTTTCTATTTTATCAGTTTTTAAATGCAAATTATGTGAAAAGTGAAAAGTGAAAGCATGCACAAAATGAGGTAGAATGCAATGAATTAGATCAAGATTTTGCTTAATTTAGATACACTAACTTGATGAATTTGTGATTCATCACTCAACATCCCAAATCTCGCATTCTCTTAGTGGTGCGTCGGTCAACCTCCTTTGCAAGTGGCCAAACCATCTTAAATGATTTTCTCTCATCTTATCCTTTGTTGGAGCAACACCAACTTTCCCTCTAACCGCATCATTCGAAATCCGATCTTTCGTGCATGACCACAAATCCACCTTAGCATTTTCATTTCTGCTACTGTCATTCTATGCACATGTCTATGGTTCACAGGCCAACATTCAAATCCACATAGCATAGCATGTCTCACGACTGCTTTCTAGTACTTTCCTTTGATTTTCAAAGGAATTTTCTTATCATATAGAACATTAGATACAATATACACTTTAGCCTACCTAGATTTATTTTATGAGTAACATCTCCATTGATTTCCCCATCATGTTGCAAAATAGATCCCAAGTATCTAAAAGAATCTTCCTTCTGAATGTTATTGTCTCCAATCTTTACCTTCCTTCACCACCTGAGGCAGAAGCCCTAAAAACATCCTTAACTTAAGAATCCCCCATAATGTGGGAATCAAAACACCCCTTTGCTTCGTCTTCTAGAAAAAGCTCCTCAACATGGTTAAAAAAGACCCTCCTTGAGGCATTGAGTCTTGTGCCTAGAGGCAGTTTTAAGGAGATAGTCGATATAGTAGTCTCGAGGTTGCATCCTTAGAATACTTCACATAGGCTTGTGCTTTGATTATATAAATCGGGAGTGAGGTTGTGAGGTGATGAGGCAATAACGAGACATCGACACGATTCGCTACGAAATACGAAGATCTTCTAAAGGAAGAAATTATTTTCTTATTTTTTTAGGTTATTTAGGAAACTTAGTAACAAATAACTTTTTGGGGAATAAACAATTGTTAAACATATCTTCAGGATATTATTACCATTTTATAATCTATTACATCCTTCTTCGATTATTAGTTTACATTTGATTTTTTATTTTATCGCATCCTTACCTTTTTAGCTCACTATGTAATAGATATTATTACATGATTGAGATTTTGTGTTGCTTAAGCACGATATATTTAAAAAACCTTTTTGTGAGTAGTGTCATATAGCTACGAACTTTTTGCAAAGTCAGCATTAAACATTGTTAAATCGTTAATTTATTATATAAAGTACATAATTCTCAAAGTTAAATATGAAAGTTTAGTTATACATGCAAAATTAGTAGTTTTTATAATACTAAAAATATATTATGGTGAATTCCTAAAAAGCATTTCATGATTTAAGAATGATTATAACAACACAAGTAGTTAAAACACCTTAATGAATTAAAAAATCATGAATGTGTTTTTGTTTATAATTATATTTTATATAAACATTTTTAAAGGAAAAAAGGGCGTTCACCGATAATGTGTGCACCCAAAAACTTATATAATATATCATATAAACATATATTAATTTAATTTCTCTTTGTTGGGAAAAATAAGTGATCTGTTTATTCTTTGAGCCCTATGCTCTTTTATATAGGGAGAGACCTATGTGCAAATTACATACGGTAGACAAAGAGAAAGGGAAATAGATAAAAGATATAAGAACATAAAATAAACTTCTACACTCTACCTCAAGATGGAGCATAGCTATCTATCATGCTCGTCTTGGATAAGCACTTCTGGAAGAGGCCCCGATGTAAAGCTTTGGTAAGAATGTTTGCCGTTTGGTCTCCTTAGCTGACATGGGTTGTAGAAATGAAGCCTTTCTTGATCATATCACGTATATAATGGCAATCAACATCGTTGTGCTTTGTCCTCTCGTGAAATGCAGGATTATTGGCAATGAATAATGCATCAGCCTGATTGTCGTATTTTAGCGGCATGGGAAGAGGAACATCTATATGTAGATTTGCCAGGACTGTGTGAACCCACATCACTTCTGTACATGCTTGTGCCATAGCTCTGTACTCCGATTCAGCTCTGGATCTCACAACCACGGTTTGCTTCATACTCTTCCATGAGACAAGTGACTCCCCAACAAATATAGCGAAGCCTGATGTAGACTTCCTGTCCTGTGGACACCCTGCATAGTCTGCATCTGCACATGCTGAGATAGTAATAGTACCCTCCTTTCTAAACAGCAGTCCAGCACCTGGAGATGACTTAAGATACCTTAGTATCATATGTATAACATCTATGTGTACCTGACGAGGTTGTTCCATGAACTTGCTCACTTTATTGACTGCAAATGAGATATCCGGTATGGTAATAGTAACATAAAGAAGCCTTCCTACTAGTTCACTATATCTCCTCCTAACCTCCTCAGTATCATCATCATACATCTTCATGCTTAGATCCATGGGTGTAGAAGCAGGTCGACATCCAAGCATATCTGTGTCACTTAGCAAGTCAGTGATATATTTTCTCTGAGTCATCACAAGTCCTTGTTGATTTCTAGCAAACTCCAATCCCAGAAAATATCTAAGCACTCCTAGATCCTTGGTAACAAATTTACGGCCCAAGAATTCTTTTGCTCTTTTTATTCCCTCCATATCATCTCCTGTAATAAGTATATTGTCAACATACACCATAATGACAGTCGTACCTCTGGAAGCCCTCTGTACAAAAAGAGAATAATATGCATTCGACCTTTTGAACCCTTGTTTCTCAAATAAATCTGAGAGCTTCTGGAACCAAGCTCTCGGGCTCTGCTTTAGGCCATAGATTGCCTTATGAAGTGGGCACACTTGTAAGCACTCCCCTAGCAGTAAACCCAGGTGGTTGCTGCATGTAAACTTCTTCCTGAAGATCACCATATAAAAAGGTATTCTTGACATCCAATTGAAACAGGGGCCAATCTCGAATCACGACAACAGATAAAAGAATCCGTAAGGTAGAATGACGAGCAACAGGAGAAAAAGTGTCAAGATAATCTACCCCGTACGTCTGAGTAAAGCCTCGAGCAACCAGTCGAACCTTGTACCTATCAATACTGCCATCTGCATTGTGCTTCACTGTAAATACCCACTTGCAACTTACAATAGATGCCCCAGTAGGAGCTGGAACAAGGCTCCAAGTACCTCTCGACTGAAGGGCAACCATCTCTGCCTCCATAGCCATACGCCATCTACTATCAGCTAATGCCTCCTGGTAAGTCCGTGGAATGTTCACAGCGGATAAAGCAACTGCAAACCTCCTGAAGTCCCCTGTCGGACACTTAAAGGTGATATGAGAAGCAATCAGATATGAAGCACATGACTACTTCTGCTTTCTTAGAGCAATAGGCAAATCAAGTTCTGAATTTGTTGTACCACCATCCGTGTCATTCCCTTCCTAAAATAGCCCCTGCTGAGAAATACTATCAGTCACATCATTAGAATTGATGTTGTCAGAACAAACCTAGGGCATGCTTGATGATTGACCATGATCATGAGCAGGGGCTGGCCGTCGACTATAGTGATGTGGTAGAGGAGGAACCATAGAAATGGGAGGTGGAGGTGGAGGAGGTAAAACTAGTGGAGGTGATTGTGGTGGAGATGGTGGTGGAAGGACTGGAGCTTGTGGTGGTGCATACATGGGTGGAGGAGGAATATAGATCTCACATCTGTGTTTGATGGTGTCAATCTGTCGCCTGTAGGAGAGAAAAACATGACTGACCCAAAAAACGTGACATCTGCACTGACATAATACTTCCGACGTAACGGATCATAGCAATGATACCCCTTTTGAGTCCTGGAATACCCGGCAAAAACACAAAAACTTTGGTCAACACTGACATGACGAGGTTTGGTTGCATGTGTAGACTTACACAACCAAACCCATCAATATGGAGGTGCGAGCGAAGGGCCCCTTAGAGAGGGAACGACAGGATCCTAGGAGCGGCGGGACCCTAGGGGCGGCGGGGCCCTAGGGACGGTGGTACCGTAGGGGCGGCGAAGCCCTAGGTGGAGGCGGGGGCCGAGCGACGCACGGAGGGTGGGGGGCAGGGCGAGCCTTGGGAGGCTAGGAAGGTGGAGGGATTAGGATTAGGATTAGGGCGAGCCTTGACGAGGTTTGGTTGCATGTGTAGACTTACACAACCAAACCCATCAATATGGAGGTGCGAGCGAAGGGCCCCTTAGAGAGGGAACGACAGGATCCTAGGAGCGGCGGGACCCTAGGGGCGGCGGGGCCCTAGGGACGGTGGTACCGTAGGGGCGGCGAAGCCCTAGGTGGAGGCGGGGGCCGAGTGACGCATGGAGGGTGGGGGGCAGGGCGAGCCTTGGGAGGCTAGGAAGGTGGAGGGATTAGGGTTAGGGTTCGGTACGAGAGCTCCGGTCTAGGACCGCCGCTCTGATACCATGTTGGGAAAAATAAGAGATCTGATTATTCTTTGAGCCCTAGGCTCTCTTATATAGGGAGAGACCTATGGGCAAATTACATACGGTAAACAAAGAGAAAGGGAAATAGATAAAAAATACAAGAACTTAAAATAAACTTCTACACTCTTCATAGGAGTTGAGGCTTACACCTTGAGGATTACACCTCGCCTCACTTATAGGAATCTACCTCAATCCACCTCTTGTTTTCTAAAGCCTTGCTCATATCTCGGGATGTTGATCGCCCCCTCCACATCAGATGTCGGTGACACAACGATATCGATGGTCTCTGTATTGCAACGACACCAATGGTCGGGACCATTAATAACTGGATAGGAAATACAATGTGATCCACCTTGTAGATCAGTCCCAACAAGACTATGCCTGGTGAATTATGGAGCTTTGCCACTAGTTCATGAGGTTTGTCAATGTTTAACCCATCCTTTACCACTACAATCATCTTTCTGATCGAAGCCTCCTTTGCCACTAAAAATCGTCAACATTGCAATAGAAGTCCTTCTACCCTAACAAGCCATCGACATTTTTACATTCAAACCCTATCCTATAAAGAGATCAGTGCCACTTGATCGATGTTGGCATTCCCTCATATAACCCCTTCAATAAACCGACCACTTCAATTTTCGCTAGCCCCACTGCAAAAAGTGCCTCTGCCCCCAGTCTCACCATGTCGCCACTGACGTGCAGACTTTCAATGTTGTAGAACCAAGCTGTTGCCATTCGAGCATCGATCTTGGAACCTTCCCTCCAATTTATGGAATGCAATGTCTAACAAACTAACACCCCTCCTAACTACTGCAGAACATGCATTGTGAAATGACCCGATTTTGGTCCCAAATTCGCAAATAGCAACTATAGTTCTTTCTTGTAAAGTTGGAAACCTTTTGGCTCCTTAGATACCCTTAGGTAGCGTTTGGCTACCGGGTTACCGGTGGGTTAGGGGAGTTTACCCCCCTTAACCCACCCTCCCTCTCTCTCATGTGGGCCCCACTTTATTCCTTTTTTAAAAAATAAATAAATAAATTTTACATCATCAATCCTATCAAAAAATAATATATTATACCATCATATCATATAAAAAATATAAACAACTCCACTTCTACTCACTTTTTCAAACTTCAATACAATCACATCACAATAAATACTCACTTTTTCAAACTCCAATACAATCATATCACAACAAACCCACTTCTAACCCCACCCCCAGTTTAACCCTCTATCCAAACACTAAAACTCAAAAATGGGTTACCCTCTACCAGTTTAACCCGCCTTAACCCACCAACCAAACGCACCCTTAGGGTCTGGCTAACTTGCTTAACTTCCATGCCTAACAACGTCAGATCTCTTGCAACAGTGGGTTGACAGTGATGCTTCTCTGAGGATCGCCACCAATTCTGTGAGATTCCATTGATGAGAAACTAGATGTTGTATCTACTACTAACTCCATAAATTGGGAAGACAAAGTCCTCAATCTTGAGTTGAGTAGCTGAAGGCAAAACGCCATTTGACGGGGAGTTGACCAAGATGAGGATCTTATTTAGGGAACTAGGATCCAAGCTGATTGAGATGATGTCCACCAAAGTTCCCAATTTTTTAGGCAACCAAATGATACATCAATTTTGTTTGGGAAATCACTATACTCGATTGTTGTCAATTTTGGCATTAGCTTTGTTGTTAGTCATACAAGTCAACATATGGAGAAGACTTGCTATAGTAATATATTGTTTATCAAGTACTTACAAGGCTCCCCAGACACTGCGGTCTTTTAGGCTACATAGATCGCTTTTCCACCTTCTCAAGCAGAAATTTGGTCGCTTGGAGCAATAGGAAGGAATATTTTGTGGATCGCTTTAGTGTAGAGGCAGAATATAGAGCTATGGCTTGTACTACCTGTAAGGTGTCACAGAGTGCTTCTTTCTTTATTGATCTTGGTGTTTGGCTTACTATCCCTATTCCCATGTATTTTTGAGAATTATTTTGCTATGTATATTGATGCTAATCCCATCTTTCATGAGAAGACAATATATTGAGATTGATTGTCACATGATTTGCAATGATGTCATTGAAGGATTGAATCATATTTTTTTCACGCTTGTTCATTCGGTCGAGGTTTGGAGGAAAGCATGCATTTCTTGGCTTGATGCAGGTAGTGCAACGAGTTTTTGGAGCTCCATTCGTGCAGTTTATGGGGAACGGACATGAGGATAGCTCGTACCCTTTTGTACTCATGTGGACAATCTGGTGCGGCAGGATAAATGTATATTTCGGGGTCAATCGTTTTATTCTGAGAATATCCTAGAACATTGTAGGGCGATGGTTGATGCATGAACTCCTGTACTGTGATTTTTTCCTTTTTATATTAATATAATTTTTGACGGTGGATCCCATCTTGGAACCGCACCCATTCTTTTGCTCAAAAAATGATATTGAAAGAAGATTATTACTTCGTACAGTTCAGTTAAACATCAACTTGTACATATATTCACTAATGAACAAACGGAGTGACAAATTTCTATATGACAAGATGAACATAATTGGCATCTATGCTACAACTTGATGGGAAAGAGTTATTTGCTATTTTTCCTAGCTATTTTGCCTAATATTTATGTAGTGGATCACGGAAGAAAATACACACATTATCAAGCAAGTAAGCATGAAGACACACGGATTTATGATTTTCACCAATAACCGGGCTTCGTGTTTGGATGGCGGCGTTCGGTTTGCACGATGTGGAGAAAAAAAACAATGCGGAGGATACAGAGAACCCTAACTCTAGGGAGTTTACACTATTGTAAAAGTCGGCCGACTAGACCGATTAGTCGGCTCGACTAGTCGAGTCGGGGGGGGGGGGGGGTAGCCGACTCGACTAGTCGCCCGACTTTTACATTTATTTTTTTGATTTTTTAAAAGCAAACTTATTCTAATATGCTTAATGTTATATTTAAAGACAATTACTTCTTTTATTTCATTATTTTAGTATAGAAAATGTACAAATCAATGTAAATATATAAGAATATGTGTATAAAAATTGATTTATGTATTTAAAATAATTAAAAAGTTCAAAACCGACTAATGGCCGAGTAAATCCAATTAGTCGCCCAGCTGCCGATTAATCCTTAGTCAATGACCCTGCCGACTGAGTACCGACTACCACTTTCTGCAACCTTGGGAGTTTATATACTACTCATGTACAAACGGACCCCGAATACTAATGGATCTGAATAACCATATAGGGAAAAAAACGGGACATGGGCAGCTGCAACCCCCTACGACGAGACCTCCGTATTGGTAGGGTATTTGTGTGTGTGTGTGTGTGTGTTGAGGTGGGGTGTGGGGGTGGGGAATAAGATTTGATTTTCTTCATATTCTTCAAAAAATGAATTTATTCAACAGTAACTTTTTTGCTGGAAACCATTCAATTTGTGGCCAGTATTTAATATTTGAGTTAACCAACATGCATGATCTTTATGTTCATCTATTTCTGACTTTTACCTCTTGAATAACCCTGCCTTTTCTCTGTTCAGGGTCCAAATTTGGTAATCCATCAGACGAAGGATTGTTTGGACAAGATGGGTGAATGGTGTCTGGAGCATCATGGGGAAAGCGGTAAGCTATGCTATTTGTACTGCTCCTTGGAATATCTTGGGTGGTGCTATGTCGCTCTGTTTTCTGTTTCATTGTAGTTAAAAGAAGGATTTGCTTATTGTGATGTAGAATAGAATAAGTTTCATTATTGTACACTTATCCAGATAAAGAAAACCGTTGAAATATAATCAAACTCCACCCATATAAGAACAGTAAAGTCACGTGTACACCCAATTAAATTTAGAATACAGGAAATAAGAGAAAAAAATTGTACCTGCATACTTTATAATAAGCATATAGAAATAAGATTACTTCTTATTTGAAAAAAGGTATAATCTTTATTTCTGCATTCCCCTTGGAATGAATTTCAATCAAGTCCAATTAACACAGTGTAAAATGTGTTCGGGAAGATCCCCCTTGAAGATATCTGCCAGCTCTGTAGCTAAAGTTATTCCCAGTAATTTCCCTTCAGATACTTCATCATGGTTACGGTGACATGACCATAAACTTCCATGAAAAATGCCCACAAGCTTCTGGAAGAGCCTCCAATCGAACTGTATTTTTAGCATCAGAAATGTCACCTCTGATATCACATTATATTATACCATAGGCTTTTGTATTAGGAATCCCGACTCTTCCATATTTGTTTGAGTAGAAAGCAACACGTCACACATGAAGTATCTGCTTGCAGGTCTTGTTTGTTTCCTTACAAAGCTGTAAACAGATTCCCCTCAAGAGAGATACAATAGCAAGTGTTTCACGTGGCATCATGCTAGATGATTAGTGTCATGACAAGCACACTGCTCAACCACTAGACTGTTTAAGTAGATTTTATCAAACGATATGGTAACAAATCCTCTTGAGGAGTCCTTTCCAGGATGAGGCTTCGGACAGCTGAAATTTATGTACATTTCTTCCCAAGGTCTTGATGAATTATCTATTCTCCCTGTTGGGAAAAATAAGCGTTGTGTTTATTCCTTGAGCCCTAAACTCTCTTATATAGGGAGAGGTCTATGGGTAAATTACATATGGTAGACAAACGAAAAGAACAATAAATAAAAGATACGGAAACATAAACTAAACTTCTACACTCCCCCTCAAGATGGAGCATAGATATCTATCATGCTCATCTTGGATAAGCACTTCTGGAAGGAACCCGAAGTAAAGCTTTGTTAAGAATATCTGCCGTTTGGTCTCCTGAGCTGACATGGGTTGTAGAAATGAAAACTTTCTGGATCATATCACGAATATAATGGCAATCCACCTCAATGTGCTTTGTCCTCTCGTGAAATGCAGGGTTGTTTGCAATGAATAATGCAGCCTAATTGTCACATTTTAGTGACATGGGAAGAGGAACATCTATATGTAGATATGTCAGAACTGCGCGAAGCCACATCACTTTTGCACATGCTTGGGCCATAGCTCTATACTCCGATTCAACACTAGATCTCGCAACTACTGTTTGCTTCTTGCTCTTACAAGTGACTCCCCAATGAATATAGCAAAGCCTGATGTAGACTTCCTATCCTTCGGGCACCCTGCATAGTCTGCATCTGCACATGCTGAGATAGTAATAGTGCCCTTCTTGCTAAACATCAATCATGCACCTGGAGATGACTTAAGATACCTTAATATCACATGTATGGCGTCCATGTGTACCTGGCGAAGTTGCTCCATAAACTGGCTCATTTTATTTACTGCAAATGTAATATCTGGTCTGGTAATAGTAACATAAAGAAGCCTCCTTACCAGTTCTATGTACCTTCTTTTTTTTGAAAGCCAGAAACAGGGGGAGACACTCAGTGGTGTTCGCCCCATTTATTTATTAAAAAAACAAAGTAAACAGGGAGTTTACGATCAGCCGCCAACGGAGGCGCCCCACTGACACCGTAAATCTCGCGCAAGATCTTGCTACAGAGGTCCTCCCCTGGGCCCCGAATTCTAGTGGCCTATTTAAGAAAGAAAGCATCATTTACATGTTCCAAACTCCGCACCCCCAAACCTCCTTCGTTCTTGTGCCGCGTGATTTCACCCCCACTCAACCAAGTGAATCCCCCCCGACTCCTCCCCTTGTTTGCCCCATAAAAACCTCTGCATAAGCTTGCTTCTCCATGAGATTGCGAATCCCCTTCGGCAGCCGACAATTAGACAAGAAGTAAACAGGGATAGAGGAGAGGACCGCCTTCAATAGGACAAGGCGTCCCCCCTGGATAGAATGGCCGACTTCCAACCAGCCAACCTCGTCTCCACCTTCTCCACGACCTTGAGCCAATCCCTCAGCCTAGCTCTTTCCACTACCAATGGCATCCCCAGGTAGTCAATAGGTAGAGAGCCACACTCAGACCCCAAAACCCGTCCACACGTGCCCGCCTCCTCCGCCGAAAGACCAAAGGGACCACCTTCGATTTGTCCACATTCTTGAAGAGTCCCGACATCTCACTGAATAGATCGAGGGTCAAAGACATGCCCGAGACCTCCGCGAGGCCCCCCTCAATGAAAAAGATAGTGTCGTCAGCATATTGCAACAAAGGTATCACCATACCACCCCTAGAGAACCCGGTCGATAATCCGCAATCAACAACCCGGCAAGCCATGTGAGCAAGGACATCCATAGCGATGACAAACAGAAGGGGAGCAAGGGGGCAGCCCTGATGCACGCCCCTACGCGGCTGGAAGAAACCGCCCTCCGGGCGGCCATTAATCAAGACCGAGAAAGAGGTCGTGGTTATACAACGACGCATCCAAGAAATCCAAACCTCCGAGAAACCTCTCCTCCGCAAAATCGACCAAAGGAACTTCCAGTCAAGGCAATCATAGGCTTTCGCGAAGTCAACTTTCCATAGCACACCGTGTCTTTCCCCCCTCCTCCAATCCGCAAGCAACTCCGAAGCAAGAGTAAAGCAGTCCGAGATTTGTCTTCCTTTTATAAAAGCTGATTGTAGCGGGGAGATGATGGAATCAAGAACCCGACCAAGCCGCAAAGCAAGCACCTTCGCCACAATAAGGTAGAGTGCATTAGAAATATCAATGGGGCGGTAATCTTCGATCCGCTCAGCCGAAGCGGACTTAGGAAGCAGAACAATCAGAGACTTATTAATCCGTTCGAAGCCTGCATTTCCACCACAGAATTCGGTGATGACCTCCAACACCTCATTGCCAATCAGATCCCAAAAATCCCTGTAGAAGGCAACCGGGAAGCCATCCGGCCCCGGAGCCCAATCCGCGTTTAACTCCCACACCGCCGCCTTAACCTCCTCCAGGGAAACCCCCTGCGTCAACCCATCACACGACGAGGGAGAAAGTGACGTAGCCCCAACCCCAGTCCACCTCCAAATCCTTGGAATGTTCCTCGCCGAGAATTCCTTGAAGTGAGCGGCGATTGCTCTCCCCATCTCCCTGTCACCATCCACACGAAGGCCATTAATCGTGATCGAACGCAAAGTATTTGAGCGACGCCTTCTGCTTGCTATGTGATGAAAGAACGTCCTATTAGCATCCCTTAGAAAATCGGAAGCGGAAGCAAAACATGGATAAAGAATAAACATCAAAGAAGAACGCGGGATTTTACGTGGAACCCTACTCCGTGAGGAGCGGGATGAAACCACAGGAGAAGCCCTCAAAGGGGCGGATACTTCATTCCTTTTTCTCAATGGATACAGGAGGTCTGGGGCTCCTTATATAGCCTCTCTAGAGCCTCCAAGTCCCACCACTGGACGGTGTGGGACTAAACACTGGATGGGGTAAATGGATCTCCTCCAAGATCCATTTACCCTGCTACACCACAATGGGCGCATACAACTTATACTCCAACACTCCCCCTCAAGCTGGAGCATGTAATGCTCAACTTGGACAAACAGACAGAAACTCAACTCAACGCTACAAGACACTACGGACAATATCAACCCAACGCGCACAATGCTGCAGTCGAGGACGTTGCTTCTCATGCCGTGCAGGTGAGGAGGACGAACGGGCTGGAGTGTGAGTCAACTGAAGACTCGGAATCTGACCATCGAGTCTGAACTGCGCCTGAAGTCTCCTCGTCGGAGAACTGGGTCTCTCCCATCTGGCTCAGAGAATGGTGCACTGCTCTGGTGTACCTATGATACCACATGAAAACCCTTGCCCTCAAGGGAATGGTCCTCTGCTCTGGAGTCCCTATGGCTCACATGAAAACTCTGGCCGAACAACAACAAGAATGATGGGGACCTTGAACTAATGATGGCAACATATGCTCATCTGACAATGACCGCACACTCGTGCGTGTCTGAAACTGGAGACTCGAAAACAATGATCGTCGAGTCTGAACAACTGTAGAGTCTGATCAACTGGCTGGTCTGGAGACTGGCATCTGAATCTGGAATCTGAATCATGAACAGACCTGTGACTCTACATATACTCCCCCTTTCTCCCATACTTGTCGGAAAATGACATCGACAAAGTTGGGAGAAGACAAGATAAACATGGGGTAAAACATGGACTTGCGGCTTTTCTTCATTTTTTTTAAATAAGCCGCCACACTTTTTTTTAAAGCCGTTTCAACCAAATTTTTTTCGGCTTTTGCAAAATTTTCTTTCCTTTTTTTTTGAACTTGCGTACGGCTCTTCAATTTGTACGTGCCTCCTTTTTTTCTTTTTTTTCCTCTTTTTTTTGACAAATAAAAGGTGGTCCAGTGGACCCAATCATACATCAGCCCAATTGGGCTTACAAAACACAGCTTCTTTCCTCTCTCTCTCTCTCTCTCTAAACATGCCTTCCTCCCTTTTCTTTTACAGGCCACGACCAATTTGTTTTTCACCAGCCCCTGGCCGCTGGGCTTTTAACAGCATTTTTTTAAATAAATGAATCAGCCCACTTAGGGCCCCAAAGTATCGCGCGCTGCCTGTCCTTTAGGGTTCCCACAATGGGAACCTCGAAACCCTCGAGAAAAAGAAAATTGTTGCCGCCGCCTGTGGATTTCGCACCACCGAGAGAAGTCCCGCACCTCCTGAGATAGAGAAATGTGCCGCCATCGAGCTGGAAGGAGAGACTCGCCGCCATATGCGAGGAGGGGCAGGCATCGCCGCCCTGGAGCTTGCGACTGGAGGGATCGCGCATGTGCGCAGGGCTGAGAGAGATCGCGCAGGTGCGCAGGGCTGGAGGATTGATGTCGGCGCGAGTTGCGGGGTGCGCCACCAGAGTTGAGGGCTCGGAGGAGGTCGCGCTATGCGTGCCTGAGAGCGCGGAGGGTGTCGCCGCCTGCCACGCTTCCGTTGCGCCCGATGGGATCGACCTCAGCCTGGAGAAGGCTCGCCCGATGAAGATGGGTTCATCTGAACCCTAGCGGTCACCGCCTGGAGCCGCGCGAGGATGCGCGCACGAAGAGAATCGGGATCTCGGGCTGATGTCACCACGCGGAGAGGGGAAAATGCTGGCGGCCTTGTTCGCCTGGGAATTTCAGTAAGGAGGTGCGGCCTGGGGGCCGTGGCTTCAAGGAGGTGTCGCCTGCCACTTGCAGTGAGATCTGCTGCAACTGCAGCCTGGGATGTGTTGCCAGAACTTCCATGTCAATGAAAATCATATTGACGGCTTGATCGCTAGCGATGAATCGATTCATTCGAACATTCTTCAAGAACAAAATCTCCAACTGAAGAACTACGGAACTGAAATAATTTCTAGGGTTTTATCTCAACCTAGAACATGAACTTGATAATCAAATCTCAGAAAAATAAAGCGTAATGAAAAGCCTCGAGAATCGAACCCGCTCTGATACCATGTTAGAAAATCGGAAGCGGAAGCAAAACATGGATAAAGAATAAACATCAAAGAAGAACGCGGGATTTTACGTGGAACCCTACTCCGTGAGGAGCGGGATGAAACCACGGGAGAAGCCCTCAAAGGGGCGGATACTTCATTCCTTTTTCTCAATGGATACAGGAGGTCTGGGGCTCCTTATATAGCCTCTCCAGAGCCTCCAAGTCCCACCACTGGACGATATGGGACTAAACACTGGATGGGGTAAATGGATCTCCTCCAGGATCCATTTACCCTGCTACAACACAATGGGCGCATACAACCTATACTCCAACATCCTTCAGCCACGTAATCCTCGATCTTTGACGCTACTCAGTGACACGCTTGAGATCCTCAGCCGCGATTTGTTTCTGGGCGAGCGAACGCGTAGCCAACTCATCCACCGACAGCTCCCTATCACCCTCCAAAGCATCAAGTCTGCTGACAATACCCTCAGCCTCCAGCCTAGCAGCATGCCTCGCTGCCCTGGACTCCCTCTTGAAAGAACTCAACCTCATGCGTAAAGATCCGAGCTTGTGGACAAACTTGGAAACTGCGGACCCTTCAACCTGCACGTGGGACCAATGAGAAGCCACCAACTCCCTAAAGTTATCCTCCAATAACCAACTCCTCTCATACCTAACGGAACTCCTCAACACGGGCGGATCCTTGGAATCCCACAAAATTGGCGTGTGGTCAGACATGCTCCGCGGCCGAGCAAGCACTGAAGAAAGTAGGAAACAATCAAGAAGCTCAGTAGATGCCAAGAATCTATCAATACGGGAGCGAGAATTTGAATTCCTCCACGTGTAGGCGACATCCCCTGTATCCAAAACCTCCAGAGCTAACGAATCCACGATCTCAGCAAAATCTAAAGAACCCGGGTCCTGACCACCCCTAAAACGCGGTCTGTCGGACGTTCGAATGGTAACATTGAAGTCCCCCCTATGAGCTACGGGATACCTGCGAACTCCCTACTCGCCTCCCGTAAATCCTCCCATAATTCCCTCCTTTTAATATGACAGCGCGGCCTGTAGACACATGAAAACGCAACAGGCAAAGAAGAGCTGGAACATACCAACAGAATCGAGATGACATGCCTCCCCCGCAGAACCGAGCCAAGAGCCATAGACAAGGATCTCCACGCAACCAGCAAGCCACCAGCCGTGCTCTCCGCATCGAGAGCCCTGACCTCATCCACCCCTCCCGCACTGAACGATCTCCAAAGAACATCGTTGACCTCTTGAAGCTTTGTTTCTTGCAGCATGATGACATCGCAGCCTCATTCTATGAATCGCGACCCCATAGTCCTCCTCTTGCCTGCCTCCCCAAGCCCCTGCACATTCCATGATAGAATCTTCATAGGGAACCATCGCGTTGTCCCCTAATTTGGACCACCCAGCAGCCGCCGCAACGGACCTCTTAAGTGTCGAGCAGGACTGCAGTTCGGAGATCGCCGTCTGAGTTCTATTCCTCCTCCGTATCTCTTCCCCGATCTCTTATCAGAAGTTCCTTCAGCAGCACTAGCACCCTCCAACTCAAGGATGGTCACAGATGGAAGAGAGGGAGAAACATCATCGGACGCGACGGAAGAAGGGCTCACAACAGTGGGCGAAGCCGAAGCGCATAAAGACCACCCCTCAGATCCCATGGAGTTAATAAAGAAGCGCGGCCCCACGGAAGTGGTAACCGCTGCCGAGTTGATGCAGCCAATTACGGCGGAGGTCCCGTGACCCTCAGACGAGTTGGCCAGGCCAGACAGCTGCTCCGAGAAGCTTGATGCATACGAGGAAAGTTGCAGTGGAAGAACGTCCGAAAGGCTTTTCCCGCCCGAAAAGAAAGTAGAACAACAGTTGGCGTCACCAATGGCCCGACCAGCAAGAGGATCCGAGAGCGGATCGCGAAGGTCGGGATCCGAAATCCGAGCCAAAGGGTGAAGCGGTGCAGAGATACTAGGAGCCATCCCCGCCACCTCAGCAGACAATCGACCTTTCGAGATACCATGCACAGGACCTGAGTGGAGAACCCCAAAGGTCGTACCAAATCAATCTCGCGGGACAAACCATGCAACACGTCCATAGGGAAGCCTACCTGAAGCTCAGAAGGCGAGGCGACACCGACCACCCTCAGAACCTTCGGCAGAGGAGGGGGTTCGACGATCGACATCTCCACACCACACCAGAAGCGTCCAACCTCCAAAGACTCACAGAAGACGCGGCCATTCGCGCCATTGATTAAACCCTTGTTGCACTCCAACAGCACCCGAGTGACTTCAGGAGCCGAACCGGGTGCTAACCCATCATCGACGATCGCGAGCACCGACCCCCACCGCCGGAGAACCCGCCCCAGGTAGTGAACACTCCTGGAGAGAAAAGGAACTCCAGGGACCTCCGCCACGCAAACTTCGACGTTCGTAATCGCCCCGTCCGCAAAACGAAGATACCGCCAAACAATATTGTCCACCGCTCCATTTTGAATTAAACGATCGCTCTGTAGCCTTGAAAGACCACGAACACAGCAACGCCGTGAATCAAGAGCACGATGTCCCTCGAGAACTGCGACCCAAGGAATCCATACAGATGATCCTTCACCGCCTTCATGCAAATGCACCCCCGTATGGTGTAACCGATCACAGCGTGGGTGTCGTCACCACACACGCCACCCTTCCCACATGCTAGAATGGCTGAAGCCGTTCCTTCGACCATGCCAACCGACACTTTGGAAGCACCCACCATCTTCGGAATAACCTTCACGTTGGCACCACTTGCACTCTTCTGACCACCCGCGACCACAGCTGCGAATGTACGCTGTCCCCGCCAGGTATCGACCCCACTGGACACCCTTCTTCCGACTTTGCCAGCAGCAGCACGTACAGGACCTCCATCGGCAAGACGTACGACACCAAACTAGCAGGAGGCCTTACGGTGGCCCAACCTCCCGCATGCGAAACACCCTAGGGGAACACCACAGAACGACGCCACATGTCCCCGAGTCCCACACCGGAAGCACCTTTTCTCTGGTTTCTGGTGGGATACCTGCACCCAACCCCCTCCAACCCCTTCGTCATGGAATTCGGTACCATCCCCATGCACCGCGGTATAAGCTTCGAGCCGCCACACCCCCTCTTCCCTGCAAGCCACCCCCTTCCCCTTCTCGCCTTCCCCAACACCGAAACAACCACCTCCAGTCCCCTCTGAGAACCCTTCTCCGAGGACTTCCCCAAGCCCCACCTTCCCATGCACAGCCGCACCCTCACTCGCATCGCCTTCCCCCTCTCGGAGCGACGGGGGCCTCGATAGAGTAGAACCTTCCGACTTCGAGAAACCCGCTTGCACTTCCGCTCCTCGTGCTCTCCACCAACGCTCCATCTCCCTCAAGAGAAACCCGCTTGCACTTCCGCTCCTCGTGCGTCCCATGGCCTATGTACATTCTTTTGTCAACCTCCTCAATGTCATCATCATGCATCTTCATGCTTGGATCCATGGGTGTGGAAGCATGTCGACATCCAAGCATACCTGTGTCACTTAGCAAGTCAGTGACATATTTCCTCTGAGTCATCACGAGTCCTTATTCATTTCTAGTAAACTCCAATCCAAGGAAATATCTAAGTACTCCTAGATCCTTGGTAACGAATTCACGGCCCAAGAATTCTTTTGCTATTTTTATTCCCTACATATCATATCCTGTAATGAGTATATCGTCAACATACACCATAATGACAATCATACCTCTGGATGTCCTCTGTACAAAGAGAGAATGGTCTGCATTTGACCTTTTGAACCCTTGCTTCTCAAACAAATCTGAGAGCTTCTGGAACCAAGCTCTTGGGCTCTGTTTTAGGCCATAGATCGCCTTATGAAGCCTGCATACCTGTACACACTCCCCCTCAACAGTAAACCCATGTGGCTGTTGCATGTAAACTTCTTCCTGAAGATCACCATATAAAAATGCATTTTTGACATCTAATTGAAACATGGGCCAATCTCGAATCACAACAACAGATAAAAGAATTTGTAAGGTACAATGATGAGCAACAGAAGAAAACGTGTCAAGATAATCTACCCCATACGTTTGAGTAAAGCCCCGAGCAACCAGTCGAGCCTTGTACCTATCAATACTGCCATCGACATTATGCTTCACCGTAAACACCCACTTACAACTCACAATAGATGCCCCAGTAGGAGCTGGAACAAGACTCCAAGTACCTCTCGACTGAAGGACGACCATTTCTTCCTCCATAGCCAGACGACATCTACTATCAGCCAATGCTTCCTAGTGAGTCCTTGGAATATTCGTAACGGATAAGGCAACTACAAGTCTCCTGAAATCTCCTGCCAGACGCTCAAGGGTAACATGAGAAGTAATCGGATATGAAGCACATGACCTCTTCTGCTTCCTCAGTGCAATCGACAAATCAAGATCTGCATATATAATACCAACATCCGTGCCATCCCCTGCCTGCTCCTGTTGAGAAATGTCGTCAGTCTCATCATTAGAAATAATGTTATCGGAACAAACCTGGGGCATGTTTGATGATTGACCATGATCATGAGCAGTGGTTGGTCGTCGACTGTAGTGGTGTGGTAAAGGAGGAACCAAAGATATGGAAGGTGGTAGAGGTGGTGGCGATGGTGGAGATGGTGGTGGTGATGGGGATGATGGTGGTGGAGATGTAGGAGCTTGTTGTTGTGCATACAAGAGTGGAGGAGGAATATAGATTTCATCATTTATATCTGATGGTACCAACCTGTCACCTGTAGGAGAGAAAAACATGATTGACTCACAAAACGTGACATCTGCACTGACATAATATCTTCGACGTAACGGATCATAACAACGATACCCCTTTTGAGTCCTGGAATACCCGACAAAAACACATTTGACGGCCCTAGGAGAGAGCTTGTGAACCCTTGGACCTTGAAAGCTTTCCATGACCTACTCAAGTTGAATATACTAAAAGCTTGAAGACTTTTTGACCTTTATATTTTTTATATTGTGAATTAGGTGACTTTGAAGAAACACCTACTCAAGTTTTCCATGAAAATATTTAAGTTGTGGAAGTCTTAAATGTAATGTGAGCTTGGATTGAATGTGTAGGAAAAATATGATTACTTTCAAGTACATAAGAAGTGATTGAAGCATATAGTTTGGAAAGTAGATAAGATGAAGGAAGTCAAACTTTGCAACGGTGGAAGACAAGCTAGCTCACATACAAAGAATGTTCCATGACTAGATAATTTATGCACATGAGACTAGAGGCTAGGAAAAGAAACTAGACTGAGGTCGTTAAATAAAAACAAGTTGAGGACTCTGCGTACACTTATTGGGAGTTGTGGATGCATGTCATATAGAAAGAAAAGGGATTGACTTCTAATCAGGCGAGAAAGGTTAGAAGAGAAAAGAATGTAACTTCTAAAGGGGGAGTAGGTATACATGATTGTTCAATTTCTTTTAAAAGAATGATGAGAAATGAAGAGAAGGTCAGTGCCATATTCCTATAGGGCCATAAGGGTTAAGGTTCTTGAGTAAGGATATAAACAAATAGATACAAATACAGATAGGAGTTTACCATATCTTTATCCATTTTAAAATCTGGATACATTCACATAAATAGATATCTTGCGGATATTTAACATCATAAACCGCATCCTTAAATATAGATACATTTATGAAACAGATAATCATAATCGATACGAATATTTAACAAACGAATATGGATTATCTATTTATGTGAATAGCTAAATGAAGACCGAGGTCGTTAAATAAAAACAAGTTGAGGACTCTGTGTACGCTTATTGGGAGTTGTGGATGCATGTCGTATAGAAGAAAATGGGATTGACTTCTAATCAGGCGAGGAAGGTTAGAAGAGAAAAGAAGGTGATTTCTAAAGGGGGAGTAGGTATACATGATTGTTCAATTTCTTTTAAAAGAATAATGAGAGATGAAGAGAATGTCAGTGCTATATTCCTATAGGGCTATAAGGGTTGTTCCCGAGTAAATATACAAACAAATAGATACAGATACTGATATATGAGTTTACTATATCTTTATCCATTTTTAAATATGGATACATTCACATAAATAGATATCTTGCGGATATTCAACATCATAAACCACATCCTTAAATATATATAGATACATTTATGAAAAAAAATATTATAATCGATACGAATATTTAACAAACGAATATGGATTATCTATTTATGTGAATAGATAAACGAAGACTGAGGTCGTTAAATAAAAACAAGTTGAGGACTCTGCGACACGTATTGGGAGTTGTGGATGCATGTTGTATAGAAAGAAATGTGATTGATTTCTAATCGGGCTAAGTAAGTAATCCTTTTAATCACGTACCTCCCAAACGAACATTAACTTTTGGACACAAGGGTAATTAGAAAGAAATCCTAAGGTGGAAATGTAACTTTTTAATCACTTTCTTCTTTATCTTCTTCCTATTCCTCCTCTGTAGACCCATCGTTGCATCCTCCCCATTCCCTCGCCCAGTACACAACTTCCTGTTGCCTTGATCTCCTTACACACAACATCCCCTCACTCCAAGCTCTCTGGGCCCCTCCTCCGGCACACATTCCAACCACATACCCCCTCCTCCCCCTCAAACTCCTACACACCCCTACCCACCAACTACTCCCTCCTCCCCCTCAAATTCCTATACACCCCTACCCACCACCTACCCCATCCTCCCCACCGACTCCTACATACCCCTCCCCACCACCTACCCCCTCCCCCCTAACGTCGACCTCTTGTGTCCCTATCCCACTGCCCTTGACCACCTGTGCCTACCTCCCCACTGCCTACCACCTCCTTCCTATTCCCTCCCCCAATCTGCAACCCCCTTTGCCCGAAACCACTTGCCCATGGCAGCCCCTATTCGGTCCCTACTTCCTCTTCATCCTCCTCCTTCGTTGACCAACCACATTATACCCCTCCCCATTCCCTTTATCCCACAACTATCTATGGCAAGGAAAGGTCATCAAGAGGGTAAAGAACTTCGCGCCCCGGATCATGAGGTCGTCAAGAGGTCACGAGCCATATCACATCCTTAGCATAATGGGAGGGGGGATCGGGGATCGTGTTGTTGTAGCGGTAGAGGAGCTCATTGCATTTCCGAGAGGGATGCCTTTGCCTCATAATGGGCTCTAGGGATAGAGAGGAAGTGGAGGTTGTGGAGAAGGAAGAGGCGGCGACAACAGAGGTGATGGATGAGAGCGGAAGTGGCAGGTGCAGGGAATGGTGGTTTCGGGGAATTAGGGATGGTTGAAGGCTAACGACCTAACATCCAAGCCATTGGGTTGATGTGGAACGACTTTGCAGAGGGTCATGGAGGTTTGGCAGTTCTTCGGATTTCCTTAGAAGAAGAAAGGCGGAAGAAAAAGAAGAGGAAAGTATGGCTCTCCAATGAATGGTTGCTACCTGGCAGCCAAACGTGATCAAAGGTCTACAAGAAGGCAAACAATACATGATGGATATAAATTTCTAAAAAAACCTTAGCCATACACATTTAGTTTGAATAAACCATGATTTGGTTCACCCTATTGACGGTTAAACCAATTGAAGGGCACAAGTCGTAACGGTGCAAGAAGGTGGGAGCACAATTGATATTGCAAAAAAGGGAGGGGAATACGTGATATTGCACAAGTTAAGAGGGACATAATTGTAAAAAAAAACTTAAAAAGAAAATAAAGTAATATGCTAAATTAAATAACTTGTAGAATGGATAATTAAATGGTATAAAGATATATATTTATCTTACTACATTTGAAAATAACTCCAAAATGAAATATATTGTGTGCTACCGTGTAACATATTTATATATATATGATATATATTATGATAAATGTCTATACAATATGCACATAGATTCACCAATATAGATATTCGTATATTCGTTAAAAAGTATGCAATTGTATCTGTGGATAGTTGTGAAAATGAAAAGTATTATTCCTCGAAGCCTTAGAGCTCTCTTATGTAGGAGAAAAGCTCTACGGGAAAATTACATAAGATAGATTGGAGAAATAACAAATACAAATAAAGAACAAGAGATACAAGAATCTCAACACTCCCCCTCAAGCTGGAGCATATATGTCTATCATGCTCAGCTTGGAACAACAATGGTGAAAAGGACCCCTTGCAAGAGCTTTGGTAATCATGTCTGCAATATGATCACCTGAAGCAACATGAGAAGTGGAAATCAGCCCCTTATGGATCAAATCACGAGTGTAGTGGCAATCTACTTCAATGTGTTTTGCTCTCTCATGAAAGGCTGGATTGTTAGCTATGAATAGTATCGCCTGATTATCACATTTGAGGTGCATAGGAAGAGGCACTCGATCAGAACAGACTTGACCCACATCATCTCTGTACTCCCTTGTATCATAGCTCTATATTCGGATTCAGCGCTGGACCGAGCAATAACTGTTTGTTTCTTACTTTTCCATGAAACTAGTGAGTTGCCAACAAATACAATGAAGCATGAGTGGACTTCCTGTCCTTGGGACACCCAGCATAATCCGCATCTGCACATCCAGAAACCGTAAGAGACGTATCTCTTCTGAAAAGCAGACCTGCACTTGAAGAAGACTTCAGATATCTCAAAATCATACACACCACATCCATGTGAAGCTGTCTGGGCTGCTCCATAAACTGGCTGACTCTGCTCACAGCAAATGATATATCATTCCTGGTAACAGTGACATATAACAACTTCCCTACCAGCTCTATGTATCTTCCTTTATCCAACTCTTCAAAGTCATCATCATAAAGCCTAGCATTAGGGTCCATCGGTGTAGTGGCAGGTCTGCATCCTGTCATGCATGTCTCAGATAGCAGATCAGTAACATACTTCCTTTGCGTCATAACCATACCCTTCTGATTTCATGCAAACGGTAATCCAAGGAAGTAACGTAGTGTGCCAAGATCATTGGTTACAAACTGTTGTCCAAGGAAATCTTTAGCTGCCTGAATGCCATGTTCATCGCTGCCAGTAACAATGATATCATCAACATACACTAGAATAACAATGGTACCTTTCTGAGTTCTCTTATAAAAAGAGAATGATCTGCAGTAGATCTGACGAAACCCTTCTATTCAATCAACTCTAAGAGCTTCTGAAACCAAGCCCTCAGACTCTGCTTAAGGCCATATATAGCCTTGTGAAGTCGACACACCATACTAGACTCCCCCTCAGCAGCAAACCTCGGTGGCTACTGCATGTAAACTTCCTCATGCATATCACCATACAAGAATGCATTCTTCACTTCTAATTGAAACAATGGCCAGTTATGTACCACAGCAACACCAAGAAGAATCCTCAGTGTAGAGTGGCGTGCAACTGGAGAGAAGATGTCATGGTAATCCACCCCATACGTTTGGGTGAACCCACAAGCAACCAATCTGACTTTGTATCTATCTACAGTGCCATCAGCACGATGTTTTACAGTAAAAACCCACTTGCTGCCAACAACAGATGCACCTGGTGGAGCCTGTACAACACTCCATGTGCCACAAGACTGACTGTAAAGCTGCCATTTCCTCCTCCATGGCTAAACGCCACTGGCTACTCTGCAACGCGTCCTGATAGGTCCGGGGTATTTCCACAACAGACAAGCCCACAACAAACCTCTAAAAAACCTTGGAAAGACGCTCCAAGGAAACATGTGAAGCAAGGGGATGCATAGTGCATGCCCTCTTCTGCCTCCGAAGAGCAATAGGTACATCCAGCTCGTCAGTACGCGCAGAAAGTGTATCATCCAAGCCCTCTTGCACCCTATTCATGCAAATCACTAGTGTCATTGAAGAATTCAAATGTTCAGAAGATACCTTGGACGTGCTGGATGATGGAGGAGGCACATGAACATGGGGTCGTTGTTAGTAAACCTGCGGATAGAAAATGGGTGATGGTGGAGGTGGCGGTGGAGGTGGTGTTAGAGGAGGTGGTGGAGGAGGTGGCGGTGTAGGAGACGGTGTAATGGAGACCAGACTCCAGAGGTAGAGGCATATTGACCTTTTCTCCATCCTCTGAAGGATTGAGCTTGTCACATGTGGGAGAAAAGTACATAATAGACTCAAAGAAGGTGACATCTGCACTGACGTAGTACCTTCGTCGAACCGGGTCGAAGCAACGATATCCCTTTTGGGTCTTGGAATTCCCAACGAACACACATTTGACGACTTTGGGAGAGAGCTTGTCAAGACTAGGAGACATCTGATGAACAAAGGCAACCAAACCGAAAACATGAGGCGTAAGGGAGAAAAGATCTGTCTCGGGAAACGCAATCAAGAACGGGATCTTCTCCCCCAAACTGAAGAGGGCATACGATTTACCACTTAGCGAGCGGTTAGAACCGCATCCCCCCAGTATGAATGAGGGGCACGACTCTAAATCAAAAGAGTCTTAGTAACGTCCAAAAGATGGCGGTGTTTTTGTTTAACCACCCCATTCTGTTGAGAAGTATATGCACAGGATGTCTGATGAACAATACCATGAGATCTAAGGAATTGGGAAAGCTGAGTACTGCAAAACTCTAGTGCATTATCGGAACGTATAAACTTGATTTTTGCTGAAAAAATGTTCCTTATTTCATTAATGAAAGACTGAATAACATGGTCATCATCGACTTGTTCTTAAGAAGAAAAATCCATGACAACCTTGAAAACTCATCAACTGCAACAAGATAAAACCTGTCCCTAATGATCTGGGACACGACTGGGACCCCAAATATCAAAATGAATTAACTCAAACAGACTATGATTACTCCGACCCTGACGACTCTGAAAGGTAGAGCGATGATGCTTCCCAAGCTGGCAGGCCTCGCACTGAAAGGTAGAGCGAGGAGAAATCTGTGGAAGAACGTGACACAACTTTTGCAGAGGAAGATGTCCAAATCTAAGATGCCACATATAGGGAGAAACAAATCATGTGTGAAGAGAAGAGGCACCATCGTAAGGAGATTGCACTAGTCTGTAGAGACCTCCTTGCTCATGGCCAGTTCCAATCACCTACCCGTTAGTATATCATGAAACACAAGAGTAGATGGATCAAATATGGTACGACAATGTAAATCCTTGGTGATTTGACTAATTGAAAGTAGATTCATAGAAAATTCGGGAGCGTAAAGGACATTCCGAGGTCTCATTCCGGGGGTCAACTGCACCTCCTCCTGACCGGTGATGGGGGAGTGTGTCCCATCTGCTATCACAATAGATCGTCCAGGTTGAGTCGGACGAAAAACACTAAACTGGCCTCTGTCACCACAGAGATGTTGGGATGCTCCTGAATGCATGATCCATTCTGACAAGCCTGCCCTGTAACAAGTAGTAAAGGCATATGCTATACCTGATGTAGAAGTTGATGCTGAGGCAGCCACCTCTGAGGAATTAGAA
Organism: Ottelia alismoides; assembly: GCA_037367405.1. Classification (NCBI taxonomy): domain Eukaryota; kingdom Viridiplantae; phylum Streptophyta; class Magnoliopsida; order Alismatales; family Hydrocharitaceae; genus Ottelia; species Ottelia alismoides. The sequence goes on from JAZKJV010001599.1 coordinate 97,269, forward strand.
GGAGAGCTGGTCGACCCAGTAGTAGGCATAATCTCCGTGAGTCGAGCTACAAGTTCATCAAATCTCTGATCAGTAACTGGTGAAGAACTCCCAACCTGTTGTGTCTGCTCTGCAACCCGAGCTGAAGCAGGAAACTCATGCTTAGAATAACAGGTTTCCTCAGAGTGGCTAGATCTGTGGCAGTAGGTGCAAGGCTAACGGGGTCGACACCCCCCCTGCCACGGCTAGAGCTCCCCCTACCGTGATATGATGTAGGGCTTCCCCTACCATGAGATGCAGCCATAGCTGAAGATGTCTGGCACTGCAGGGTACCACCGGAGGATATAGATAGCCTACTCAATCTGCAATATGCCTCCTCCATTGGAGGTATGGTAGCATCAGTAAGAATCTGGGCTCGAGCAGCATCGTACTCAGGATCCAGGGCTGCTAGAGAGACCCCAGTCATCACAGAGTCTCTGTATGCCTTGAGCTGCTCTGGCGTAGCAGTCAAGGGAATGTAACCATGTAACTTCTCAGACATAACCTTCAAAGAAGTGTAGAGGGTATGAAGGGGACGATCGTTCTGCTTCGATGTGAAGATATCGTGCTGGAGCTGCAGTATCGTCGACTCATTCTTCGCTGGAGAGTATGTAGCGGCTAGAATGTCCCTCATAGCCTTCGCAGTAGGCTGACTCATAATATCATCGGTTATCTCTGGTGATACAATCCCAGATAGTCATACCCGTGCATAAGCATCATCAGCCTCCCATGAGGCATTTATCCCAGTCTTGTCACTTGGCTCCTCCACTGTGAGGTTGTGTTACTTGCCATTGCATTGCATTAAACTCATGAACTGCATAGCCCACAATTCGTAGTTTGTCCCATCCATCTTGACTATGGATGTTGGACCTTTGAATGCATCCATGGATGGAATGTCACTCTTGTTGTCGGACATGATGACAACTATCTCCAAGACTTGTTTATCGATAAGAACTTGCGTCTAGACTGACATATAAGAAGATGGTTGTGGGTGTAGACTCATACCACAACTTCTTCCATTCTTTGGAGACGTCTTCGGGTAACTAGGGGGTTTTAGATAATCACGTCACACCCTATAAACCCAAGAACAAGACTACAATGGTCACAGTGTATGACGGCACAGTGGGCTGAGACGGCACGGCTGGCTGCACAGTACGGAAGGGCCGACTAGGCGGTTGGGCAGCAGTGTCGCACACCGCTGGAGGGTGGCTTGACGGCACGGGACGCATGCTGGGGCGGTGGTACCGCTAGCGCGGGCGGAGCGGGAGGCATGCTATGCACGCTAGGGCGGCTGGGCAGCGCGTGAGGCACGCTGGGCGGCTGCACGGCTGGGCGGTGGTGCCACACCCCGCAGCTGGGAGGCACGGCGCAGGGGGCGGCGGTTGGACTAGTTGGTGGGGACAGGCTCTAGGGCATAGGCTCCAGTCTAGGACTGTCGCTCTTATATCATGTAGAAAGTTGTGAAAATGAAAAGTGTAGAAGTTTAGTTTATGTTTCTGTATCTTTTATTTATTGTTCTTTTCGTTTGTCTACCGTATGTAATTTGCGCATAGACCTCTCCCTATATAAGAAAGTCTAGGGCTCAAGGAATAAACACAATGCTTATTTTTCCCAACATGGTATCAGAGCGGTGGTCCTAGACTGGAGCTCTCGTACCGAATCCTAAACCTAGCCCTCCACCTTCAAGCCTCCGCACGTCGCCCCCTCCACGCGCGTCGTCGCCTCTCCACGCGCCGCACCTCACGCGCTACCCCCGCGCGCGCAGCCCCCTCGCGCGCTACCTCGTCGTGCACCGCCTCCACGCGGGGCGCCTTCCGTGCGGTTGTGCGGCTGTGACCCTACATCGGTTGTCCGTGCGCCGCCTGCCAGTGCACCGCCTGCCTGTGCGCCAGCTGTCCCTAGGGTTTCACCGCCCCTAGGGTTCGGTTGTCATCTTTATAAGGGGCTCTCCGCTCGCCTCCAGGTTGATGGGTTTGGTTACATAGAGGTCTACACGTGCAACTAAACCTAATCATGTCAGTGTAGACCAAGACCTATCTTGTCTACAACCATAGTTTTCTCCAGTCAAAATGTCAGAAAGCAAGATCGAGATCCCCACCACAGGCGCCTTCAAGGGTCCTGCGCCTATTGTGAAGATGGACGGATCCAACTGTGAGTTATGGGCCATGCAGTTCATGAGCCTGATGAAGTCGATGGGTAAAAAATATATTCTTACCGAGGATGAGCCAGAGGAGAAAACAGGGTTGTATGCCTCATGGGAGGCTGGTGACGCATATGCTCAGGTCTGGTTGTCTGGTACTCTGATTCTAGACATTGCTAATGATGTCTTGCATCAACCTACTGCCAAAGACATGTGGGACATTCTCGCTGCCACGTATTCTCAAGCCAAGAATGAGACAAAAATCCTACAGCTCCAGCATGACATCTTCACGATAAAGCAGAATGGGACATTCTTACTGCATGTTATCTCATTAACCGCATGCCCTCGTTTGCGTTGGGGGAGAAGATACCTTTCTCCCTCGTTTTTCCTAACAAGGAATTGTTTTCTCTAACTCCACGTGCCTTTGGGTCTGTGGCATTCGTTCACCAGTTATCTCCAGGGGTTGACAAGCTCTCTCCTAGGGCTGTCAAATGTGTTTTTGTCGGGTATTCCAGGACTCAAAAGGGGTATCGTTGCTATGATCCCTTACGTCGAAGATATTATGTCAGTGCAAATGTCACGTTTTTTGAGTCAGTCATGTTTTTCTCTCCTACAGGTGACAGGTTGGTGCCATCAGATATAAATGATAAAATCTATATTCCTCCTCCACCCTTGTATGCTCTACTGCAAGCTCTTACATCTCCACCACCGTCATCTCCATCACCACCACCATCTCCACCATCGCCACCACCTCTACCACCATCTCCTCCTCTACCACGCCATTACAGTCGACTGCCAGCCCCTGCTCATGATCATGGTCAATCGTCAAACATGCCCCAGGTTTGTTCTGATAATATTATTTCTATGATGGGACTGACAACATTTCTCAGCAAGAACAGGCAGGGGATGGCACGGATGTTGGTACAGCTAATGCAGATCTTGATTTGACGATTGCACTGAGGAAGCAGAAGAGGTCATGTGCTTCATATCTGATTGCTTCTCATGTTACCTTTGAGCGTCTGGCAGGAGATTTTAGGAGATTTGTAGGTGCTTTATCCGTTGTGAATATTCCAAGGACTCACCAGGAAGCATTAGCTGACAGTAGATGGCGTCTGGCTGTGGAGGAAGAGATGGTTGCCCTTCAGTCGAGAGGTACTTGGAGTCTTGTTCCAGTTCCTACTGGGGCATCTATTGTGAGTTGCAAGTGGGTGTTTACGGTGAAGCATAATGCCGATGGCAGTATTGATAGGTACAAGGCTCGACTGGTTGCTCGGAGCTTTACTCAGATGTATGGGGTAGATTATCTTGACACATTTTCTCCTGTTGCTCGACACTCTACCGTACGGATTCTTTTATCTGTTGTTGTGATTCGAGATTGGCCCATGTTTCAATTAGATGTTAAAAATGTATTTTTATATGGTGATCTTTAGGAAGAAGTTTACATGCAGCAGCCACGTGGGTTTACTGCTGAGGGGGAGTGTGTACAGGTATGTAGGCTTCATAAGGTGATCTATGGCCTAAAGCAGAGCCCAAGAGCTTGGTTCCATAAGCTCTCAGATTTGTTTGAGAAGCAAGGGTTCAAAAGGTCAAATGCAGACCATTCTCTCTTTGTACAGAGGACATCCAGAGGTATGACTGTCATTATGGTGTATGTTGACGATATACTCATTACAGGGGATGATATGCAGGGAATAAAAATAGCAAAAGAATTCTTGGGCCGTGATTTCGTTACCAAGGATCTAAGAGTACTGAGATATTTCCTTGGATTGGAGTTTGCTAGAAATGAACAAGGACTCGTGATGACTCAGAGGAAATATGTCACTGACTTGCTAAGTGACACAGGTATGCTTGGATGCCGACCTGCTTCTACACAAATGGATCCAAGCATGAAGATGCATGATGACGACACTGAGGAGGTTGGCAAAACAAGGTACAGAGAACTGGTAGGGAGGCTCCTTTATGTTACTATTACCAGACCATATATTACATTTGCAGTATATAAAATGAGCCAGTTTATGGAGCAACCTCATCAGGTACACATGGAAGCCATACATATGATACTAAGGTATCTTAAGTCATCTCCAGGTGCAGGATTGATGTTTAGAAAGAATAGCACTATTACTATCTCAGCATGTGCAGATGCAGACTGTGCAAGGTGCCCGAAGGATAGGAAGTCTACATCAGGCTTTACTATATTCGTTGGAGAGTCACTTGTCTCATGGAAGAGCAAGAAGCAAACAGTAGTTGTGAGATCTAGTGCTGAATCAGAGTATAGAGCTATGGCCCAAGCATGTGCAAAAGTGATGTGGGTTCGCGCAGTTCTGACAGATCTACATATAGATGTTTCTCTTCCCATATCACTAATATGTGACAATCAGGCTGTATTATTCATTGCAAACAACCCTTTTCACGAGAGGACGAAGCACATTGAGGTGGATTGCCATTATATCCGTGATATGATCCAGAAAGGTTTCATTTCTACAACCCATGTCAGCTCAGGAGATCAAACGGCAGACATTCTTACCAAAGCTTTACTTCGGGGTTCCTTCCAGATGTGCCTATCCAAGATGAGCATGATAGATATCTATGCTCCATCTTGAGGGGGAGTGTAGAAGTTTAGATTATGTTTCTGTATCTTTTATTTATTGTTCTTTTCGTTTGTCTACCATATGTAGTTTACCCATAGACCTCTCCCTATATAAGAAAGTCTAGGGCTCAAGGAATAAACACAATGCTTATTTTTCCCAATAAAAAGTATTATTCCTCGAAGCGCTAGAGCTCTCTTATATAGGAGAAAAGCTCTACGGGAAAATTACATAAGATAGACTGGAGAAATAACAAATATAAATAAAGAACAAGAGATACAAGAATCTCAACAATATCTGTATATCCAAATCCTAAGAAATGAAAATGGTATCCGTATCCGCAAAAAATTAAAAAAATTTATATCCATATCTGAATCCGTCCGCCAAAAAATACATACTATATCAGCTTAAAAAACAGTTATGATGGTGGATGGATTCAGATATATATGTATCTGGCTGCATCCATATTTCCAGGTTGCCATCCTATATAATAAATGGCCTAATGCAAAGGTTACTCCATATAATTCCTATTGCCTGTATCTTCTGTTCCTCGCAATCCATAACCACGCTGAACTTCGGAGCACTACCATTGCATACATCCCATCTGTTTTTAAACTGTGACGTGATGCAACTTGATAACAGCTTGCCCGAGGCGTATGCACCAACACTGGCCCTGGACATTCTCCATATTTAATTTTAAATGATGGGTTTTCAAAGTGAAGGAGTATTAATGCAATCCCACATTAGGGATTTTTTCCCAGTTAGGAATTTGACATTTTTCGTTGTCTTGAGCCTGCAATAATTCTTTATTTTGTTTTAGACAAGTTGAGATGGATTCTAGTTCTGGTTCTAAACCTACTTAGTTTAGTTAAATTAGGATCTATTAGTAGCTACTCAATTAGATTTGATTTCAATTAATTGTTTTCTTTTCCAAGTCTTTACTTCCAATTTAAATGGGATAATATGCTTTTTTTACGCTGCAGGTTATATCTAAAATTGGAATTTGACTTCTATATTCCTGTCTTCTTTATCCTATGAAATTCAACCTGCTCATACAAGTTCCTGTGGAGCCTGACCCGAGTCACATCACACTATTCTCCCTTTGTTTCTCATCCACAATTATCATTTGCATCAGAAGAGGTGACTCGTATGCATCAAAAGAAGTGACTAGAAAGAAGATGAGGATAGCGACGATGAAGTAGGGAAAGGCAGAAAAAGAGCATGAAGAAGAACCACAAGTTATTCTAATGCCCAATACTCCAATAACCATTAAGTTTGGCTCTGCTGAGAGAGCTTTTTTTCGAGGCACTGTGGGCTTAGAGTTAAGAGAGGATCATATGCATTAAACGTCGCAAGTTTAGTGGGGCATGTAAATTGCAGAAAATGTAGGGCGTGCATACAATGCAATGGATTTGTAGGGCATGCATGTTGAGAGAATTGTATAATTGGGCAAATTGAGTGGGTGTTCTTTAGTCCCACATGGATGAGAGGTGGGACTTGGTTGAGTTGATAGGCCTATAATATGGTGCCTCACACCCTTATATTTGAGAGAAAAGTGAATAGAAAACCTAGCCCTTAGCTGCTTTCTCACGTGGTTTCGTTCCGCTCCTGAGGGAGTAGGATTCCGCGTAAAATAATGTTTTCTCTTGTTCTATGATCTCATTTTCTCTATTTGATATTTCACCAATGTATATAATTGTCCCTAAATAAAAATACTTGGTTTTAGCTTGAAGAAGTAGTGAATCCCACCACCGCCTTTTATAATTGAGATCATCTTTCTAATGTTCTTTTATGTGTTGTTTTCCAGGTTTGACAAAAAGAGTCCTTGAGAGTGAGCTTACTGAAAAAGAAGCTGAGAATCAGGTACTCCTTTCAGTTTATTCATTATACTTGCACTGATCAAATATTCCATGCTATGCTGCAGGGTTATACTTTGAGTGAAAGTGCTCCTCTGGGGGATTATATGTAAGAAGAAACAGTAAAGATTATATTTAAGCAGAAAAACTCTTGTAACACAAGATTATATTTAAGCAGAAAAACTGTGTTGCGTTCTGAAAGACCATTTCACCCCTTTTGTAAAAAGTCCTCACTCCATATTACTTTCACATACTATAACCATATTAGTTATTTCATACAGGAATAAAAGCAATGATTTAGACACATCTTTAAATCCCTTCCAAAAATTAGAAGGAATGATTCTTTCGAATGAAAAATTAAAAGGAATATTTATACCCATCTTTGAATCCCTTCCAATCTTGCAAATGTGACTTCAATATAAGTTTTTGCGCTTTTCTCTTAATATTTCTTACTGAAGAGGAACATCTTGTGTGCGATGGAAAACATTTAATGGTCCATGGTCGCTTGGACCATGGAGTTCAAAATTCAAGCAATGATGTGCTTGCAGATGCTTTTTGACATGTGGTTGGGGGTGTTGTCTAGTGTCTTTGTCAGTGGAAAGGTTGTGGCGTGGATCTTTGATGCAAGGGGTTTTGATTGGGATTTATTTTGGGAGGTTTGGTGTTTGTTTGAATGTTGAAAAGCAGGGATAAGATGGCTATCTGCATGGTTTTCACATGAGAATTTTGGGTTCAAATTGTTGTTTCGTTTGAGAAGGTGCTCAGGGGATATTACTTTGCACGAGGGACTTGACTTGGAGTGGTTAGAGGCTAGGAGAATGTTAGATACATGTGAGAGGCTCGGGTAGAGAGGTTTGGGGACAATTTGAATTGCGCCACCCATGCCTGGATGAGGCTCGGATGTACTATGTAAGCCCTAGATGGGTTTGAACGTGGGTTGGGAGAGGCTCGGGGCGAGCCATTGCTTTGTTCGCCCGAGCCTCCCCACTTAAGTGGGAGTTACATGCACCGCTAGATATATGACCAGCTGATTGAATGGCGTCAATGGTTCTATACAAGCAAATTTTTTTTTTCGATTTCATGAGGGAATTCAGACATCGACTTGGAGTTGTTTTATAAAATTGATTTACCCAGCCAATACATTATGTGAAGATCTATTGATTGGGTCAAATTTTGATTCAAAATGTTAATACATGGAGAGAGAGAAGTCAATGAATGAACATGGAATTTTGATGCATGCAAGGCTGCATTTGAAGCAGCCTAAAGAAAGTCCCATGTCGTTACTTTTGGTCTGTGTTGTCCATATAAAAGAAAAAGCCTTTTATTCTTGATATTATTATAAATAGAAGGAAATATGGGGAGACTGGAAGCGCAGAGGTGTGCATGGACTCTTGTAGAAGATCGATTTCTCTAAGGCCTTTGACTGTATAGATTGGTGTTTCATCCGGGCGACTTGGCGAAGCGCGGTTTCCTGGATTTGTTGATCTCCAATGGAGAGGTGTCACCATGACTTCTATGGTTGTCCTGGTTAAGGGGAAACCCGAAGAGGTTTTGGTGAAGAATGTAGTGCAGTGTGGTCGTATGTTGAGTTGCATCAGACAAAGTGGTCCCATCCTGTTATAGCATTGTGCAGGTGATATGATCCTTTTTATTGAGGGGGGATCTATGAGGTTAGAGGCATGAGCACAATGCTGGATGTTTTTGGCGAACACTCTGGGTTGATAATCAACAAATCTAAGTTCATTTTTGTTCCTTTTGGGTTCTCGAAAACTGAGATTGACGAATGCAGGGAGATCATAGCAACCCCCATGTGTTCGTGATGGAGAGGCTAGAAGGGAAGTTGACTGGTTGGAAGGCCTCATGCCTATATAGAGGAGGAGGTGTGTGCTACTTAAGGCAGTGCTGGCGATGGTCCCTGTGTTCTTTATGTCCACCCATCTTATACCTATAGGGATCCGTCAACGACGTGAGGCTTGTATGAGAAAGTTCCTATTTAGCTCGTCTGATTGTAATGCAAAGGGGATTCATTTGGTGAATTGGGACATACTTCCTATTAAGCAGGGAGGTCTTGGGGTTAGCAAGTTGGAAGAATTGAATATGGCCCTTCTGTTCAAGTGGGCAACCATGATGTGGGGCAGTGGTATGAGTTTGGTATGTCACTTACTGTTGAGGGGAAAAGAAAACTTTTATTCCATCTGACCCTAGAGCTCTCTTATACAGGAGAAAAGCTCAAAGGGTAAATTACATAAACAAGACAAGAGAAATAAACAATATAAATAAAGGCAACAAAATATAAGTATCTTAACACTCCCCCTCAAGCTGGAGCATATATATCTATCATGCTCAGCTTGGAACAACGGTGATGAAAAGGACCTCTTGCAAGAGATTTAGTAAACATATCTGCAATCCGATCACCTGAAGCAACATAAGACGTTGAAATAAGTCCCTTTTGGATCAAATCACGAGTGTAGTGACAATCTACCTCAATGTGCTTTGTTCTTATGAAATGCTAGATTATTAGCTATGAACAAAGCCGCTTGATTATCACATTTGAGATGTATAGGAAGAGGCACCTCAATCGCTAGATCAGTCAGGACAGACTTGACCCACATCATTTCTGTACTCCCTCGGGCCATGGCCCTATATTCTGATTCAGCGCTAGACCGAGCAACAACAGTTTGTTTCTTACTCTTCCATGAGATCAATGAGCTACCAACAAACACAATGAAGCCTGAAGTGGACTTCATGTCCTTAGGACACCCAGCATAATCAGCATCTGCACATCCAGTAACTATAAGAGACGTATCTCTTCTAAAAAGAAGACCTGCACGTGGAGATGACTTCAAATATCTCAAGATCATGCACACTGCATCCATGTGTGCCTGCCTGGGTTGCTCCATAAATTGGCTCACTCTGCTCACAGTGAAAGATATATCAGGCCTGGTAATAGTAACATATAATAATTTCCCTACCAGCTCTCTGTATCGTCTCTTGTCCACCTCCTCAGAATCATCGCATAGAGCCTAGCATTAGAATCCATTGGGGTAGTAGTTGGTTTACATCCTGTCATGCATGTTTCAGATAGAAGATCAATAACATACTTCCTTTGCGCCATAACCATACATTGTTGATTTCGTGCAAACTCCAAGCCAAGGAAGTAATGAAGCATGCCAAGATCCTTGGTAATAAACTGTTTTCCAAGGAAATTATTTAGCTGCTTGAATGCCCTTTTTATCGCTGCCAGTGATAAGTCATCAACATAAACCAAAACAACTGCAGTACCTCTTTGATTCCTCTTAACAAAAAGAGTATGATCTGCAGTGGATCTGACAAATCCCTTCTGTTCAATCAACTCTGAGAGCTTCTGAAACCAAGCCCTCAGACTCTACTTAAGGCCATATATAGCCTTATGAAGACGACACACCATACTGGACTCCCCCTCAGCAGCAAACCCAGGTGGTTGCTGCATGTAAACTTCCTTCTGCAGATCTTTATACAAGAAAGCATTCTTGACATCCAGTTGGAAAAGTGGCCAATCACGAACTACGACAACAGCAATCAGAATCCGCAGGGTAGGGTGACGTGTAACAGGAGAAAAAGTGTCATGATAATCCACCCCATAGGTTTGGGTGAACCCACGAGCAACCAATCTAGCCTTGTATCTGTCTACTGTACCGTCAGCACAACGCTTCACAGTAAATACCCATTTGTTGCCAACAACAGACGCACTTGGTGGAGCATGGACAACACTCCACGTACCTCGTGACTGTAGGGCTGCCATCTCCTCCTCCATAGCTAGACGCCATTGACTGCTCTGTAGTGCCTCCTGATATGACTGTGGTATCTCCACGGTAGACAATCCCACAACAAATCTCTGAAAATCCTTGGAGAGACGTCCCAAGGAAACATGAGAACCAATAGGATTCATTGTGCATGCCCGTTTCTGCCGCCGTAGTGCAATGAGAATATCCAGATCCCCAGCATGTATAGAAGACATAGTATCCTTGTCTTGTACCTCAGTCTGTACATGCAAATCACCAGTGCCATCAGAAGAACTCAAATGTTCAGTACATACCTTGGACGTGTTGGATGACGGAGGAGGCACATGAGCATGGGGTCGTTGCTGGTAAACGTGCGAAAAGAAAGTAGGAGATGGTGGATGTGGCAGTGGAGGTGGTGGTGGTGGTGGTAGCGGTGGTGGTGTCGGTGGAAGAGTTGGTGGTGAAGGTGATGATGTAGGTGATAATGACGGAGGAAGAGGCATGTAGACCTCTTCTCCATCCTCTGAAGGAGTAAGCATGTCACCTGTGGGGGGAAATACATAATGAACTCGAAGAAGGTGACATCAGTACTAACATAGTATCTTCGTCGAACAGGGTCAAAGCAACGATATCCTTTTTGGGTCTTGGAATACCCAACAAACATACATTTGACAGCTCTAGGAGAGAGCTTGTCAAGATCATGAGACGTCTGATGAACAAAAGCTACAGAACCAAAAACACGAGGCGTTAGCGAGAAAAGATCCGTCTCGGGAAACGCAATCAAGAACGGAATCTTCTCTCCCAACACCGAAGAAGGCATACGATTTACCAGATAGCAATCAGTTAGAACCGCATCTCCCCAGTATGAATGAGGAGCACGACTCCGAATCAAAAGAGTTCTGGTAATGTCTAACAGGTGGCGATGTTTTCGTTCTGCCACCCCATTCTGTTGGGAAGTGTATGCAAAAGATGTCTGATGCACAATGCCAAGAGACCTAAGGAATTGAGAAAGTTGTGTATTGCAAAACTCTAATGCATTATCGGAACGAATACACTTGACTTTTGCAGAAAAGATATTTCTGATTTCATTAATAAAGGAGTGTCAAGCAGGGGAGCAAGCCGTTTAGCCAAAGCCTTGGCAATGATCAAATAGATGCCATTAGATATAGCAATAGGGCGAAAGTCCTCAATACGGGTTGCCCCATGAGACTTCGGAATAAGAACCAAGCTGGCCCGGTTAAGCCTGTCGAATCCCCGATTTCCATTGCAAAATTCGAGAGCGACATCTAAAACATCATTGGAGATCACATCCCAGAAGTCCCTATAGAAAGAAATGGGGAAACCATCGGGACCAGGGGAGACAAATCTCCGACTGCTTCGCGCTGGCATCTGCGGTTATTGATGGGTGGCATAGAAATGGCACGAAAGGGATACTGTGGAAGATAGATTTTGCTAAGGCTTATGATTCCTTGGACTGACGCTTCTTGTGGGCGGTTTTGAAGTCTCGGGGCTTCCCTCCCTTGTGGATCTCCTGGGTTAGACGATGTGTTACTACTGTCTCCTTCTCCATCTCGCTTAACGGTCGGCCGGTCGGGGGCCTTTTTCAGCCGCGCAGGGGGGTTCGTCAGGGCTGCCCCCTCGCCCCTCTTCTTTTCGTTCTGGCGGCGGACGTTATGCCTCGTATGATCCAGGGTGTGGCAAATGCTGGTTTCACTCGCGGTTGTTACTTGGGTAACTTTCATATTCCTGTTCTTCAATTTGCGGATGACACCCTTTGTTTTATTGAGGGAGGCCGGTCTCAGGCCTTGGGGATGGCCACTGCGATTCAACTTTTTTGCGAGATTTCGGGGCTCCGCATCAACGGAGCCAAATCAAAAATGGTGCCTTTTGGCTTATCGGCTTTGGAGGCCGGGGATTGCTCCTCTGTCTTGGGGGCTTCCCTCGGGGAGCTTCCGCTGGAATACCTGGGATTGCCGCTCTCGTTCGGCCGAGCGCGCTTGCGTGATTATCAGAGGATCGTTGAGAAGGTCGAGTCCAGATTGGCTGGTTGGCGTGCGTCGTTGCTCTCCAAAGGCGGTCGGTTAGTTCTTATCAAATCTGTCCTCTCGGCTATCCCCATCTATTTCTTATCGGCTCGCGGGCTGCCCAAGGGGATCCGGCTTCGTTTGGAGAAATCAATGAGGCAATTTCTTTGGGGTAAGAATGGTTCTGACAGAAGAGGGATGCACTTAGTTGGTTGGGATGACATTTCTCGGCCAAAACGCGACGGGGGTCTTGGCGTTCGGCGTTTGGCGGTGGTTCGTGATGCTTGGCTCCTCAAATGGGCGATGAGGCTTTTAGGCCGGGATGAGAGTTTCATGGTGCAGTGCCTCCGCGTGGCGGCTGGGAATGCCTTTGTCTCCGTTTTTGGCGGCCATTCCCAGGTTTTCTTTCATTCATTCTGGCGCGATGTCTTCTCTGTCTTCAACTCTAACCGGTCGTTGGTTGGACCGGCTATCGGCGATGGGAGATCCTTCCGCTTTTGGTCGATGGATTGGTCCGGTAAGGGCATTTTCATGTATCTTTTTCCTCGTCTTTATGCGAAGGCCGGGGATAAACTCGCTTCGGTGGCTTCTTGCTGGAGCGATGGCGCCTGGTGCCCTATTGTGTTGGGCACGCTTTCGGACCAGCGGCTCCTTGACTTCACCGCTTTGATGACTCTCCTTGCGGACGCTCCTGCCCCTTCTACGGGCCGTGATCATTTTGTTTGGTTGGACGGAACTTTCACTTCTCGGAAGGCTTATCTCTCTATTCTACCCCCCGTCTTGAATGCGGATGCTTCTTTTCTTCGTCACTGCAAGTTCATTTGGGATCTCAAGATTCCGGAAAGGATTGGCGTCTTCCTTTGGACTCTTAGACGTGGAAGATTGCTTACTCGTGACCGTTGCGCCTCCATCTTCCCGAATGTCTCTTCATTATGTGGTCTGTGCGGCTCCGACGTCGAGACATCCAGCCATCTTTTCCTTCAATGTTTCCTCGTGCAGGCCATCTGGGATGACGTGGGATGGGTGAATCGCTCCTCCATTGATGATTTCTGGGAGAGCCTTGCTGCTGCCTCAAATCGGCCAAGGGCGGAAAGAATTGTTCCCATTGCGCGTATCTGGAGTATTTGGCTGGGAAGAAACAAATTGCTTTTTGCGGGGCAGCGTTTCTATAAGGAAAATATTTGTATCGCTGCAAATAGCTTTTGTTCGGACTGGTTATCCGTGTAGCGTTTTTCTTTTTTTTGGGAGGTGGATGGTATCCTCTCTTTTACCATCTACCTTGACTTATGTTGTATTCCCCGCTGTAAGTATTTTCTATCTTCTTTCTTAATAAATTGGGGCGAACACTTATGAGTGTCTCCCCCTCTTTTGAGTGTCAAAAAAAAAATTAATAAAGGAGTGGATAACAGGACATGCATCAAACTTATTCTTAAGAAATACCCATGACAATCTCGAAAACTCATCTACAGCAACAAGATAGAACATGTGTCCCTGATGATCTGGGACACGACTGGGGCCTCAAATATCAAAATGGAGCAAATCAAACAGACTATGATTACTTCTACCCTGACGACTATGGAACGTGGACCGATGATGCTTCCCCAGCTGGCAGGCCTCGCACTGAAATATAGAGCGAGGAGAAATCCGTGGAAGAATGTGACTCAGCTTTTGCAGAGGAAGATGACCAAATCGAAGATGCCACATATATGGAGAGACATATCCAGTGCGAAGAGAAGAGGCACCAGCATATGGAGACTGCACTAATCTGTAGAGACCCCGTTGCTCACGGCCAATTCCAATCACCCTGCCCGTCAGTATATCCTGAAACACAAGAGCAGATGGATCAAATATGGCACAATAATGTAAGTCTTTGGTGATTTTACTAATTGATAATAAATTCATAGAAAATTCATGAGCATAAAGAACATTCTGAAGCCTCAGTGCAGAAGTCAACTGCACCTCCCCCTAACCAGTAATGGGGAGTATGTCTCATCTGCTATCACAACAGACCGTCCAGACTGAGTTGGACGAAACACACTAAATTGGCCTCTGTCACCACAAAGATGATGAGAGGCACTTGAATCCATGAGCCATTTTGACAAGTCTGCCATGTAACAACTAGTAAAGGCATATTCTATACCTAATGTGGATGCTGAGGAAGCGACCTCTGAGGACCCTGAAGGAGAGCTGGTCAACCCAGAGGTAACCGGCATAATCTCTCTTAGTCGCGCCACAAGCTCGTCAAATCTCTGGTCAGATGCAGGTGATGAACTCCCAGCCTGTTGTGTCTGCTCTGCAACCCGGGCTGAAGCAGGAAACCCATGCTTAGAATAGCAGATTTCCTCTGAGTGGCCAGACCTATGACAATAGGTGCACAGTTGACGGGATCAACCACCCCCTCCTCTGCCCCGGCTAGAGCTTCCCCTACCACGATATGGTGTAGGGCTTCCTCTACCACGTGATTCTGCCATAGCTGAAGATGTCTGAGACTGTAAAGTGCTACAGGATGATATAGACAGTCTACTCAATCTGTGATATGCTTCCTCCATTGGAGGTATGGTAGCATCAGTGAGGATCTGGGCACGAGCTGCATCATATTTAGGATCAAGGACTGCTAAAAAGACTCCAGTCATCACAGAGTCTCTGTATGCCTTGAGTTGTTCTGGTGTAGCAGTCAAGGGAATGTAGCCATGTAACTTCTCAAACATACCCCTCAAAGAAGTATAGAGGGTGTGAAAGGGGCGACCATTCTGCCTCAATGTGAAGATATCGTGCTGGAGCTGGAGTATCTTCGACTCATTCTTCGTCGGAGAATACGTAGCGGCAAGAATGCTCCACATAGCCTTTGCAGTAGGCTGACTCAGGATATCATTGGCTATCTCCATGGATACGGTCCCGGATAGCCACACACGAGCATATGCATCATCCGCCTCCCAGGAGGCATTTGTCCCAGTCTTGTCATGTGGCTCCTCTGTCGTGAGGATATGCTTATTACCATTACATTGCATCAAACTCATGAATTGCATGGCCCACAGTTCATAATTAGTTCCATCCGTTTTGACGATGGGTGTTGGGCCTTTGAAGGCACCCAGGGATGGGACTTCTGCTTTGTTGTCGGACATGATGACAACTATCTCCAAGACTGGGTCAGCAACAAGAACTACCGGTGTCTACACCAACATACAGAAAGATGGTTGTGGGTGTAGACTCATACCACAACCTCTTCCATTCTTTGAAGCTGCCTTTGGGTAGCTAGGGTGTTTGTAGCTGATCTTTTGCACCCTAGAGGTCCAAAAAAGGACCTAAACCGAGACCGAGATGATAGGGGGCAGCAAGGAAGTACCCACAGGGATGGCGACCTGCAACCCGAGAGGGGTCCCTCTTCACACGGCGGCGGGAGCACCCTAGGCGTGAAGCTGGACCGTGAGGTCACATGCAGGAGGCGTTGGCAGTAGCCCACATGAGGATAGGGACACACGAGGAGCATCCCCCCGCGAGATGGGAGAGAAGGCGGCGATGCGCAGCGGCAGCCGCTTGGAGGGAAGGCGGCGGCCCGGCGGCAGCCGCGTGGAGCACGCGAAGGGATTTGGTGGGGATGGGTTAGGGTTAGGTCACAGACTCCGGTCTAGGATCGTCGCTCTGATACCATGTTGAGGGAAGAGAAAATTTTTATTCCATCTAACCCTAGAGCTCTCTTATATAGGAGAAAAGCTCAAAGGGTAAATTACATAAACATGACAAGAGAAATAAACAATATAAATAAAGACAATAAAATATAAGTATCTTAACACTTATTAAGAGGCATCTGCGGCTCTCATGCTTGTCCATCCATTCCTCATCGTTCTCGTAATGCACCAACAACTTTCTAGAAAGGAATATATATACCTTTTGAGGTGGGTCCCAAAGCGGGACGCCGCCCGCTTACTTTTTCAAAAAAAGCTTTCTAGAAGGGATTGTGTGTGGTAATTGTTGACTTCTATTCGTTTGTTCGTCCGGAATTGGGGGATGGAAGGTTATTCAGATTTTGGACTGACAATTGGATGGGGGAAGAGCCTCTGAGCACTATGTTTCCTTGGTTATTTTTTTCTTAGGGCTAATTGTGGAGTCACTATTAGAGAGACATGGATGGATGATCAATGGTCGTCGACTTTCAGTTCAGGTTTCTTTGAGCAACTAGTTGAGGACTTTATACGGTTGACGGACTTCATTTCAAGATTCGTCGAACCATAAGGGTGATATCATTGGGTTTGATGGGATGGTTTTTCTCTATCAAGAAGGCGTACCATGCCCTCGTGGATGTACATAGCATTCAGTCTGGGGGTGCCATGGATCGGGATTGCAAATTTATATGGGCTCCTAGAATGTCCGTGAAGGCAAATTTTCTTGTGGTTTCATCGTTAGGAGAGGATGTTAACCAAGGTGTGTAGGGTAGCTTTTGGACCAGGAGAGGACCCCACATGTTGCTTATGTGACGAGTTCCCTGAAGATATCCAACATCTTTTTTATTCTATGAATACACGAGAAGGGTATGGGATTCAACTGCCATTGGATGTATTGACATGCCACATCTTCATTTCCGAGAGAGTTTAATTGTGAAACAATTCAGATATGTTGATGTGTGGAAACCGGTGTTGGTCCCACTATTGCAATAGTCGTCCCACTGGACCGAATAGTCGGTCCGACTATGAGGTGCGGTGGGGTGACCGACTGAATAATTAATATTCTGTCAATATTCGGTTCGACTATTCAGCCGAGTTGGCCGACTATCGATCGATAATTGGTTGATTGTTGACTTAATAATGGTTGATTGTTGAAAAAATATTACTTTCTATTTCCATGTGTTCTGCTTTATCCTAATATCATAAAAAATGTCAAAGCTTTATCTTAATTTCTTGGTGGTGTATTTTTTTTAAATGGCTTCAGCTACCATATTAAAATAGAAGCCATGATACATTGTGTCTTTTTCTGGTATTAAACCAACCAATTTGTGCGTCTTGATATTGTTTAAAATTCAATTGGAACTTTATCTTGTTAATTGATGACCATATATATAAATATATAAGAATCTATTTATTTGGTAAAATTATTATATTTGAAATAATTAAAAATATTTAACCAAATAATTCTGAATAATTGATCGAATATTGTTTATTTTTAGTTCAATGATCCCTCACTGAATACCTAATATCAACATTTGCGACATTAGTCAATCCTATGGGCCATCTGGTTGTCATGCGATGGCGTTATTTTTTGAGATGAGCAGTTTTATAGAGAATGTAATTCATCTGGTTAGATCTCCTCGAGACATGGTTCTTGTAATTTTGATTTTTTTAAATTGTGGGGCGGACACCATGGTGGGTGTTTCCCCCTTTTTTGATTAAAAAAAGATGTTTGGATTTGGATGGATGTTTGTGCATTGCCTGGCCTCTTTAATTGGTTTTAATGAGCGTCATGGGGATCAATGGCCTAGGCAACGAACTGTTTTGAATTTGGAAATGGAAAAGAAAAAATGAACAGGAAAAAAACATTCTAGGGGAGATTTGATTATTTCTTAATTTAAAGAAAAGGAATGAAAGGGCTCTGTCCCTACGAGTGAACGTTGGTGCATGTAATATATATGCATAGTATGTCATTGTTTCACGAGGAGCGAGAAAGTTATCAAGTTAAAGAGAATGGAATATGTTGATCATTAGATGGTCCAAATCCTCTTTATATAGAAAGGGGGTATGGATAAGTTACATTTATATCCGTAATTGGTGAAGAAATAACACAATGGAAAAGAAATGGGTCCGAATACTTCATACTACTGACTCAACCACTTATTTTCAACATGTTATCAGCAAGTTCTGTTGGGGTAGTTTAAAAACCAAAGTTTTAAAGACTGTCTGGATATGCGATACATTATTGAACAGTTGAGCTACCTTTTGTAGAGTTTATCAAATTAATTCATTTAATTAGTTCAAAAAAAATAACACGTTGAAATCGGAGAAATAGATGCATTTCAGGCATCACTAGGGTTTTATTCAGTCATTCGTCTCAGGGTGCTTCACTTCTTTTAGAAGCTCACTGAGTTGTCTATGACTACATACCTGCTTCGATATATAAATATGCAGGGTTTTGTTCATGCAAAATGATTGTTAGAACGTCTCAAGCTCCTGTTTCCACTTTTGTGTAGTGTTGCATCCTTATCATGTGACAACATGGATCATTCTCTAAGATTGCTCTCGAAGTTATATTTGTTCTGTATGGTTTTAAAAGTAATATCTACATGCTTTTGTTGTTTACAGCTCATAGACTTTGTCAAAAAACATGTTGGAACAGACGAACCTCGTTTGGCTGGAAACTCTGTATATACAGACTATATATTTCTTAAGGTGGAAACTATTTTGCTTTTCTTTCAATGCATATGTTATCATTATCATTTTTTTGTGTTTTTACTTATAACTTGGCTTGATCTACTTGCCTATTTTGGTTATTGGGCAACTTGATACCAGATGTGTATAACGACATATATGTGACGAGAAAAATATTTTATAAGTACTATTGTTTGGGTATAAAGACCTGTTGAAAGGTGTATTCTTGTCAATGCATCTGCTAAAACTCGATTCCTCTATTGAATGCTGTGGTAACCGTTGATCCTCTTCCGCATCTGTCGTTTTCTGCCTTCTTGGCAGTGCCACTGTTCGCTTTCACTTTTTTTCCTCCCTACTGTCATACAAAAGTTAGTATGGATGCAGGAGTGGTAGTTGGATTGATGCACAATTTTCATCTATAATTGAGCTCATTTTGGTGGCAATGTCTACTGCATTTCTGTTTGTCAAGTAGATCAATGTCAATAGGCCATTATACTTGCACTTTTTATTTTCTTTAATTGATTATCTTGCATGCGTCTCTTCAACAAATGACTCAGTTATGTATTTATTTTTTGCAGAAATATATGCCAGATCTTGCAGCTCTTTTCAGTCATGTTCTTGTAGACGTCAGCAGTGTAAAAGCTTTATGCATACGTTGGTATATTAAAGGTAATTGATTGGTTAATTTTTTTTATCAAAATAACCTTTCTAACAGCTTTAAGCAATTATCTACATGCACCTTGATGACGCTTTCTAGAGACTTCGATTCTTGACTGGAATTATTCGACAATAAACTACCACTCATTATTAACACATTTCTGCAATTGCTTTGCGTGCCTTATTTTAGATTCTCTAACATTTCACCAATAGAATTACGGGAAAGTAATGATTTCTTGACTAGTATACACAGCCATTTTGGTTTTTATACAGAACATAGAATATAATTTCTATGATAGTTCTGATGTTTCCACTCTGAAAATTGTGGAATGGATGTCAGTTTGTATATTCATCTGACTCATTCTGCTCTTGATTTACCAGTGACTCCTGGTAAAAACTTCTAATCTGCTTTGCACTCATGCAGATTTTAAAAGGGCTCCTGTGAAGGAAAATAAACATAGAGCTTTGGATGACATCAAAGAAAGCATACAGGAATTAAAGTACTACAAGGAAAATATATTCAAACCAGTGAGAAAGAAGTGAGGTTCAAGGAGGATGTGCTGAACTTTAAGAAGCTTTACCAGCAGCCTTCCGAGGTTGAAGGAAGCCTTGTAGCCTAATTTCTCAGTAGCCCCCTTTATATTCCGATTGGGCAGATCTTATTTTTTTTTTGTCATGCCCACTATTCAGCGATGCTAACTTCACTTATACAACTACAAGTACTTTTTGGATTAAGGGATTCCAGATGTGTGTTTGTATGTATATATCCATGTCCATATTGCTGTCAGTTGCCGGTGTATTGAATATTTCTCCTATTTAGCTGTGGCAGACTGACTGGCATGGCATGCTTCAACCAAATTTTCTGCAATATTGCATCTTTCTTGTTTCGAGGAATCGCCTCTTCCGTTGTGAAGAGTCCCAGACAGTGCCTCCTATACAAACGCTTTTCAGACGTCGGGGGACTAGATGCATGATAATCCTGAAATCACCTCTCTTCCTGCAGCAGGTATGATTTCTTAACATTTTCTAAAGGCATGATCCTCTCTAGAATTTACTCTCTTTACTGAGGGTACCAGGGGTAGTAGATTGGCCAGTCTACAGTTGTATGCATGAGAGAAATTGATGGAGAAGAGAAACGCTGCATCATTCTCGTCTGATTTCAGTTTGATCCATGCTTGAATGGCCGTGTAGACAGAAAATGGTGGCTTTGGAGCGGAGGAATGGAAAGAGCATAGTAGAAGTGTGTTTTGACCTGTTCATTGTTGCTTTCTTATGCTATGCTCATGTTTGTTTTGTACGACCACCACCACCGCCAAGCCTTTTTCCGCTATAAGTGGGGTTAGCTACATGGATTCTTTACTTCGAAACAGATCTAAGTACGCAGATCTTGAGTCTCTTTTCAACGTTTATTTGGCCTTCCTTGTTCCGACTTATAGTGCTCTTCTCCCTTCACATTGGAGCACCAAATGACTTTTGCACATGCCCAACCATTGCAGTAATTCCAGGAGTGACATCTCTGTCAATTCCTTAATCCCTTTGCAAATCAAACTTGCAATACCCCTCTTTCAATTTTTTTCCTTGATTACTTGGAACTTAGTTAATATTTGACTCATTGAAAGTACTTGTAGAAAGCTCTCACAAGCCCAAGAATGTGCAATGTTAGAAATTGTGCTTTTAATTAATCGTAATTTATGGAAATTGGGATAGGATTAGTCCCACTTAAGATTGTGCCGCATATTTTTGAGAATTGGCCGAACTCCTAAATCCTCCTAGGCATATGTTATTCCCTACTCGCTCATCTCCTCCTCGAAGACATTCTCATTCTCAAAACCTTAGCTCACGAAACTTCAAAGCTTCATAAAGAAAAGAAGAATAGTGACTTCAGATCGGCAAGGCATCATTTGTACCTGATCCTGTCATTTGTAAAGTTCCTTTATATTCGTAGCTTCCTTCTCTATATTTGTTCTGGATTTTCCGCATGATTGGTATTGTGAGGATGGGTTCGATCAGGGCGAAGGGAATGCCATGATGTGCTTTTGATCGCATAAAATTTGGGGTAAAATTCAAGTGATCGATCGGTCTAGTGGTTTTGATCGATCATCTTAGGCTCTTGGTTAAGGGTATCTGATTAGATCACTTAGGGTGATCGGTCGACCCAGTCATCCATGGATGGGGGATTGATCAGATCGACCATAGTAGTTGATCAAGGGGTGGTTTCTTAGTCAATCAAGGGAGTTAGGTTAATCAATCAATTATAACTATGGTTTATGTTACAACTTCTAGAGTGCTTGATCCTATTGTATAGGCTCATCTATAAGTTGAAACCTTGAAAATCGTACAATTAGTTATGCCATATTAATAAAAAAGAACATCGCGTGTGATTAATCTAAGGAGGTCCCTAGATATGGCTTAGCGGGCAGATTAACTATCTAAAATGAACCCTAGAGCATTGAGTAGATGTGGTCGATTAATCTGCCTAGGTTGATCGATCACATTCACTCAAGCGGTCGATTGACCAGTATGAGGCGATTGATTACTCAATTGTCTTGAACATGAAAAGCAATCATGCCTCATGGACCAAGACATAGAGGGTGATCAATCAAATATAAAGTATGTACTTGGTTAGATTGTGGAAGTAATGGGTTTGTCTTGTATATTCCTCAACTAATTTTTTCCCGATGAAAATAAACCGAAATTGATTTCAAAGATTGATTTTAAAATCTAAATGCTTATACGATATTTAAATGATGGATTAATGCTTAAGGATTCATATCATTTATTTTCTTTATTCTCTAAAAGAAGATAATGTTGGTCAGTTGGTTAGAGGTATTGTTGAGGGGTGTTTTTACACATAACAAGGTGCTTAGTATTATAATTTATCCAACATGGATAACAGGAAAATCATTGAGTATGGTGAATGGAAGTGGACGCATTGTTTTGCGTGCACCACTGAATAAATAAATGATATCATGTGATTGCAATGCATTTAAATGGACTTGCATCCTAGATTATGTATTTGCCTATGTAAATGCATGTAAAGTGCAAAATAGATACTAGCCTAGCCAATTATTCGCACTAACATGATTGGTGGACTAATTCTAAGTATTGCCCTTCTCTTTTGATAAGTGATCAAGTAAAGAATAATATAAGTGTGTCAAATAGATGGATTGGGATGTATGGGAACTTGCAACATAGGAAAACCATTGCATGATTTCTAAGATCATGTTATTAGATAGCCACTTTGTAAATGGTGATACCAAACCTCTTGTAAGGAAGCATAGTATTGCTCTCAAGATTTCCACTCTTTACCACCCTTGGACTAGTGGCATTATTAAGGTGACATACAAGGAGATGTTGACAATTCTCCAATAGCTTGTTTGACCTTATAAAATGATTTAATCTCAGGCTTAAAACAGAGTTCATTGGACACAAAGAACAACTTATAAAACCCATTTGGTTACATCTCCTTATTGACTTGTTTACGTGAAGCCTTTCTTTTTTGTCCAATGAACTATTGGATACTACTATTTATGCTATGACTCCAATACATAATTAACATAAGATATCACATATTCCACACACAATTTAAAAGTGTTTGCAAGTCGGGTGAATAGTAGTATCCAATAGTTATGGTAGTTTAAAATAATTTACAATATTTAAAAATATGAAAAAAAATCCATATAAGTGATCACTATACATAGAGACATTAGTAATGGAAACCAAGATTTTAAAAACCGAACCGAAGCGGTTGGAAGAAAAATGATTCAACCACCTGGTTTTTATTAAGAAACTAAAAACTAGTTAAAATCCGACTGGACCGCTTAAACCTGGTTGAATCAATCGAATCAAACCACCGATTCAACCATTTATTTTTGACAAAAAAATAATTTTTGATAATTTAGTATAATGTAAACTTTTAAAATTATTCATAATATAGTCTCACTCTAACCTATAATATAGTACTCCTTTATCTCTTCTCCTTCTACATGTGTCGATGACCTATTATTACCTCTCCCTTCCTGCCTAATAAATTAAAAATACTTGTTATTAATTAAAGTTGAAATAGTTTTAAAATTGTTAATTTTATATATCACACACACATATGAATTTTACAAAATATGTTCATTATGCCCTTTTGAGTTTTTCTAATAACATTTATACCCCTAATATTTATCAATGTCGCTTGTGCTCTTATATTCTTAAAAAATCCACAATATTGTCCTTATATTGGTATAATATAACACATTTGTAATAATAAAATTTCACTACTATCCATTTTGCAAAAATAAAGGGGGTGCACAATTGTAAAA
Organism: Ottelia alismoides; assembly: GCA_037367405.1. Taxonomy (NCBI): domain Eukaryota; kingdom Viridiplantae; phylum Streptophyta; class Magnoliopsida; order Alismatales; family Hydrocharitaceae; genus Ottelia; species Ottelia alismoides. Next base: position 120,973 of record JAZKJV010001599.1, read on the forward strand.
AAAGGGGTATAATTGTTATCGGAAAAACTTGGAAGGACACAAGTATATAGATCCTCTAAAGATATGATGCAGCATTTTTCATATTTATTTGTATGATACTACCGATCTAACTCAGTTCGACCTGGTTAAACCATACGAACCAAATCAACAACAACGGCTCGATCTTTTCTGATTTTTGTGAACTGCTGACATCATCATCTCTTTGACCAGTCGGTCCCATTGATCCGACCATAAAAACTAAAAACTGATACTTATCTGATTTGATGTTCAGTTCAATTTTTAAAACCTTGGTGAAAACCCAGCTGGGTAAAAAGCATGACCCAAGTCTTCCTGACTTTAGTGTTTTGATTAGCCAAGCCGATCAGCTTTATCATTACTCCAAATTATTTAGATGGATAAATCAAATATTTACAAAGTTTATGGTTCATACACTAAAATGTTTTATAACACCAAAGTCAACACCAACGGATCAGACATCATTGCCAACATCAAGGATTAGCCAGACTCTAAGTATCCTGACCTTCTTGGATTGGACAGACTCCAACATTCTAATAAACAACGTACACACTTGGATCTAACACCAAGATTTCCTACAGAAGTGTTTCTCTCAAAAAATAATATGATAATATTCTATATCATCTATAGATATATATTACTAAGTAAGAGTTTAAGACATAAGCACAAAGAATGTCAATATCTTTGATAAAACTATTAGATATCACTACAAAAAATTGAGCTATAATGACGATTTTTTTCAAAATCCGTTACTAAATTAGCGATTGTTAAATATATAACGATGATAGTATTCGTTGCGAAATGATTTTTCGTACTCGAAATTAGCGACGAATATCATATATGCCGTTATATCATTAGCAACGATTTACATAGCGACGCTTATTCATTGCTATTTTTAAACTTCTAATTAATCGTCGCTAAATTTTGAGCTAAAAAATAGCGATGATTAGTTGATATTTTGAAAAATAGCAATGGATAAGCTTTGCTATATGGACCATTGCTAATGATATAATGACATATATGATATTCATCGCTAATTTTGAATACGAAAACTCATTTCGCAACAAATAATATCGCCATTACATATTTAACAATGGCTAATTTAGTGATGGATTTTGTAAAAACCATCACTATAGCTCAATTCTGTTGTAGCGATGAATAATATAAGGGGGAAAATGGGGTTGTCCCCACGCTCTTTTTTCGTAAATTTTTTTTTTTGTAAAATATCACCATGCATATTCATCTATATATCCTTCCAATATGTCATTCAAATTTCGTTAGAAACAAAGACTCCTATGCCCACATCTAGACCATGTAATTTTAACAGTCTAAACATTGTTGTAATCGATTTGTTCTAGATGAAGGGTATAGGAGTCTCCGTTTCTAACGAAATTCGAGTGGCATATTGGAGGGACATATAGATGAATATACATGGTGATATTTTTAAAAAAATAAAATAAATACCGCAAAATGACACAGGGGCAGCCCCTTGGCTATCCCTGGGGCAGCCCCATCAAACCCATAATATAATGTCACTTGGAAAAATATTATATGTAGTATTGATGTCTGCGAAAATATCTCTAATTTGTTGCAAAGAGACTTGAGAACCTGGAGGCAATAAAACGACGTTAGCAAGCTCTTAATGATCATAGTAGCTCTTGAAAGATTGAAATTTCTCTAATAATGCCCAATAGCTTAAAGAACAGAAAGAGGGAGGATGGAGATAATCATCCCTAGAAAAGATACCTTCTAGTTGTGGTGTTCCTTCCAACAATAGGTATTTTTAGAAAGAAGATGCATCAACAAGATTAAAGATTTAATATTCGTAAAGTTTCAAGGTTCAGAAAGTCGGTATACGGTATTCGTTTGGTGAGGTGATCTAGAGCGAGTAAGCGGATAGGCAGAAGTATATGCGGATTATGCGGTTTGTATTATTTTAATTAGAAATAATTAATAATATAGTAATAAATTCAAATATTAGAATTTTGTGTTTTAGAAAAACAACATAGATGTCGTGTAAAGTATAGACATTTTAGTACAATGTGATTTCAAGTAAAGCATTTCGACAATCAGCTACGTATGTAAAGGAACAAGTCACATATCGTGCATATTCCAGTAATATCAAATCACATTGATTGACCTTTGCTATGAGCTACCATGTGAAATCATGTACAAACTTGATTTTGCCTATGAAATAAATGTGTTTCACAAGTCAATTCCTTGGTTGTATATGTTTATAGTTCAAATTCAAATATTCAAGTTCATCATAATTGATCTCAAATCACACAAAAATTAAAAAATCATATCAGAAACTTCAGAGTATTATTTCAATACATGCACAAAATACCTGAATCTCTTAGTTAATTTTCAAGGCAATAATCTCAAACTAAAAACCTTATATGTATAATTTGTATATTATCAGCACAATCAGAAAGATTAAGCATTTGATTCCACTGAGTTTTTATAAATATATGTGATTCAAATGATTAACCAGTAAACCCCCCTTTGTTATTTTCCTCTACTATTACACAAACAAATTCACCTTATTGTTCAAACCATAACAGAAAGACGGATAAATCAAACAATTCATTTAAATGTTAACAAAAATAATCAGTTATCAGTTCAAAGTTTTGCTCTAATACATATGCAGGTTCAAATGTCGATTACTTGGCTGCATATGCGCTTTTACCGCATATGGAGTGACTATGGACTACTCGTCCCCCCCCCCCCCCCCCCCCCCCCGCATATGAAGCAACACCGCAAAACTTCTCCTAAAAACACGAGGTATAATTTTTTTTGCCAAAATTGTAGTTCTCAATTTTAGTTCTTCCCTTACTAAAACATCAAAGCACAAGGTTAATTAACTTTTTCCAATTTTTCTTTACTTAATAACTACTTCAGTTTTTTTCAAATATTTAATCTCCCCTTCGTAAGCAATTAAGAAGCTATAAAAAAACAAGTGATTAACTAGAAAAACGTGCATAACCTTTCTTTAATAACAAACTCATAATAAATTGTTTATGCGATCCGTACCTTGAAAGAAAGATGAAACAAAGAACAAAGTACAACTACTAGAGAACTCAATGATAGGCGTCATAATCACTAACATTAGAATTATGGTGAGAAGGATGGGGACGAGGTTGCTTTCTTTCTTCACGAATTCGACATTCAATCTCCACATTGTACCCATCAGACAAAGCCTATTCCTTTTTTTTGTTCTTGTTCTTCTTCTTCTTCTAGAGGGAGAATCATAAGGCGCTTTCCAGAAGATGAGTAGTGGTGGGTGGAGGGGGTCGTCGAACAGGAGAGGCTCTCGATGGAGGAGGAGGAGGAGGAGGAGGAGGATGCTTAGGTTGAGAGGAAGACGAGGCTACTTCAGCTTGTCCATATGAAGCGAGAGGATATAGAGTACATATGTTTAAGTGTTTGAGAACTCAGTGTATTCGTTCATCAAATGAGCTATGCGGTATTATAACTCATCGTCATTTGGGCATTTTTCTACATCTTGTGCAAGAGCGAGGAGAAAGCGTCGACCATATCTTGCTGGTTGCAGGAGTCGTTGTGGGTAAGGGTATCCGAACAATATCAAGTCTGATCATAATAGGATAGCTCGGGGTGGAAAGGAGGAGGGACATATCCTTGGAAGTAAGGTACGGAGTTAGAGGGGAACGGACTTAGCATTGAGGATGGCATGAGGTGAGGAGTGTTGTCACCAGCGGAATAAATGAATTTCATCGCCTCAAGACCGAAAGGCTATACTCGAGCGATGACGCGTGGTTCTTTTAGTTGAGGGATGGAGAAGTGGTAGAGGATGCAGGGAACTAGGATCCTAATGGAAAGGTGGTGAGATGACCAAATAATTCATGGCATCTAATAGGTCTTCATATGCAATATGTTCACATGCAATTTTGATCATTTTTAGCAGACTTTTTATAAAATATTTTTGATTTATTTTTATTTATTGAATCATGCAAAGTTATGTTCGAGTTCTTTTGACAATAACTATATAATGAAACATATGTACATGTGGTTTGCTTGGATGCAAGCCTTTGTTAAGATGAATTATGATGATGATGATGCGCATTCGTCACTAAATTATCCCTTAGAAAGGATGGTTCTTGATTGCTAGCTAACCTACGCAAGGTTGTTAACGCTAAAAACGTCCACATAGATTGTGTTGTTAGTGGACGTTATTGATTAACGTCCACTACGGCATTATTTATTGACATTGTCTTGTCATGTTTCTGATGAGCCGCGAAATCGGCCCTTTAAAAGTGTGTTTTTAACACTTCAACATGTCGTAGCAGTCGGGCCAATTCAGGCTCATCAAAAACCATCTCATTTAAATATGTATATAATCGATCAAAATGAGATGGTAATAATTTTTTTACTTGGTAAGATACCAAGGTCGAACTCAGGGACACGAGCCTTTCTTTAATTATCTGGACTTCTATTTATTTAACTAAGGGATGAGTTGAAAGTCAATACAGGTCAAAGTATGCGAGAAGACACAACAATGCATTAAAAATAAACATGCATTTTTTTATCAAATTTTATAATGCACATAAATGCAGAGAAATGCAATGCGAATATGCCCTAAGTCAGAATAAATATGATGAGCAAGTTAATAAGAGTCAATTTCAGCTTTATTTGAAGTGTCAGAACTGATCGACAAAGTGAACAAGGCATGAGTACATAATAAGAGCCACTTAGCTAACATAATATTTCATTAAAATTTAAGTCTCTAAGATGAAAGATTAACCATGCCATTAAAAAGTACATCGAACAAGCTCTCAAACGAAACTGAAATCAACTGAAACGGAAACATGATGCTCAAGTTATGCAACAATGAAGATAAGGGCATAAATGTAAGAAAACATGAAATGATAACTACAAAAAGGTCCCTGGGAAGGACTAAAATGAAAATAAAATAAGTTCTGAGGCCTTCCCTGTAAAAGTTCCACATGTGCAGGGGCCTTTCTGCAAATTGAAGAAACTTGGTGGACCTCTGCATAAATTTCCCAGAGAGCACGTGCCTTGCACGTGCTACTCCAGGCTCGGAAGGAGGCTAAGGTTCGACAGAGGCTCGGAGTGCTTCGGCCAGGCTCGGCTCCTGGTTCGGGCTCGGTGCAGGCTCGTAAAGGCTCGGGCGTTCCAACAGGTTCGGCATTAGGCTCGGGCATCCCAAGCCTGGAGGCTCGGAGGCTGAGGCTCGGTGAAGGCTCTCATACAGCCATGTGGCCAAATGTCGGCCATTGGATTGTGAAGATCCAAAGGCTACCGGTGAAGGAGCTGGTGGATGACATGGCTGCATGGGAACCATTGGATCTTGAGGATCCAACGGTACCTGGAGGGAGATCTGATCGGTGACGTGGGCTCATCTGGGTTGTTGGATGATACCCGGGGAAGGGACATCCAACGGCGCCTGTAATGTCTCCCTCGGCCAAAGGCTGGCGGCGATTTCAGAGCATCCGGCGAAGGCGCGCGAGCTCCGCCTCCCGTTCTCGGCTGCTATGGACCTCCCCAAAGCTTCTTAGAAGTAGGTCGATGTCGCTCGAAGCTCGGGGAGGACATCAGGCCTCTTGGATCGGCCCATCGAAGCTCGGACGTCGAGAGCGAAGTTGATGAAGAATGCTCCGGTGAGGGCTCCGTTCATTGAAAGCTCCAAGACCTGCATCGTTACTACATAGCTGAAGCAACAATAGGAAGCATCTTTGAATGGAATGGGAGCTCAGGGAGTGCAGAAGATGGGAGCTCAGGGCTCCTCCGCCGCTCGGGCGGAGGAGATGGGTCGAATGCGGTCTGGGGGTCTGGAGGAAGAGGAAGATGACCTGGAGGCGTAGCGTGAAGGGGAGAAGCGTGGCGAAGCTCGGAGGGGGGTTAATGGCAGGTGACGATGGCCGGAGAGGCCTAATTAAATCGAAGAAAATTGGATAAAAAGACAAAGGGAGATCGGAGGACTTACCGGAGGTTGGTGGAGCGGGAGCTTGGGCTGGGCCTCGCGGTGGACGCCCGGGTCTTCGCTGGACCATCGGCAGCTGGTCAATGCAGCTCGAGCGGGCCTGGAGGCACCGCGACTCCGCCGTGAGTGGCGGAGGGTCTCACTGGGGGAGCGGGTCGTCTTCGCTCGATCTTCTCGTCTCCCCCTGTCACAGGGAGGCGGAGGAGGACTGGGCCCCTCCCCGCGTAAAGGTGGACAAGGCGATTCGAGGGGGAGGGCGGAGTATTTGAGGAAGAAGATGGTGGAAATGGTGGTGAGGACGTGGGTTTCAAGGGGAAGATGGGACTACTGGAGAGGCGTTCGTGGGTTGTGAGATGACTAGCGAGGGTCGTGGTTGATGGGGGAACACGGTGCGGCGGTTAGCGAGAGGAGAAGAGGTCGGATGAGGTGGAGATAATGGAAAGGGCGGACGGGCTTCGCCAGGTGGAGAACGTGGGAAGAGAGGGAAGTCGGAGGTTGACGATGACTGACGGCCGTTGGATCTGGAGATCCAACGGTTGTCGATTAGGCGCGAAGTAACGGGTGTGATTAGATCGATGGCGAAGCGATCGAAGGGCTGCGGAGTACGCCACGTGCCAAGCTGAGGGAGAGGCGCGAACAGACGGTGACGATGCAGAGGAGACGAGGATCGAACGGTTGGCGAAGCTAGCGGCTGTGATGGAAGAGGATGGCGCGATCAAAGGGTTCAGAAGGTGACACGTGGTGCGATGTGCGCTCGGCACTGACGTGCGGTGCAGATGAGAGACTGGGGCTGATCGAGCGGCTGAAAAAATGAGCGCATGTGGAGAGTGCTTAGCCTTTGGATCAAGTGAAGATCCAACGGCCCAGGTCAAGGGCGGATGGGACAAGGGAAGCGGGCCACGTGGCTCACCCAGATTGGGCCACGTGGCCAAACAAATTATTCTAACCTTCCAGTTGATGTTTGAAGGCCTAGATGGCCGAATTTGAGAAAACTCAAAACATGAAAGTTGTAGATCTTGACGAGATCTACAAGTTTTATGTTGATCAAAACTGGAGATGAAGTCAAACAAAGGCCCGAAATATTTTTGAGGGTATTTTTAAGTCTAAAAATACCACGAATTTTTGTTTTATCATTTTTTGTGGTTTTTAATTTATTTAAGACTCTGTTAATTACAAGACACTAACTGGGCTTTATTGACACAAAACTAAGCAAGGGGGTTAATAATGAGAAATTAAGATGATGAAATCGAGTTTCATCACCCCCTATACTTAAACTATGCTCGTCCTCGAGCATCAAAGAGAATGACTAAGTTGGATTAACCCCCTTGTGCATGTGAATACAGGATCCAATCTGATCAAGTTGACTCGACTTTAGAGATCTAAAATTCTAGAGTTCAACACAGCCTTAATCAAGAGGCATCCAATTCCTCTACTTCTCCAGACTCTCTCTGATTACATATCATCTAAAGGATATGAAAGTTTAGTGTTGACTGTGATTCTGAGAGTAGAGTCAAATCGTCACTCAAAGTCTTGGTCCGAGAAAATCTCCTAAGGACCCAATCCTCAACACTAGGGAATAAATCAAATCTTGCATCCAGTCCACCGTCTCTTTAGTTGTCAAACTTAGAAAATGTAGATGGCAGGCCAGTACTGGAGGGCATGGGATTGTGTCATTTCTTCTCTCCCTCTCATTAGAACAAGGATTCTCTCTAGTGCCATTTACGCAACACATTTTTTTTGTGTTGATCAGTGCGTCCGTCAAGAGAAGTTGGAGCCGTCTGCGCTTGTTTTCCTGGGAGTACACCGGGGTTTGTCTCTTTTGAGTACCTATCATACCTTCTACACCCAGACTTGTAGCATTTACGATGCAGAGCCTTTTTTGGTGCAAGCCCGACTCCTGGTCCTAATAGCGGTGGTCCAAGTGGACACTTTGAAAAGTCTGGGAGCCGCGCCTTTGGTGGAAGCTCTTTGATATTTGACTTTGTGGAATGAGCTTTTCTTTGGAATTTCATTGACTTGTATAATTTGTGGCTAGATCCACTGCTTTTACCAAGAGTTGGCGCACACTGATCAACGTTTTTTTTATTTATTTCACACCCTGGCACTTAGGTCAATATCAAGAGATTAGTATAAGAACCAAGTTCCCATACTGGCTAATAATGCTGACACTCAGGTTTCATGAAGCCTCCAAAGATTTTATCCTATCCTCGAGCATCATTAGATCAAATCCAAACTTGACTTCCTCATGCCAATTCCTCGAGTGAAAAATCAACTCATCTCATCAAAAACCGCAGTCTGCATGTGATGTGCTGATCATATTCTTTATGTCTGAGACTAAGCATGGAATATAGCATGCAAATCTAGAAAAATAGGGGAATGTGGACGATTAAGTCTATGACCCTGATGGCTAAGGCTGGTTAACCTAAAAATCTCAAAGACCTCATCAAGCTAAGTCTCCTTGATCATTTCAGATCCTGAGTGGAAGTGTAAGTGTCGAGGATTAATCCAACTTCTTCATTCAAAAACAAGATTTTTTTTGGAACTTCAAGAGATATTAGAACTGCCTAAACTCAATTGAGCATCTGCAATTCAGCCAGTATGGATGTAAGTACATGCCGAAGCCCGTTGCTTGAGGACGGGACCTTACGCGATGTCCTCTAAACCATCCAATCTGCTAAGGGCGAACCCTCACTGAATGCGGCTTACTTAATTGGGCTTAGTAGTCACTAACGGCTCCTAAAGGGTTTTGCGTTTTTCTCATTTTTATGGATTTTAATAAAGGTTAAAACACAAGTTAAACTCAACTTTCCTTGCAAAGACTTTCAAAACCATGTCACGCAAATAAAAAGTTTTCAAAAGATTTTCAAAAGATTTTTTTTTAAACAAAGAAAAATCATTTTCGAAGATATTTTTATAAAAATAGCGTAACATAATATCGAAAAGCTGCGAAATCATTTGAGTTCTCTTAGTCCAAAGAGTTTTACCTTAGCCAAAAAGTTTTTAAATTTTTCAAATTTTTCAGATTATAGCTAAAGTAAGTATACGGTATATACGGTATACCCTCCTATACTTAAACTTTGCTATGTCCTCATAGCACTAGATGTTACAAGTACATAGGTCCATTTAAATATAGAGAAATATACGGGAGCTAAGAGGGGCTCCCCCTATACTTAGGTTAGAAATAACCTAAGTATAAAGTCATGGAAAGATGAGTAGAGAAAATCACGGGGACTCGGGTCCCCTTATACTTAGGCTGAGATTAGCCTAAGTACAAAGATGGAAATTGGTGTTGGGAGGGACCCAAGGTGAACGAAGAAGAGGAATGGATTTACAAGTGAGCGGTTTGAATCTGCGGAGATGAATGGAGTGACTAAGGGTTTTAGGGTGTGTATCGAAGCAAACATGGCTCAATCAATCAAGCAAACTCTTAGTTTCACCAACTCACACATGAAACCAGCCAAGGTTGGTTTATTATCTTGTCGGTTTTATTGGTGATAAAACATTTGTTTTTTAAACCCAAAGAAAAGATGTGAAGTGAAAATCATTGCATAAGCGAGGGTATTGCTCTCCCAAAACCGAATTTTACTCCATTTTTGTTGACTTGCAATTAACAGTCCCAATTTTATTTTTAGGTTATCACTGCATTATGGTTAGCACAAAATCAAGAAATCATCGTCTACCGTTCATTTCCATTTTCCATTTATCCTAGGTGATCAAGCTAGGAAGAGAAATCCGAGAAAAACATGTATTCGATAAAAACCGCAATCTAGGCTAAGCGAGAAATCATGCAGTGATTTGGCGATAAATCTGTGAAAAACTTGGGCCGTTTTGAAAACCAAAATCAATGTATGCAAGTCGATAAAAGCCGCACCTAATCATGCATCTATTAGCGGGAATGATTTTCATTAATTTTAGCTAAGTGAGGCGAGATTATGTGCGTCTAAATTTAAAGTGTGTCCTACCTACGAGCAAACACATAAAAGATAAAAATGAAAAACCGCTCAAAGAGCCGCGTGCCTGGTCCTAGGTCGACACTCAAGTGGGGACGATCTCCACACAACCACGATCGTTCGATTACATTCGCGAGTCTTCGATCGAAGACCGCTGTAAAAGACGAATTATTACATGGAAATAAAACTGCAAGACACACATTTTTTCTTTCTTTTCTATATGCTCCAAGCAAGCTTCTGCGGCTCCCTCGCAGCGGGGAGCGTCCTGCTCCTCGCCTCCTTGAACCATCAAGGGCCCTGCCACAAAAACAATGGTTAGATATCAAATAAAAAAAGAAAAATTTTATAATGCAAAATATGTGATCATTTGGACCTATAAAAAGGAACACTAAATTAAATAAACAAAAATCCAAAAAATATAAGAAATGAGTTGTGTCCTCGGCAACGGCGCTATTTGATGAGCCGCGAAATCGGCCCTTTAGAAGTGTGTTTTTAACACTTCAACATGTCGTAGCAGTCGGCCAATTCGGGCTCATCAAAAACCATCTCATTTAAATATGTATATAATCGATCAAAATGAGATGGTAATAATTTTTTTACTTGGTAAGATACCAAGGTCGAACTCAGGGACACGAGCCTTTCTTTAATTATCTGGACTTCTATTTATTTAACTAAGTGATGAGTTGAAAGTCAATACAGGTCAAAGTATGCGAGAAGATACAACAATGCATTAAAAATAAACATGCATTTTTTATCAAATTTTATAATGCACATAAATGCAGAGAAATGCAATGCGAATATGCCCTAAGTTAGAATAAATATGATGAGCAAGTTAATAAGAGTCAATTTCAGCTTTATTTGAAGTGTCAGAACTGATCGACAAAGTGAACAAGGCATGAGTACATAATAAGAGCCACTTAGCTAACATAATATTTCATTAAAATTTAAGTCTCTAAGATGAAAGATTAACATGCCATTAAAAAGTACATCGAACAAGCTCTCAAACGAAACTGAAATCAACTGAAACGGAAACATGATGCTCAAGTTATGCAACAATGAAGATAAGGGCATAAATGTAAGAAAACATGAAATGATAACAATAAAAAGGTCCCTGGGAAGGACTAAAATGAAAATAAAATAAGTTCTGAGGCCTTCCTGTAAAAGTTCCACATGCGTAGGGGCCTTTCTGCAAATTGATGAAACTTGGTGGACCTCTGCATAAATTTCCCAGAGAGCACGTGCCTTGCACGTGCTACTCCAGGCTCGGAAGGAGGCTAAGGTTCGACAGAGGCTCGGAGTGCTTCGGCCAGGCTCGGCTCCTGGTTCGGGCTTGGTGCAGGCTCGTGAAGGCTCGGGCGTTCCAACAGGTTCGGCATTAGGCTCGGGAGTCCCAAGCCTGGAGGCTCGGAGGTTGAGGCTCGGTGAAGGCTCTCAGACAGCCACATGGCCAAATGTCGGCCATTGGATTGTGAAGATCCAGAGGCTACCGGTGAAGGAGCTGGTGGACGACGTGGCTGCATGGGAACCGTTGGATCTTGAGGATCCAACGGTACCTGGAGGAGATCTGATCGGTGACGTGGACTCATCTGGGTCGTTGGATGATACCTGGGGAAGGGGCATCCAACGACGCCTGTAATGTCTCCCTCGGCTGAAGGCTGGCGGCGATTTCAGAGCATCCGGCGAAGGCGCGCGAGCTCCGCCTCCCGTTCTCGGCTGCTATGGACCTCCCGAAGCTTCTTAGAAGTAGGTCGGTGTCGCTCGAAGCTCGGGGATGACATCAGGCCTCTTGGATTGGCCCATCGAAGCTCGGACGTCGAGAGCGAAGTTGATGAAGAATGCTCCGGCGAGGGCTCCGTTCATTGAAAGCTCCAAGACCCTGCATCGTTACTACATAGCTGAAGCAACAATAGGAAGCATCTTTGAATGGAATGGGAGCTCAGGGAGTGCAGAAGATGGGAGCTCAGGGCTCCTCCGCCGCTCGGGCGGAGGAGATGGGTCGAATGCGGTCTGGGGGTCTGGAGGAAGAGGAAGATGACCTGGAGGCGTAGCGTGAAGGGGAGAAGCGTGGAGAAGCTCGGAGGGGGGTTAATGGCAGGTGACGATGGCCGGAGAGGCCTAATTAAATCGAAGAAAATTGGATAAAAAGACAAAGGGAGATCGAAGGACTTACCGGAGGTTGGTGGAGCGGGAGCTTGGGCTGGGCCTCGCGGTGGACGCCTGGGTCTTCGCTGGACATCAGCAGCTGGTCAATGCAGCTCGAGCGGGCTTGGAGGCGCTGCGACTCCGCCGTGAGTGGCGGAGGGTCTCACCGGGGGAGCGGGTCATCTTCGCTCCTCTCCTCGCCTCCCCCGGTCACAGGGGGGCGGAGGAGGGCTGGGCCCCTCCCCGCGTAAAGGTGGACAAGGCGATTCGAGGGGGGGGCGGAGTATTTGAGGAAGAAGATGGCGGAAATGGTGGTGAGGACGTGGGTTTCAAGGGGAAGATGGGACGACTGGAGAGGCGTTCGTGGGTTGCGAGATGACTGGCGAGGGTCGTGGTTGATGGGGGAACACGGTGCGGCGGTTAGCGAGAGGAGAAGAGGTCGGATGAGGTGGAGATAATGGAAAGGGCGGACGGGCTTCGCCAGGTGGAGAACGTGGGAAGAGAGGGGGGTCTGGAGGTTGACGATGACTGACGGCCGTTGGATCTGGAGATCCAACGGCTGTCGATTAGGCGCGAAGTAACGGGTGTGATTAGATCGATGGCGAAGCGATCTAAGGGTTGCGGAGTACGCCACGTGCCAAGCTAAGAGAGAGGCGCGAACTGACGGTGACGATGTAGAGGAGATGAGGATCGAACGGTTGGCGAAGCTAGCAGCTGTGATGGAAGAGGATGGCGCGATCAAAGGGTTCAGAAGTGACACATGGCGTGATGTGCGCTCGGCGCTGACGTGCGGTGCAGATGAGAGACCGGGGCTGATCGAGCGGCTGAAAAAATGAGCGCATGTGGAGAGTGCTTAGCCGTTGGATCAAGTAAAGATCCAACGGCCCCCAGGTCAAGGGCGGATGGGACAAGGGAAGCGGGCCACGTGGCTCACCCAGATAGGGCCACGTGGCCCAATCAGATTATTCTAACCTTCCAGTTGACGTTTGAAGCATAGATGGCCGAATTTGAGAAAACTCAAAACATGAAAGTTGTAGATCTTGACGAGATCTACAAGTTTCATGTTGACCAAAATTGGAGATGAAGTCAAACAAAGGCCCGAAATATTTTTGAGGGTATTTTTAAGTCTAAAAATACGACGAATTTTTGTTTTGTCATTTTTTTGTGATTTTTAATTTATTTAAGACTCTGTTAATTACAAGACACTAATTGGGCTTTATAGACACAAAACTAAGAAAGGGGTTAATAATGAGAAATTAAGATGATGAAATCGAGTTTCATCAGTTTCCCAGTCTAGGTCGACATTCTAATATCAGTAACATCGACCTAAATTAATTTTACACATAATCTATACATTTTTGAAATATCACGTCAGATTGCCTCTCCTGGATGCGAGAGAATCGTGTGTAGTACTGCAGACTCTACAGTAAATTGTAGATTATTCGCAAAAATTTGCGCGACCTAAAAAAGTGGATCAAGATCAAGAAGATCCGCCTTTTCCACTCCCCTCCCCAGCCGTTTCAGCCCTAACGCCTTCGCTCGGCTTTTCTCACGCCCTTGTCGAGCCTCCACTCGCCCCGCGCTCACTCCACACCGCTCAGACCTTCTCCAACCTCCGCTACCCTAAAACTAGGGATGAAAACGAATACAAATATATTCGTATTCGTTCGTATTCGCATTCGTAAAATGGGGGATATGGATGTTATTTCTTTATCTCTGACGAATACGAATGCGAATACGATGTTAAAAATCAACATCCGACGAATACGAATACGAATACGAACTTAACATCCTCAATTTTCACGGGATACGAATACGAAGTGGATGTATATTTTTTAACGAATACGAATATGAATATTCATTTTTTTAATGCTATAAGTAAAGATATAACAATATTAACAAGGGTGTCTCATAAATTTACCCCACTCAAACATTACACACACCACCCACTCACTCACGGATTAGATTAAGTATATATAATAACAATAAGTTGGTGGGTTTCTTATATAATTAACCCACTTAAACAATAACAATCACGGCCTGGAATTAGAGAAGGAATCGCCGATCCCCCAAACCCCTTCTGTCCTGCAGTTCGACTTTCCCTTCGTTCCCCCTTTCTTGAAACCCTAGTCTCGACGCCTCCTTTCCCCAACTTGCTTCTAAGCAACCGGGCTACCACCCTCGAGATCGGTCAGTGCTCGCACATGCCGGCCAAGTTCTCCTCTGTTGTTGGTGTCGGCGTCGCTTGTCAGGCTCTGAGCAAGTTCGCAGCTCCTGCGCTCGCACACCTGCATCCCCCTCCGAGGGCATCTAGGGATTAAAAGGAGGCATCCATCGAGGTGAGCTTCTCCATACGTAGATTTTATTGATACTTTAGTTACGAGTTCTGCTTCTAAATTATATATATTTGATTTTGCAATTCTATTTAATCTCAAGCAGCCCCTATGTGTATTTTAGATGTATCTCGATATTAAAAATATGTAACTGTAAATGACCACCAAGTAATACATAATGTGCGTCCCGATGTAAATGTATCCATGATAACTTCAAGCGATGGACTCTCCTATTTTGTCCAAGGTGATGAGCATGCGATATCAATAATGGATTAAGATACAAACTTAAAACAAATAAGCAAGGTGTTTGGTAAGCTTCTTTTATTTCTTAATTTTGTTGTATTTAAATTTTCATTATCAAAATATTCAATGCACTTGTTATATATTGAAGTTTACTTTGAGCATAATGTTCTTATAGATTTTTAATAAATTAAGTTATTTATAACATTCGTATATTAATCAGCATTCGTTTGTCAAATATTCGTATCTGAATTGCCAACATTCGTTTTGCATTCGTATTCGTATTTTGAGGATATGATTCTTCATTTTACACATCGTGTGATATTCGTATTCGTATTCGTATTCGAATATTTAAAAAAGATAAGGATAACCCCTAGATTCGTATCCGTATCCGATCGTTTTCATCCATCAACCTCTGCTCGACCCCTCTCTTGCTCTGCTCGCTCCGCACTGCAGCACACCTTCTCCATGTTCTGATCAGTCCACGTCCTGACGCTACGCCGTTATACAGCCTCGGCTATCCTCCACGATGCCGCTTCTCCAAGGAACGTATCCCTATTTTCTCCATGTTCACTTGTTACAACCATTGCCTCAATGATAAATGGGTATCATATATCGGGCCTGGTGGATGGAATAGTAACTATTATGCATATGCTTATTTCAGCTTAGTATTCATGGTCATGCATGCTAATGGTTTATTATGGAGAAATCCTGCAAAAGCATGATATTTCTTTTATCATTTTCTTGGTTGAAATGGAAAATGATAAAATAATCAAAATCAAGACCAGTGTTTTATTATGGTCCACACCCATCTTGATCTAATGGAGATGAGATCGCAAGGGATCCAAATATCCTCATTTTTTTGTATCAGATGCCATTAGTTGAACTCCCCCTTTATTCATGACCTTTAAATATTTTCACCCAATCTTCACAGTCTGTTTGATCTTCAGTTGTTGATCAGCTTGTATTGATTCGAGCATGTGAATGCTGAAAAAGATGCTAAATCAATTCAAATCCAGTTGCTTTGTGCTCAAATAATTATGGTTAAGTTATTTCTTAAGTACGCACTGATATAGCTTCAAACATTAGCAATAGGTCAAGGAATCTGGAGCGCCAGTTTTTGGCTTGTTCTGAAATATTTATCTACAATTTGAGTACATGTATATCAGCATGTAAGTTAATAGAATCCATGTTTTATTCTGCTTTAGAAATGCAACAAAGTCCAAAGGCGCTCCCTCTATCTTATTCATACTTTATGACGGTTCTTATTTTGTCATTTTATACTAATTTCTGTCAATTTATGTTTACAAAGAGAATAAAACATTATGATTATGAAATATGTATTTACAAAGAAAATTACCTAGGGACTGAAAAGGCTCCCTTGCTTCCTTTGCTAATTTCATGAGATGATTCTGATTTTCGACAAAACACAAATCACAATTTTCATCGTACCAATATAATGCTTCTTATTTAGGCAAAATGACGATAATGGAGAGCCATAGAGGGCCACGGTTCTATTTGGGATTCTCCAGAGTAGATGAGACGCTCAAAAGAAAGACAAGGCATACCAAAAAAGGCAATGTTGCCAATCTGTCGAAGACTTGTTCTTCTGGTTCAAGTAGGCCTGCGGCCTCCAGGGTCATTATTCAGAAGTTCCATAGTTTGCATCATCGGTAAGAGAAATTTACCCTCCCCCCACATCTATATATAACAAAGGCTAGTTCAGGTCGATTTCCACTCTCCTCTGCTGATTTCTGCACGGAACCTGCAAATGCTAGGGTGTCGAAGTGGTTTTGGCTTCTCATCCCTCCAATCTTTTGAGATTCTAATGGTTTTTTTTTTTGAGAAAATGGATTCTGATCTTTTCCCTCATGTGCTAATCTAGTACCAGGGAGTAGTTTTCGAAGGCATCTTTCGACCTGAAATGAAAGGTCCACTCTCGCTGCCCAGGAAGAAATAAACATTCTGTTTCTTCGGGCTATGATAATGAAAGGTTAATGATTTGATGTTGTCGTAGAATATATTGTCAAGGTGCATAATTTGCCTTCTGAATAATTGGCACTTTGAGAATGCAGCTGCAACTTCAATTAGACTAATGTTGGAGGCATTCAATCACCCTAATAATCAACTCTCTTGGTAGGTAATAGGACTTGACATGTGTGCTGACAACAAAGTAGGGAATGAAATGTTAAGGTGAGTCTTTTGCAGACAAAAGTGTATGTAATGACATGTAGAGTGGTTGACAACTTGACATAGCATAAAATGCCTATGAGACATTAGTTTTACAAAGATTATTGAGTCAAACTTTTCCTGTGATCACGCTAGGGGAGATGGATGTTGAACCATCAATGGCAGTGTTCATGGATAAGATATCCACCGGTCTACACAGTTCCACAGTTGGGATTATATTATATAGTTGTGATTTTTTTTGTTCTCTAAGTATTAAATCATAGTTATTAAAGCCATTGTGAGATAACTTGAGGTTTGTCATTAATTTGCAGGTAAAGGTCTGCCTCTTCCATCTCCTCTTGTCCTCAATTCTTTCCTTCCTTCATGCCCTACATATTTTATTGTATGTCTGCCGCTTTAATCGTTTCAAAGCAGTCGGACATCTCTCCTTTCCTTCTTCCTTTGCAGGTATACTACTCTATGGTTTTTCTCTGTATGATCTGAGTTCAGATCCATTTCGCACATGGTTACTTGATTGAGCAATTCATGAAGGATAGTTGCAATG
Source organism: Ottelia alismoides (assembly GCA_037367405.1). Lineage (NCBI taxonomy): Eukaryota > Viridiplantae > Streptophyta > Magnoliopsida > Alismatales > Hydrocharitaceae > Ottelia > Ottelia alismoides. Next base: position 138,349 of record JAZKJV010001599.1, read on the forward strand.
ATCACGGTGATGAATATGGTGGAAGCTTACAGAACACTGATGCCATTTTCGCCATGGATTTTGATCAAATCGGTATAAGATTGTCTTCTTTAGCTGATTGCATGGAATGGTGTGACTCAAATCCAATTTCATTTGGTCTCGGCATCCCACTTTAGATGTTCAAGAAGGCTTCTCTTGAAAGTTTGTTCGAAAATTGTTGGCTAGCTTCCGAGATTTTAAGAGCATGGCAAGTTGTTTATTTGTATAATGTTCCATTTTTTCAATCTATGTGTAGATTTGTATGCAAGAGCTACACTATTATATAGAGAAATGAATGTATGTCTTTCATATTTATTGATATACAAGCAAAATTCATATACTAGTTTTGATTTGTATATGGTTTCTCGCATGCAAAATATGTGTCGTTTAAATAAAATTTCAAGTTCTCAAGGTTGAGCCATTTAATAAAATTCCAGGTAATCAAGGTCATTAATGAATGGCAAAAACATAAATAATATATTTGTGATGTTCATATCCCTCAAACATGCCTATATTGATGTTTATTAGTTACCACAAAACATAATTTTATATGTACATGATTTAAAAATTTCTACCGAAAGAGGCCTAAGCCGATGTTTATTAACGTCCATGAATCTAATTTTTATTTGGACGTTTTTAAAAAGCGGATAACTCTTAATCAGCATTGTTAAACATCATCCAATACCAGTAGTCTAGGTTGACGTTCTTTGTAAACGTCTACATAGATCTATCTCGACGAGGATAGATCGAGACAATTTTTGGATGTTTTTTAACGTTGGTGTAGACCTCTTCCGACTTTGGAAGTCACCTAAGTTGATGTTAAAAAGCGTATGCAAAAGGCATGGCTTCAAATTTCAACGAAATTCCATCGAATTATGGTTGAATTTTGATTTTGACAGGTTAACGAAATTCGACCAAAATGACTGAATTATGGGGAGTTATAGTAAAAAAATGACCGAAATGATTGAAATTTCTGTTGAATTTCGATCGAAATTTCATTTCGGTCGGTCACCGAAATGGTGACCGAAATTGACATTTAAGACATGGGCAAAATGTATTTCTAAGGATCCTTTGCCATGGCTCTGTAAGCCAACGTTAGTGGAATTGTATTGGATACTAGTTTGTTCTTTTTGCAAGATGATAAGTGGTCTAGTGGAGTGCTTTGGAATAAGGGAACTTCAATTGGGATAAACTGTCCTAGAATAAATGATCTATGTTATGGTTACATCATATATTATATCCTATATGTACATCGATTATCCCTTATATCCATTTATCACGCCTTATTCCTTATCTCTTATCCAACAAGTAGGGACATGTTTTCCCTCATCAGCGAGTCGCAACCAATAGTAGCAGTGGAGTCGCATCTTTGAGCCACATTATTATTGGGATAAGAGATCACAATGTGATTATTAAGGAATGTAATCTTGTGAGCATGGAGCTGTAACCATGTTATTGATATCAAATATTATATGGTTCAATCTCGATCATTCAAGCATCCCTTCTTGTAACACATGGGATGCGTTGAATGGGAAATGGACGACTTGATGAGGAAACCGGGGATAGTCGGCTCCTCATCCGGGTCATCCATTCCCCATCCAACACATCCCCTGCGTTGAAGACGATCCTCTCGCTCATTTACAAGGCCAACAATAACCAAAGTATGAGTATTCCATTCCGTGTCATCCACGCAGAGAGGATCGTCTTTTGTAGCCTCTGCTGCAGCAGACTTTGTTGTAGTAGCCTCTGCTGCAACAGACTCTATTGTAGGGGCTATAGCCGTCCGATCACATGTCTCCTGCCTCAAGATGCGAGCCCACTATCCTCGTACATTACAACCCCTGTTGTAAATGCCATTTACAGCACAGGATCGGTTCCCGTCATCCATGTGATGCGAGCATCAACTTGAGCCATCAAGCAAGTGAGCTGAGGGATACGAATAGATACGAAAAAAGTCAAACCCTCATGATGCGTGCATGCATGGGAGGGGAAGGAGCGCGTTGACCCCGTCGTTACTGACGTCCTCCAGTTCCAACCACCATGTTCCATATTTAGGAATCACCCCTCCCTCCTCCCCTTGTCCCTTCACCACCCACTTCCTCCCCCGCTTTCCGTCACAAAGAGAGAGAGGAAGGAAAGGAGAGAGAGGGAGAGAGAGAGAGAGACCAGACCCAAATGACCCACCACCTCCGAAGAGAGACCACCACCAAACCATCCTCGGAGGAGCAACGGGAAGGGGAGGACAGACCACCCTCCACCAAAGACACAGAGGAGAAGGCCGAGGAGCAGCGGTCCTCATCTTCCTCGTGATGGCCGCTGTTCGCATCCTCCTCTGCCTCCTCTTCCTCCTATCGTCCCCCACGTCATCCTCCGCGCAGGATGTCGCTGCGGAGGAAGCCGCTGCCCTCATCGCCGTCAAATCCTCCTTCCAGAACCCCGCAGTTCTTCCATCTTGGAGCACCGGCTCCACTCCCTGCGGCGTACCGAGGCCCTGGGAAGGCGTGGTGTGCTTCAACGGCATGGTCTCCGGCTTACGCCTCGGCAGCATGGGTCTGTCGGGGACCATCGATGTCGACAACCTGTCGAAGCTCCGCGGCCTACGTACCATGAGCCTAAACGACAACTCTTTCTCCGGTGGGATCCCAGACTTCACCAAGCTCCAGGCACTCAAGTCCATCTATGTCTCTAACAACCGCTTATCGGGTCCGATACCGGACAGCTTCTTCGCGAAGATGGTCCACATGAAGAAGCTCTGGATCTCCGGCAACTCCTTCGAGGGACCCATACCGTCTTCTTTGTCGAAGCTCACGCTGCTGATGGAGCTCCATCTCGAGGACAATCAATTCTCCGGTGCGATCCCCGAAGTCAATTTACCTTCTTTGAAGTCGTTCAATGCGTCGAACAACAAGCTGGAAGGCCCGGTGCCGCCGTCGCTGGGGAGGTTCGGCTTGGCCGCATTTGGGGGCAATGTCGGGCTATGCGGGCCGCCGATGGACACGCCGTGCGGGGCAAGCCCGGTGGCAGATGTGGTGGAAAAGCCGAAAGTGGAAGATTCGAGCTCCGGTGGGAACTCGGTGACGGTGATCGTGGTAATTGCCATGCTGTTGGTGCTGCTGGTGTCGGTGGCTGCCGTGGTGAAACGCAACCGGGAAGCGGAATTCCAGACTCTGGGGGTGGAGAACAGAGGGAGCTACACGGCTGCGGTGGAGGTGGAAGTGCCGGCGGAGTCGAGCACGGGGAAGCGCAAGCAGCAGCAGCAGCAGCAGCAGGCGGCGTCTAAGGGGGGATCGGCGCACGGGAGGAAGGGGGAGGGGGGACCTAAGGGATCTGTGGGGGAGCTGGTGATCGTGAACGACGAGAAGGGGGTGTTCGGATTGCCCGATTTGATGAAGGCGGCTGCAGAGGTGCTGGGGAACGGCGGGCTGGGGTCCGCATACAAGGCGGTGATGGCGACCGGGACGTCGGTGGTGGTGAAGAGGATGAAGGAGATGAACAGGCTCACGAAAGATGTCTTCGACATGGAGATGCGGAAGCTCGGGAGGCTGCGGCACGCCAACGTTCTCACGCCGCTCGGGTACCATTACCGGAAGGAGGAGAAGCTGCTCGTCTTCGAGTACATTGAGAAGGGAAGCTTGCTCTACATCCTTCACGGTAACTTGCCGACCTCATATGCTCTCAAGCAAGCTTGCAAAAGTCGGCCGACAAGGCCGACTAGTCGAGTCGGGGGGGGGGGGGGGGTAACCGACTCGACTAGGCTTAGTCGGCCCTTAGTCAGTTCACCCGACTAGTCTGGCCGACTAATAGGCCGACTTTTACAAAATTACAACAACCTTTTTATTTATTTTTTTTCACTTTTTTTAAAGCAAACATATTCTAATATGCTTAATGTTATATTTAAAGTCAATTACTTCTTTTGTTTCATCATGATGTCATATGAAATGGACAAATATATGTATATATACACGAATATATGTATAAAAAACTGATTTATATATTTAAAATAATTAAAAATTCAAAACCGACTATTGACCGACTAATTCCGACTAGTCGCCCGACTGCCGACTAATCCTTAGTAGGTGACCCCGTCGACTGAACACCGACTACCGCTTTCTGCAACCTTGCTCTCAAGCAAGGCCTTAAATGTCGGTTTCCGATACCATTTAAGTGACCGACCGAAACGGAATTTCGACGGAAATTTCGATCATTTCGATCATTTACTGGAATTTGAGGTGATGCTCTAAAGGGCCATAATTAGGACTATGCATCTCGAATGCCTTTCTGTTCTTTGTTCAAAGAAAATTTGAAAAAAAAACTGTTTAATTAGTTAAGTTTGCTGAAAAATTGAGGAGTAATTCCTATACGAATCAGTAGAATAGCTGATGCATATGAAAAATGTGATCAATGTAACAGGGGATAGGGGGCCTTACCACGCAGCACTGGACTGGTCGACCCGCCTGAAGATCATATGCGGCATTGCGCGCGGGATGGGGTACCTCCACACCGAGCTCTCCAGCATCGAGCTCCCCCACGGCAACCTCAAGTCCGGTAACGTCCTCCTCGGTCGCGATTTCGATCCGCTGATCATGGACTACGGCTACACCCCCCTCGTCAACCCCTCCCAGGCCTCCCAGGTGATGTTCGCATACCGCTCCCCCGAATACGTCAACAACCGCCATGTCTCCGCCAAATCCGACGTCTACTGCCTCGGCGTCCTCATCCTCGAGCTCCTCACCGGTAAGTTCCCCTCGCAGTATCTCAACAACGGAAAAGGCGGCACGGATGTGATCCAGTGGGTGACCACCGCGATCGCCGAGCGTCGTGAGTCTGAGGTCGTGGATCCTGAGATCGCGGCGGCCGCCAAGGCCTACGTGGGAGGTATGGAGCGGATGCTGCGCCTCGGGGTGGCGCTCACGGAGCCCAACCCAGAGAAGCGGCCCGATATGAAGGAGGCATTGGCGAAGATAGAGGAGATCGCGGCCAATCCGGAAAGGGTAGACGAGCCGCCCCTGATCCCGATCGCATCGATCAGGGGTGCGCCCGCCGACGCCACGGGTGGCGCGGCGGGGATGGTGGTGGCGGTGGATCAGCAGCAACGGCCGGCCGACGACAACTTCGAGCTCGCGATATCGTGAGTTCGTGACCGCATCGGGAAGGCGGTGGTGGAGTGGGATTCCCAGTTCTCTTTTTAAACGGAAAAGCGCCGGAGGAGAAGGCTGTGCTATGACGAAATTACCCCCTCGTCGCGTCTTTGTAGTTGGTAGCGTAGGCCATAGCAGAGCGGGGCATAATGGTCAATTCGGTGTAAATGGTTATTTTTTTTGTTCTAGTAGATTTGCCCGTCTGTTGTACAATTTATCATTATTTCTTTTTTTTACCGTGTAAGTTGAGGGTGGCAGATTTCAGTTTCACATGATTAATACATTATCGTTACTTTTATGATATAATTTTTAATAATAATAATGTAAACTTGATTTCATTTTTCCGTCTTTTTTTTGATATAGTGTCTTCCTGAGATTTTTGTGAGCAATAGCACTTTGTTTTGTGATTTGGCATCTGTTTTGTCGATCACATTTCATGCACTGAAGACTCCGTTCATTAGCTTATAATGTTTCGGATCTAAATGGGATTGGGGCCTAATTGATCTCGTCGATAACACTATGAATGAAAATGGATATGGATATATCACAATATCTACTTATCATATTCGAAAAATTAATCGGATACTGCATTCGAATACGGGTCGAAATGAATATGAGTTGTAAAAATTTTCCAACTATAGATACGAATATGATAATGGCTTGAATATTCGGATCTAGATCCGGATATCCAAATACAATATTTAATATTATTTTATATATTAGTTAATAGAATATAAGCCACAACCCCGTATTATTAGATTAGTAATATATATTATATAATATAATATATTAATAAACTTTCATTTGTTTGGAATGTGCATTAACACAAGTTACAAAACCATATTCCTTTATTGCTTCTTGTAAGATAATAGGTCACCATGATGCTTCCTTTTGTCATGATGCAACTTATGATAAAAATTCAATTTGTATTTGTGTGTGGTCTTTATTCGATCCGTATTCGGATTCCATGTTTATTAGATCCATATTTGGGTTAACTCTTTATTCGATTCATTTTTGAATTGGTTTTTTATTCGATCCGTATTCAAGTTCGATCTTTATTCGATCCGTATTCGAATTCGACAAATATTTGATTCGAATTCATATCTGTATTTTTAATAGTATGGGCTCTTTAATGCATATCCGAATCATATCTGTATCCGTATTCGTATTTGATAGATATGAAGTTAATATAGATATGTAAAATAGACATGTCTGATCCATATCTAATCCTTTTTTATCCCTAGTATTCGCCTCTAACATGCTCCATTTAAGGATCTAAATTCATCTCATTTAGTTTTCATCGGATTTGGGTTTGAATTTTACTATCCATGCAAGTATAACTTTATAAGCATGAAGTGCAACCAAATTAAACCATTCACACGAAAAATAAAAGTCAGTCAAAACCAGTCATGCTTGACTCGATTGAACTAAATCATCGGTTGTCCATCTTTTAATCTAAAAAATATTTTTTAATTATTAAATAAAATACAAATCTTTAAAACTATAATATTCTTATTCCATACCAAATCTAATTTGATACTCCCTTCAGCTCTTCTCCTTCCATGTTTTCTCTACGCAAGTCTCCTCCTGTAGTAATTAAGTTTCCATAAAAACTTTAATGGTTTATTGCATTTGACTTTGATAGCACATGTGTTGATGACTCAATATTTCATCTGCCTTCCTCGCAAATGTTATACCCACGTTACGAAGAAATACCATTGTCGCACTATAAGAAGCAATAAGAAAACAAGCATGATCGTCAACTATTATTTTAACAGATATTTCGATTTTTTTTAATTTTAAACATTACATATATATATAATTATAACATATTAAATATACGATGTAGCATAAAGTATATTTATCAGCATTAAATATCAGTCCAATGTGTTTCGATCAGTTGGATTTATGTATAAACTAAGGGGGAAATGGGGCTGCCTCCACTCCATTTTTTGCAAAAAATTTTTAATTTTTTTGAAAAAATATCACCATGCATATCCATCCTTATATCCCTCCTATATGTCATTCGAATTTCGTCAGAAACAGACTCCTATGGCCTCCATCCAGACGTCATTTTTTTAACGTCGCGAGATTTTTTAAATCGACCATGTCTGGATGGAGGCCGTAGGAGTCTTTGTTTCTAACGAAATTCGAATGGCATATAAGAGGGATATAGAGATGAATATACATGGTGATATTTTTCAAAAAAAATAAAAAAAATTGCCAAAAAATGGGGCGGGGCAGCCATGTTGGTGCCTCCACCCCATAAACTAAACCAATAATATAGCAATTCAATTTTTTTTCTAATTTTGATTTATCAGTCGTTAGACGTCATCACCGACTCGACCGGAAAACTCAAAATCAACAAGTAAACGATCGAGTATGGATTTTATAACCTTGCATGAAAGTCTGATGGATAAATGAATATCCGCTGAGAATTACTCATTTAATAAATAAGCGGGTTTAGGCAGTTGTTTTATAAGTAATACGGATCAGGAAACATTGATACCCGTCTCAAAATCATTACTCTATAACATGCAATTAACACCAAATTGAAAATTCAAAAGAAAAAAAGAAAACTCTCGAACAGATAATCAAATGTCGAAAATTATAACAGGCAAATAAGGACAGTGAGTTGGAGGATGGGGATGGGGTTTGTCCGAAGAGCAGATATTTCACAGGCGAGACCTTCGCCTATAATTAACAAAATCACACCTTCAGTTCAAACTACTAACCATATTACTGACCCCTTTCCCTCCTTAAACACCTCCAGCTCTCCTTTTCTGGACTCCATCCACCACGGCAAATAGATCCTCACGGTCACGGCAACGGATCCCACGCTGAAATTTTGCATTTGGACGGAACCCCGCTGTACCACTTTCCTTCCTCGTCCCTTCCTGATTCCTCCATCTTCACCCTCCTTTAAATCCCCGTCTATTTCTCCTCCATCTCCTCACCTGCACTGCAGAAACCATTCAGGGTTTGAAACCCAATCCTTTGGCCATTTCCTTCTCTCTAAAAGTATCGCAATCGAGCAGGAGCAGCGGCGACGGCAACGACGGCGGCGGCGTTGAAGCAGTGCAATTTTACGTCGAATACATGCTTGATTTATACCTATCTCATGCCATGCCGTGAGTGCTGTCATTAGATTTATCTTGGTATTTGTTTGCCGTAGATCATGAAGAAATGACTGTTGCGATTCTCGTTTTGTATATTTGATTTATTGTTGGTATGTGTATTTAATGGGGATGAACAGGTTAAGGTTATCATAACAGGTTAGAACTCCAGTTTGAACTGTCTCAGATCATTAAAAAAAGTTCATGTGGATTTCTTTCTCTTAACCAAGCCGTGTCCTGAGCATAATTTGCTGCTCAATTGTAATGGATCGTTCATCTGCTTAATCTTAGCGAATTTCCACTAAAATCTGTAATCAGGAGTATACATATGATGCATGCAATGTAACTTGCAGTTTACGTATGATCATGTCTCCAACAAATTGCAGGAGCTTCCCCCATGACGAGGAGTCCGGCATCAGCGTCTCCGTCGCTGCGGCTCGCGAGGCTTCCGACTCCAACGAGAGCGCCGTCCCGGCACCCAAGCGTCATCGGGGCAGCACGGAGGTCTACGGCAGACCGGTGCTCCGGCAGCTCTTCAGGAAGGAGTTGACGCCGAGCGACGTGGGGAAGCTGAACAGGCTGGTGATACCGAAGAAGTACGCGGTGCGGCACCTGCCGGCGGTGGAGGGGGTGAGGAGCAGAAGCGAGGGGGAGGTGGAGGGGATGATGGTCGAGGTGACGGACATGGAAGGGAGGAGTTGGGAGTTCAGGTTGCCGCCGCGGCTTTTTTTTATTTCATTGCTTGTGATTAATTGTCCGATGTTAAATATATAACAATGAATATTATTCGTGACATCAGATATTGTTACTGGAGGAGCAGCCAGAGCTTCGTGTTCACCAAAGAATGGAATAGGTTCGTGAGGAGCAAGGGGTTAAGGGCGAAGGATACGGTTGTCTTCTACGGTTGCGGCCGAGAGGAGGATACAGACAAGGGCAAGGGCAACGAGGACGACAACGGCGGCGGTGGCAGGGCGTGCTTCTTTGTTATAGATGTGGAGCACACAAGTGGAGGTGAGAGCATGTTTTTGAATGGAGATGCCCAACGTGTTGATGTGCATGGACATGTTCCAAGATTGGTGGAGGATAAGAAGCAACGTGAGGGGGTGTGGTTGTTTGGGGTGCAGATCGGAAGCTAATGAGAATAATAGTTGTTTTCTTCTACTTCTTCTTTTCATTTTCTTTTTCCAGAGATAAAATATGAATTTTTGTGGTTACTGAAATTAGTTTGATGTCTTTATATTATTTGTGGTTTAATTGGAAAGTGATTTAATTAACAAGGAAAATATTTTCACTAATTATGGGCCTAATCTCAGGTTGGAAATGTCGGAAATGGAAAGAAGAGTTTTTTTTGTGTGATAGAAAGTAAAGTAAATCGGGAAAAAACTACTAATTTCATTTTCGTTGATTTCGGATAGCAATAAATCACTTGTTTCTTTCGAGTATATATTCTTCTCCTTTTTAAAAAAAATTATTGTGAAAATGTCATTTTTCACTACAAAAAAAGGCGGGATTGGCGTGCACATAAGAGCTCGTTATGTGCACGCCTAGTGCACGCCATGTGCACGCCCGACGTGTGGGCGAGCACATGTGCTCGTTAAGGGCGTGCTCGCTGATCTGAGAGTCGCCACGGCTGATGGGCGAGCACCATGGGACGCTATGTGCTCGCCCGCCTCATGGCGGGCACATATGTGCTCGCCGGTGTGATCGCCTTCTTTATAAGTTGCGATTACACACGGAGCACCGGGCGAGCACATGTGCTCGCCCAAAGTGATTTCCAGGAAAAAAATATACAGGTTCGACAGGGTTTTGACGCCCCGTCGAACCTGTATACCCTGCCAATAAACCACTGCAGGTATCTTCCTAAGGATATATATATTATAGCAGTTCGTAGAGTAAGATAACTAGCACTAAGAATTTAAAGGAACGCAATATACATGAATTCAGAAATAAAAAATCTAATTTAATATCTAAATATTACAAACAAGTCAACGCCAACAAAGTTCATATTAATTAAAAGATGTTCTAAAAGTTTAAAAGAAAATACAGGTACAAACCACCAAAAATTTACTTCTTCTTTGTTCTAAAAAATTTGGACACTAAACCCTGCTTTGATTTCTTTTTTTCTTTCTCCTTTTCTTTGAACCTCGCAAACAGGCGCGCCTCTTCTTCAGGGTCGTTCTCCTCCTCCTCTTCGTTATCAGATTCAATCTCTTCAGGTTGAGATGCACGCCCTTGCGACCTATATTATATATGGAAGATATTTATCTATTACATGCAATTTGTAGATATAGAAATTTAATTGTATTACTCATTTTATAAGAAGAATACTTACATGTACGCCGTGAACTCCTCTCGGAGCTTCGTCACCTACTCCACCATCATCGTCATCTGCGACTCCATTGGAACTGTTGATTGGGACGGATGTGGTTGCGTGTACGACGGCTGAGAGTATGCAGAATAGGAGTGACGATGTTCCTCCACATAATATGGAGGAAGACCACCAAGCGTCTGCTTCCTATTCGCCACAACGTCCCTCTCCTCCAACACCTTATAAGTTTTTCAATTTTTAATATAAAAGTATATATTAGAAATGAATATAGTAAGATAATATTTATCCATATATACCTGCTTCCAGATCGTTTTATCAAATGGTGGTTGATCTCCAGTTGGATCGACACCCCATTTATCTGCAGATAGTGCCAGATAACGATCGTGAAATTCAAAGTTTACAATATATATAAATAAGTTATAATATATCAATTAATTGTAAATAAATTGATAGACTTACCAACAATTGTCCTGCTTCAGGAGTGGACCATTGCGACTCTCCTTCTCTCCCACTCATGTGGGACCTCGACCACCACTCCTGAAAAGAGGGTTCCCTTTCCAACCTAGCAGCCTGAAAATTTTTTTAAGATCTATTAAAACATTGCATTATATTAAAGTAGATCTCCAAAAAATAATTTTAAATCGTAATACCATCTCCGCTCTAATCTGATTGTGGCTTTTAGAGCCACTGGTCGACTTGATCCTTTGTTTTTGGCGGTTTGTCTTTCCCGCCGTAGATCTTCTTCCAAACTCATCATCCGCAACGAATGCATCACAGAAATCGGCCCATCTGCAAGGATTACGTTATGATAATTGATTATTGTAAAAAGTGTAATATAAATTATTTGAAAAGTATAATACCTATCCTCCGTACACCATGACGGCGGGAACCTCTTCATCTCCTCAAAATTCATCTCCTCGCATCCCGTCTTCGCATGCGAGTCTCTCCTTGCCTTGAAAAATGTATCGCTCATTCTCTTTTCTGACAAACGAATGAAGGCTCTACGATAAACCTCCTTCCCCAGACCAGTGCCAAGGCGAAACCTACTTTGAAAAATAATAACAATTTATAAGATACAAAAAACTTGATCAAAAAATATTGTATCACTTCTAAGAAACATTTCACTTTAGCCCGTCCATAAGGATTCAAATTTACTAAAAGATGATCGTTGTCACAAGTATCTTTATTTCTAACGAAAATTCGGCAGCATAACCCTGCACCTCTCCCGTATACCCCATAAATCAATCGTAATTAATTATCAAAATAATCATATTATTGATTATTTCAATAATAAATATGACTGATTTGGTATACAGAAGAGGAAGGGGTTATGAACCGAATTTCCGTAAGAAATAAAGACATTGTGACACGGATCACCTTTTAGTAAATTTGAATCCTTACGGACCCCCTTAGTCCGGGACCTCCGAACTAAGGAAAGCTAATATAAATGTAATACTTTAAGATCATTTTACGTTGTACATTTGTAAGTGCTACAAATGAGACTATAAAATAATCTTAAAATATTTATTCATTTATATTAACCGGGCATTTACGTATATTTGGCTGATTAACGATACGGATAGGGATAAGTGTGATCCTTATTTAGTGCCTAATACAGTGCTTGGGTCACTAAAAGTTAATGGGCACCTGCAAAAAAAATTGGAACCTGCATACATCAAAATCCACGACCATTGGTCTGGGATAAACATCCCAAAGTGAGTCCAATAGTGCTGTGAAAAAATAAAAAAATATAACACAGTTAGAGGTGATCAAATCCTCTAATGTGTTGCACACGCCACCCGTTGTGCAGGGCCACACACCACCCGGTGTGGAAGGACGCACTGTGTGTGAAGAATTTTGTGCGATTTTCTAATAATTACTAAATCATATTTTGGAGTTATTATAAACCTATGTATAAGTTAATGTGATATAATTGGTCACATTAACTAAAATTTAATGTGATAATAAATTATCACAAAATAAACAATGGTGTATATCATATCTCATATCAAAACGATATGAAATTTTAAAACTGTTATTAATGATGTTCATAATATCTAGTATCTACATTATTGAAGTTGAGTAACTAAAGTTATTCCAAAATGTCATAACTAATCTTTTTTGAACATAATGTTTGTTAGGGCATTTTATCTACATTATTCCGAGGCATTATAAAAGTTGAGTAACTAATCTTTTTTGAGCATAACTAATCTTAACTAATCATACAAGCATTTTGTCATTTAAAATTTACAAAATTTAAACATAATGTTTGTTGAGGCATTTTATCGAACACCTATAGGGCATACAATTATACATATTATTTAGACAATCAAATTCGAAATGACAATACTATGGTGATCTACTATTATCCTTAACATGTAAACACATATAAACTATCAAAATACTACACTACATTCAACAAAAATTTTAAACCTAATCTATCCAAACAATACAAATAGGTAATGAAATCAAATAAAAAGAGAAAGGATTAAAGATTATACTGAGTGGTAGATGTAGATCTACTCAAAACACGAAAATGACGGGCGTCGGGGTCGGGGCGGAGGGCTGGCGGGTCGCCGGAGGGAGGAAATGAGAGAGAGTTGCGTGAGAAATGAGGAAGAAGGGCCTCGCAGGTTCTGTTTACGGTCTTGGGCGAGCACACCTTAAGTGCTCGCCAGGCCGTCGCCAGGTGCTCGCCCAAAATATCCAGCCGCTAAAATTATCCGTGCAAGAAATTCAAGTGGGCGAGCACAATTGCGCGAGCACATGGGCGAGCACATGTGCTCTTCAAAAACTGGTAACTGCGCCTCTCCGCAAAATTCAAACCAGCGACCCTCATGGGCGAGCACATGTGCTCTTAGTGTGCTCGCCAAGTGAGGGGCGAGCACATGTGCACGCCATGTGCACGCCGAGCTGTGCACGCTAATCCCGCCTTTTTTTGTAGTATTTTAACCACGGGAGAATCCCCAAAATTTTAAGATGAAGAGATTATTTTGAAATCACATAGAATAAAATAAATAAAAGTTCACAAAATTTATAATCAATTCCAATATGATGCATGAAATTTAAAAATAGCTATGATGTACTTGATCTTTAAGAATTTGTACAATATGATCCATAAGTATGGATATTTACTTTTATATTTTTTTCTTTCTAGCTTTAAATCACATTAGTTCAAAATCAATTTAAGTCCAGTACTAAAGAATGAGTAGCACATTGTGGGTTTTTAAAGTTCAGGTATGACGTTGAAATTAGGTGTATAACTCATCGAATTCAGGTAATGTACCCATCACTCAAATTTTGTGGCTGATATAGATATGGATTCACATTTTCAAGGATATGTATCATTTGGCCATTCGATTAGTCTTTAACACATACTAATATTATAAAGTTTTATTTCTTTGATTGATATGGATAATGGATATGAAAACTGAAAATTCTTATTGATAAATGCTTATATATAATATATAAGTGAAGTAAATATTTCTATTAACTTTGGTGATATCATGATATAAATACACATATATTACATTGTGATTAAACTAAACAAAAGAAAAAAACTTAGTCTGATGTTTGATACCCAACATGGAGTATTTTTTGCATCCATTATGCTTACTAACATAACCTATTTGAGATTTTTATTGATGCTTCATCTATTTCATATACACTTGGGAATTATTTCAATTATAAATTAGGATGTGGATACGGAGATTGATGGCATGAAAACAATGTTACCATATCGTTAAAAGATGGATCCGGATGTAAAATGGATATGAATTGGATACCAATAATATTAAAAACAATCTACATATTAGCTTAAATACACATGTGTTGAAAAGACTACAGATAATATAGATATAATAAATCTATTTTCATAATAATTGTATTGAATGTGATGAAAAGAATTTATAAATTATGTTATCTATTGTTAAAAATAAATACGCAACTATATTTACATTAAAACATATATATGAATAAAAAGATGGATACTTGTGGATATCAAAGGAACATTCATATGTGTATCCATTTTTAAACAGATACAAATACAAAATGTCAAAATCTGTATAAATAGCAGATTGGATATGAATATCAACATATATGTTTACATCCCTACCCCAACATGGATTCTTGACATGGGTATGGCATCCTCAAGTACTCGCTTTGAATTTATCCTATTATCAATGATAATTCATAATAAATTTGAAATAAATATATTTAGTACATCAAATGACATGTGGAACATAATTATATACTGTTTTCACCATATTTTATATATTTGTTATGAAAGAAATACATTTAATATATCTATTGTATGTTTCATCCGTCCAATATATGTATATTTAAGTTACTTATATAATTTTTATAATAATATCCATACCCAATCCGTATCTGTTTTACAAACATATTCATTTTTAAGAATATGGTATAATATCCATCAATTTTTTTGCATTATTTATATACAAGTTTAACAATGAGTAAGGTTATGATATTCTTATATCTGTATTGTATCTGTATCCAAAAGTTTTCATCCCCATTAAGACATGGAATGTGGAAATGTATTCGTGACATTTTATTATAGCTTTAGGCGAGACGGGATGTCAAGTGAAGGTACTGATGGGTTCCATATAGGGATACAAATGAATATGGATGTATACATATTTTATCCATCGTCGTATCTGTTTTACAACATTTGTATATGTATCCATTTTAAAATAGATATGTTCATGGATATCATGTTTATATCAATTAATATTAGTATACATGTATCTATTTTCATGTTTTCATAACTAAATATAGTTATAAATTCATAAATTTATCTTTAACCATATATAGTATAATTTAAAAAAATATTCTTTCACTATAATATATATAATTGTTATAAAATAAATACAGTTTGAATATATGGTTCATTTGTACTCTATAAAATACATGTATACTTAAGCTAATCTATAGAATATTCATAATATTATCTGCATTTGATATACATCTGTTTTGCATAGGTACCCTCCCTATTTCTACTTTTGGAATACTACGGAAAAGAATTTAGATTCTCCTGAGCTGGAATAATTTGTTGATAACTCTTGTAAACTAAGTCATTATTTCTAGCTATTTGGTGTCAGGTTATGTTGAATAATAAAAAGGTAGATTGATAGAAACCTATGGAAAAATGTCTACTGGTAATCGAGCAGATAAAGTACAGTACATAATCTGTTTTAGGGATTAGTGACTTGCATAATAGATTTCCTTGAAAAGTATAAGTGCACGTGTAAATGAGTTGTTTCTATTTAACTAATCTATAGCCCCTTTATAATCCAATTTTTATTTCTATTTTTTCATTAATTAAACCTTGGATACAAATCATGAGAATTTATATTTTTCCTCAAATGTAGCATTGAAACGAATGAAAAGGATTTAATCCTTTTAAGGGGAGGTTTAATCCTTGCTCACGAGAATGATGGAGATTTATAGAGCTAAAAGAAAGAACCACCATATGATTTTTATTGATTTGCAGAAGGCTTATTATTCTGTCTCACGGGAGATATTGTAGTGAGTTTTGGATAAGAGACAAATACATGTCCTACACAATTAACCTCATAAAAGATATGTATGATATGGCTTCATCTTGTGTAAGGATCCAGTCCAGGAAGACTGATTATTTTGACATCAACATTGATCCGCAGGAAGATTTACATTTGAGTTTCATTCCTTTTTACTTTAGTTATGGACAAGTTGACAAGTCACATTTAGGACGAGATGTCTTGGTATATGTTATTCGCTACTGATATTGTATTGATTGATGAGACTAGAGATGGAGTAAATGAGAAGCTTGAGGTTTGGAGACATGCATTGGAGACTAAAGGATTCCGTATAAGTAGGACTAAGACTGAATATATAGAGTTTACTTTTGATGGAAGCAATGGCAAAGGAATCGAGATGAAGATTGGTGATGATAACATTCTGAAGAGAGATTCTTTTAGATACTTGACATCCATTTTATAACATGGTGGGGAAATTGATGGAGATGTTACTAAAAGAATAAATACATGTTGTCTAAAGTAGAGAGGAGCTTCTTCTGTTCTCTATGATAAGAAAATTCCTTTGAAAATTAAAGGAAAGTTTTACAAAGCAGCCATGAGACCTGATATGATGTATGGATCTAAATGTGACCTGTGAACCATAGACATGTGCAAAGAATGGCAGTAGCAGAAATGAAAATGCTAAGGTGGATGTGTGGACATACACGTAAAGATCAAATTTGAAATGATGCAATCAGAAAGAAAGTGGTGTAGCTCCAATTGAGAATAAGATACAAGAAAATCGATTAAGGCGGTTTGGCCATTTTGTAAAGGAGGTCGGCCGATGCTCTAGTTGAGATATGTGAGTTTTGAGATGTTGAACCGACTAAGAGAGGACTAGGAATGCCCAAGAAGTGTTGGAGTGAGACTATACGAAGAGATCTTAGTTTTTTGGATCTAAGTCTGAGATTGACCCAAGATAAATCTGAATGGAGGCAAAGAATCCGTGTAGCCGACCCTATTTAATGTGGGGAAAAAGCTTTGGTTGTTATTATTTAAGGGGCCACCAGACAAAACCATTTGTTTCTTTATCACGACCAAATAAAGTTAAAGTTTCGTTGAAGAGCGTTTCCACGTGGTAGAACCTCTATTGGCCAAGCGGTATTGAAGGGCGTTTCCACGTGGTAGAACCTTCGTTGGCTAAGCAGTAAGGCCATACATTTTGGTCATGTTATTCGAAGGTTCGAATCCTTCCATCTCAGACCAATCTAGTGAAATTGAAAGCTTGGATCAAATTGTATCCAACATGAAAATAAAATGAAATCTTAAAGAAACATCTTATCCGATCATATTTGTATTTAAAAACAGATAAGAACAATGACAAAAACCTATATTTGTATCTATATCTGATCATTTGCACCTTGATTCCATATTATCTTTTGGAATCCATAATTTTGTTCAATAAGTAATAACTTTATATTCCCTACTTATGTTCAATACAATGTCTTTCCCGTTTCCACATCTGCAAGGCCGAAAATATATGTAACGGACCTCATGTGATTAGACGAATGATACATTTGATCAAATATGATATATATGCATATTTCCAAAATGTGTTGTCTATTGCATTCCCTAAAATAAATCTAATATTTTGATCACTTCCTAAAATGAATCAGATAGATCAATAAATCTAATCACGATTTCCTATCACAAATCTATTCACAATTCCATATCAGACGATTTCATTCACATCAAAAAAGTCAAGCTTGCAAAAAACAGACAATGTCATTCATATCAAAAAAAAGTCAAGCTTGCAAAAGTTAACCGACTACACCAACTAGTCGGTCTGATTAATCACGTAGACAAGGTAGTTGACAAAATAGAGATTAGTCGATCAATGGTTGACCGATCATATAGTCAGTCTTGAATAGTAGGTCATTATTTTTTCAACGGTCATTTATGTTTCTTCTTATTTTTTTCAAAAATTAAATCAAATTTAAGATGCTTATTGTGATCCCAATCATCCAACAAGCTGACAACTTACTCGGTAACCCTACTTACGCTTCACCTCAGGGCACGGGAAAATACAGACTACAATGACCATTTACCTGTCTTCGTTACGCCTTATTCTGTAATGCAAAGATCTCTCATCTCTATATATCAGTTCAGTAGATTAGAAGAATCTTCTTCTTTGCTCGGACCGGCCAACATCTTCTCTAGCATCAACAGACGAACAAAATACAAGGATGGATCCAGAAGGAAAAATTCGTATTATTTTTGGGAGTCTCTGTTAGCCTCTTCTCGAGGCAATGACGCAAAATGCAGGAGCTTCTGTACCTTGGATGGCTCTAATCCAAACTTCCTGGCGATCTCATCGGTGCTCATCGTGCCTTGATGCTCTTTTGATTTGCCCTCGTATAGAAGAAAGATCTCTCTGAGCTGCTTGATGTCCACGGTTCCTGGGGAGTGGGCTTCGAAGCATCGTGACTGCCCACGTCTCCAGAACTCCGCAGCTTTGGCATGGGGCGGTTATACCTCTCGACTATGAACGCCTAAAAAGAAGACATCAATGAAGCATCATAAAAATCAGGTCAATGGATTGTGGCGGTGACCGAATGCAAGTTCATTTAGACAAAATGACGAACACAGCAGGTCATCTGTTAAAATCTAACTCAGTTTCGCTCTTGTTTGCTACATTAATCAAAGATGACCATTTGGACTGCATGACCAATGAACAGATCATGTGATATTCTACACCAGTTTAATTCTGTGAACCGAACAAAGAGATGTCACAGAAATGGGGGATATGTTGATACTAAGAACAATATCTCGGAAAACTATGAATAATGAGCCAAGGTAACAAAGAAGAGCACTAACGTGTACATCCATTAATTGAAGATATCCTAATAGAGGAGAAGATCAACAAATAGGCTCCCATTTTCACCAAAAAATTTAATATGCATGCTAGGTTAATGTTGCACCTCTGGACTTTATGTGAGAACATGATATGCACACCAAGGCCAATTATCAAACAAGGGGACAACAAACATGCATGAACAAGAAAGAGGAATCCAACAAATTATACCTCGCCCATTTCAAGCTTTCCTCCAGGTTTTGATGTAATCCTCCCAACCATCTTACCAAGCATAGCATCATATCCAGGATCCCGTTCTTCAAGAATGCCGGATTCATTCCTAAACTTGGAGAGAGCTTCTAAAAAAATTGTAAATATTAATGCATCATTCCCAAGTCTAAACCCAAAAGGATGCAAATTGAGCATTCACTGCCTAACAAAGAAGAGAACATATAAAATATTGCAGCAAGATAGGAAATAAATATGCCCATAATAATTACTATTGCATCCATTTAAATTTTAACAGCGCCGTCATGTTTGATGCCTATTTATTCCTGATGGAACGTCTTTAATGGTTTCTTGCATAGCATATTTTTTTACCACGGTAGGAGCAAAAGAACAGCAAATAGACATCAAGAGAATTGCCATTTGAAGCCCATTCTAGGCATTTTTTTTTAGAAATTCCATTTCACTTATCAGGATACTATGCATACTAAGTAATATTATGCATGCCAATTAAACGTACTCGTACTAGCTCATATTAGCTGTTAAATATGATCTAGCTTATTTTGATCTAAACCAAGCAACCTCCCAGTATAGTTCTCTTGACAGAAATGTATTGATTAACAGACCCAACTCTGTGTAGTGTTGTGTGTGTGTGTGTGTGTGTGGGGGGGGGGGGGGGGGGGGGGGGGGGTTGATTACACTCAGGTGTTGGGTAACAGTATGTGTGTTTTTCCCATTCTTCAATTTCATGGATCAATGAATAATAATGCAGACAAATTATTTTCAACCAATTGCAAAGTCTAATATAGCATCATCTGTCCTCCAAGAAAAATTATTAACAATGTCATCCAGGAATTTGACACCTGAAATTGTTGAATGCCGCAGAAGAAAGTAAAATTTGAAAATGGGATGTTCTTTAAAACACTGGTAAGCAAATAATTGTACCTATACTATTCTTTTTTTAGCTCCTGTAGCTATACTATTCTTATAATATGGCGACAAAATTGGCCAGATGACTGATTTTAGAGCAATTATTTTTTGTGACGGATCTATATACAAAACAACGTGACAATTAGTGCAAGCCAACTTATAAAGTACTTCTAAGTATTTTTATGGTTTCTCTGATAAATGATAAGAACATAAAAGGATGCATGGTGCTAGATACTGCCCCTGGGTGCAAGGTCTGAAGAAGGGTTAGCACTGGGTTCTTTTATCAGAATAGTCCTGGGAGAGCACCCTTGGTAGGTGTTCGCCCCTAGGGCTACTAACCACACAAAGTATAAGTACAAAAGCTGAAGAAACAAAGATAAATTTGCATGAGCCAACACGCGGGTTGGTTGTGTTGAGTGAGTTTACTTTTCTGCAAAAGGATTCCATGACTCAAACTGCCCCTTGAGTCACAAGACAACCTTTACACCATAATGTCAAGGTTTCCAAACTACAAAAAACAGATGTTAGGCGTTCTTAATATATATATTTAGGCTCTGAAGCTTTTTTCAGAGCCATTCTCGTTCTTTACCAATGCAAATAAATTAATGTTTATAATAGCAACAAACAGAAGGCAAAACGTAAACGAGAAATTTGGACCAATAGCAATACAAATGATAGGTCTTTTCAAACATGAAATTAAATTGTTTTCATTAACACAAATATCCGTCTTCTAATCATATTTAGTTAGTTTATCAAAAATATTATGCACTGAGGTCAAATGAATCTCACCGTCAAATAATGGATGGAAACAAGGGATTGTAAGACAAGAAAGGGATGTTAAAGAGCGTTCATGACGAAGATGAGATGCATTTGAAGTAATTTTACATACCGACTCCTAATTAGTTTGTGTGTGGAGTTTCAGTCATTGGCATCACTCTTGCCGACCGAGTTGTTGCTTTCATCACTAAGTTCTGAGTAGATTTCAGGTTGCAAATAGTCATTATTGATTCTAGTTATGAAATTGAGGTTGTTTATTTGGTTGGAGACTTATTTATATCTATAGAGTTGTTTGATGTGACATGCAAATGGTTGTCTCCCTGTGTTAGATTATACAAAATAGTTGAGAAGGAATCCCCTAGACTGGAGATGAATGTAAAATCTACCCTCTATTTGGGAGGGTATGTTTTGCCATAATGGAAAACAAAATGTGGTTAAAGGAAGAGGCTCTTTGATATTGTGACTTTCAGATGGGAAATATTTTCTCAACATGGTCGATGTCAATGCCAAAAATATCCCTCTAGGGCGTCTTCAAGGCTCTGGATGTCTCCATCATTTTGATATAAATTTGTAAAATAATACATGGCATTTTACTCCTGTCTTCACGACATCATGGAGCACTAGACATTAAATGAGCAAATCGGTATTTGGTGGAGAAGAAATCGGCGGGAGAGGAGGAAGAGAAGGCTCGCCGGATGTGAGGGAGTTGGGGAAGAATCGTGTAGTCATGTGGAGAGAGAATAGATAAGGAAAGAGATAAGATAATATTCAAAATAATTTCAACTTCAACCGTCTTAAACAAAAGACTACCATCCCCCTTTATATAGGAGGGGTGGGATTACAAAAATAGAAAGGAATCAAATTTCAAATCTAACTTATCCTAATTGACTCTGACCGGCTAGCTGATTTCAAATCAAATTTCCAGTGATAAAGTTCACGGCATAAATCAAGCCCTTTGAGGCGTTCTCCCGTGGTTTCATCCTGCTCCTTAGGAGTAGTGTTCCATGTTTAAATTCGAGTTCTCAATGCTTAATCTTTATATCTGTTTACCGCTTTCGCATTCTTTATTTTCCTAAACGGTATCAGAGCCAGGTTCGATTCTCGAGGATTTTATATTCATATGTTCGAGATTCGATTTTAGTATTTTGTTCTTGGAGATTTTTTTGTGATTAGTTCATGTTCTAGAAGTTCTAGGATTTATGAATAAAAACTTAATTTTTGCACGGCAATAAGCATCTCCAGCAACAATCATGACGTGATAATGAGCATCTCTCAAAAGGAGTGTTTTCAGAACCCCAAAATCCCTTGTCGTGATCTTGGCACCGCTCATCTCCAACTCCTGATCAGGCGATCCTCATGCAATATCAGAGGAAATTAGGGTTCCCGAACTAGAACCCTAATCTCATCAACGCAGTGTGGAACCAGTTCATTTCCAGGCGGCCCTCATCTCCTATTTTCGCGCTAGCGGCGCTCTCCTTACGTCGCTATCTGCAACAACATCCAGGCGCAAACCCACCGATGAGGCCATCCCCGCAAATCCACTTGCTGCTCAAAAGAAGAAAAATTCCAGCAGTTGCAGCGCAGCACTCCATATCTCCCAGGAGGTGCCCACCGCATATCCCAGGCGACGCATATACCATCTCCAGGCTGCAGTCCATTTTCCCAGTCTGTGGCGAAGGCTGCATCTCCTCCTTTGGCGGCGCAGCATAGGTCGATGCTCCAAGTGACGTCTTTCGATAATCTCCAGCCGCCCCTCCCCAATCGGCGAACCTCCTAGCGCCCAACCCCAAGGGGTTCGCACCTGATCTCAGGCGACAGCGGATTCCCTGGCAGTTTGGCTATCGCACCTTTACCATCCCATACGGCAGCCTTCCAATGACCCCCAGCTAGACCTGGCCAATGGGTCGGATACCCGCTCGCCCAGCCTGCTCATGGGCCGGGCTTGGGCCAGAGATTCCAGAAATGGGTCGGCCCGGCCAGGCCCGCTCTTTGGCCCGCCCGTCAACTGAGCGAGTCGTGGACATGTACCATAAAGCCCGGCCCGGCCCCGCACATAAAAATGTAGGTTTATAATTCAAGTTTTTATTTTACATTATCAATATTACATCTTATTTTATATGATTTACATGCAAAGTTAACACATATTATGGTTACTTGAATTTAGAAAGATTAGATGAAGCTAAACAAAACTTAATTATCTCCATAAACTTGATCAAAAAACTAATAAAAAATACTTTACATTCGGCCCATGGGCCGACCCGGCCGGCCCAGACCTAGGTCGGGCTTGGGTCTTGAAATATGGCCCCATGACCCGGCCGGACCAGGCCCTTGGACGGGATGTTTTAGGATGTCGGCTCATTCAGCCCGACCGGCCTGTACTTTGGCCAGGTCTACCCCCAACTGCGGCTCTCCCCCCTCCGATCTCCATCGCATATCCCAGGTGGCGGCTAGTCAAGTGTCCCTCCGGGGTGGCAGTCTTCCAAGAGAAGGGTTCCCTGGGAACCCTAAATAAGCCTCAAAGGTGTTGATGTGTCTATTTGAAGAAAAATGTGAAAGCTTATTTGAAAATGTGATGGCTATAAAAAAAAGAGAGAAATAGCTATTAAAAAAATAAAAAATGATTTTAAAAAAAGAGAGAAAAAGCCCGAGAAAAATTATGATGGCTTATTTATTTTTGTTCTCCCACGTATTTTTATGTCTTTCCCCAACTTTGTCGATATCATTGTTTTCCGACAATTATGGGAGAAAGGGGGGGTATTGTGTAGAGTCAAAGGCCAGATTGTCAAATTCTCCAGATTCAGATTCTTAATAATCTAGAGGCCAGACAGATTCTCAGACTCTAGAATTTTTCAATTCTAGACTCGACGATTGTTTTCCGAGTCTTCAGTTTGGATTCGCACGTGTCTGCGATCATCAGTTCAGAGGTCCTCATTGTTTCTGGTCGGCTCAGAGTTTTCATGTGTTCCATAGGGACTCCAGAGTTGAGATTTCTTTCTGTTTATCCATTGCCATGCTCCAGCTTGAGGGGGAGTGTTGGAGTATATGTGTTATGCGTCACTTTACGGTGTAGCAGACACTGACCAATGGATCACTCCAGGATCCATTTACCACATCCAGTTGTTTAGTCTCACATCTACCAGTGTGAGATGTGGAGACTCAATGACTATATAGGAAGCCCTCACCCTCTGTATCCAGTGAGAAAGTTCAATGCATAAATCAGTCCTTTGAGGCGTTCTCCCGTGGTTTCATCTCGCTCCTTAGGGAAGTAGGGTTCCATGTTAAAATCCAGAAGTTCTCAATGCTTAATCTTTATCTCTGATTATCGCCTCCGCATTCTTTATTTTCTAACAGAGATCACATGTGATCTCTTTATTTTAAATAAAATTGCAACGACTCAATTAACCGTAAATAAAAATTAAACTCTAATTAACGGACGAAAATTATAGAACCCTATTTATTTGCTCCACGCTGCAGCAACTCTCCTCCGCTTGAAAAATCTGTCTCCCGACAAATTGCTTGATCTTCCGGTTTGAAGCTTGACGATTTTAATTCAGCGTTCTCGATCATATTTTGGAAGAACTGGTGTGGAGCAAACGACGGAATCCAGGCGTACTTGGTAAGGTGGTTGGAGCCGTTAATTTCACGATGGAAGAGCATATGTAGCGCAAATACCGGTGTCCACGCGGATTTCGCCACTTTGACGTGTGCTCAAAAAATTGATGGGATATCTTCATATCGAGCATCTCGGTCTTTGGAAGAACCCATTGCAAATGAATGGCACAAATTTAGGATGAGAGGAGATGTGGCAATGAACTAGATCATATGATCCTTATATAGGTGAACTCCACATTCCTAATCCTAATTGGACAAGGTAGCAGCTTCAATTTCTTTTATTTCAGCACTTCTTTTTAAGTATTTCCGCTCCAGGGGGTGAGATTGCAATTTTTGTACCCCCTTCATTCCACATGAGATTCACTCTATTGTAATAAAGTTTGGATGGGGGCTCCTTTTTATAAAATCTCCA
The DNA here is from genome assembly GCA_037367405.1 of Ottelia alismoides. Lineage (NCBI taxonomy): Eukaryota > Viridiplantae > Streptophyta > Magnoliopsida > Alismatales > Hydrocharitaceae > Ottelia > Ottelia alismoides. Next base: position 163,276 of record JAZKJV010001599.1, read on the forward strand.
AATTAATCCACCATTCCTAGAATCACGGGATTCAACCTTCGATTGGAGGTCATCTCCCTTCGTACGAAAACCCTTGTTAGGGTTTGCTTCCTACCGAGGCAACGGTTGCGGCGGAGGGACTCAGCTCCAAGGGCAACGCAGACGATGGTGGGGGGAGGGGATAGCAGGGCTAGGGCGGGTTGGGGGTTGCGGTTGCGTAGGGGTGAGGCGGAGGGTGTGGCAGCATCAGGTCGGGAGGGGGAGGGTAGTGTTGTGGGCGGTGGGGAAGCGGATGGAAAGAGGAGCCGATGGCGGTGCGGGCCGAAAAGGGTGTGGAGGCATCGGGTAGGGAGGGTGGCAGCAAGGGCGACGACATGTGGGTGTTGAGGCAGCGGAGAGGGTGGGTGGTCGGGGTCGGCATGGCTACCGATGGCGACGGGGAGGCAAGGGAGGGGACATGTCGCGGCGGTGGGGCTGTAAGGGGTGTTCAAGGTGGTGAAGAAGGCCTATGGGGAGAGGCGGGGGACGGTTTGAAGGGTAGACAGGGGCTGCATCGGGGTTGAAGGTGTCGTTTGAGGCACGAAGATGGCGAGGGGGGTTGTGGTTGGGCTGCAGGGGTTGTTTGGGGACGGTAAAGAAGCTAGCAGGGGTGGTGGGGCTGAAGTGGGGGTACCTGGAAGGTTCCAGAGGTGCGGGAGCGACCGAAAGGGGGTGGAGTTGATTCCGAGAGTGTCATCTGATCTGGGATGTGTTGAACAATGAGCAGATCGTCGACCAGCCTTTTTGTCTTGTTTTTCTTCTTTAGAAATCTAGACAGTAGCTTCGAGGATGGGAGGTGGTGTCTCGACGGTTTTCTTGCCAGCGATTTTGGCGACATTATCCCTCTAGTTGGCGTGTCAACGATTCAACATTCCACGGATCACGCATTTCTTTAACCAAAGCTTGCATATCGGCACACACTGGAGCACATCGGATAATGATTTCCTAACTCAGCACGCCAAGCCTGGTCCGTTGAGCGAGATCCTTTGGATTTATGTTCGCGTGAGCGTCTGGATGGATCGTCAGATCGTGAGGAAATATCTGTAAGCCATGCTCTGATACCAACTGATGCAAATCGGTATTTAGTGGAGAAGCAATCAGCGGAGAGAAGAGAGAAGGCTCGCCAGATGTGGATGCAAATCGGAATCGGCGTCACGAAAATAATAAACTTTTTTTATGGTAGATTTTTGGTAGAAGAAAAGAGAGAGGTTGAGAAGAACACGCCGAGCGCGGGGTTGAGGAAGAAGAACGCGGAGATCGCGGGAGGAGAGAGAGAGAGAGAGAGATAGATAGTGAGATAAACTCAAATTTTTGTTAATACTTGACTGAATAAAAAACATTGGACCATCATCCCTTTATATAGGAGGGATGATCTTACAAAATAGCAAATTAATTTAAATTGACAACCACTTTATCCTAAATTGACTCTAACTAATTAACCGACCAAATTTAAATTCAAATCTACGAATAATTGTTGGAGATCACAGGCGATCTCAATTATTTAATTAGAGATACGATAACTTAAATAAACGTAAATAAAATTGACTATTAAATTAATTAAAAATTCGGCCATGGCCGTTGGGTCCACGCTGCATCAAAAATCGGAATCGGCGTCGACGAAAATAATAAACTTTTTTATGGTAGATTTTTGGTAGAACAAAAGAGAGGGGTTGAGAAGAAGAACACGCCGGTAGCGCGGGGTTGAGGAAGAAGAACGCGGAGATCGCGGGAGGAGAGAGGAGAGATAGAGAGAGATAATGAGATAAACTCAAATTTTTGTTAATACTTGACTGAATAAAAACACTGGACCCTCATCCTTTTATATAGGAGGGATGATCTTACAAAATAGCAAATTAATTTAAATTGACAACCACTTTATCCTAAATTGACTCTAACTAATTAACCGACCAAATTTAAATTCAAATTCTACGAATAATTGTTGGAGATCACAGGCGATCTCAATTATTTAATTAGAGGTACGATACTTAAATAAACGTAAACAAAATTGACTACAAAACTTATAAAATTCGGCCATGTCCCATTGGTCACACTGCATTCAAAATCGGAATATCCGGCGTCGACAGAAAATAATAAACTTTTTTATGGTAGAATTTTTGGTAGAGAAAAGAGAGGGGTTGAGAAGAAGAACACGCCGGTAGCGCGGGGTTGAGGAAGAGAACGCGGAGATCGCGGGAGGAGAGAGGAGAGATAGAGAGAGATAATGAGATAAAACTCAAATTTTGTTAATACTTGACTTTATAACAACACTGGACCCTCATCCCTTCATATAGGAGGGATGATCTTACAAAATAGCAAATTAATTTAAATTGACAACCACTTTATCCTAAATTGACTCTAACTAATTAAACCTGACCAAATTTAAATTCAAATCTACGAATAATTGTTGGAAATCACAGGCGATCTCAATTATTTAATTAGAGATACGATAACTTAAATAAACGTAAATAAAATTGACTATTAAAAATTAACTAAAAATTCGGCCCTGTCCGTTGGGTCCACGCTGCATCAACTCTCCTCCGCTTTTAAAAATTCGTCTCCCGACGAATTGCTCGATCTTCCGTTCTGTCGGTGGAGAATTCCAATCTATTGTATTTTTTCCACCGAGGGGTATGACTGCAATTGTCCTACCCCTTCACTTAAAAGATAGCAATAATATAATTTGATTTTCAATTGGCCTTTTGATAAATTATCTTGTGAGGAGGGGGCTGCCTGTAATTTTTCGAAAAGATGCCACCCCTCAATTTAGGGGATCCGATTGAGGAGGCGTTCTCCTTCGTTAGGGCTTCTTCTCCCTTTAAACGGCGGCAGCGGCATGACGAGTGAGGGCATAGGCGGCAGCGGCATGACGAGTAAGGGCATAGGCGGCGATGGGCTGGGTGGTAGCAGACGTATGGTGGTAGGCGGCAGGTAGGAGGTGGCGTGCGTGAGCAGGAGGGCAGGACTGGGAAGGTGGCGGCGGGCAAATTGGGTCGGGAGAGCAGTAGGCGGGCGCGGGGGCGAGGAGGAGCTGTAGGTGGAATGCGAAAGTGGCTGGTGTGCAGGAGGCGTGGCGCGTGGCTGGGGGCTGCGCGGCTAGGGTTGGGCGAAAAGGAGGGCTGGGGATGTATGGGGGGGTTCGGATGGAGGTACTGCGGGGAGGGGTAGGGGCGAGAGGAGGCGGCAGTGCGGGGCTTAGTGCGCGGGAGGGGAAGTCCTGGGATGAGGCGAGAGCGAGGGAGGGTGCGGAAGGTGGCGGGGATGTGGTCGGGGGCTGTGTCGTGGGAGGGTATGGGGATGACGGAGGGGCTGTTAGGGTGGGGATGACGGCCGCGAGGCTGGGGAGGGTAGGGAGTTACCTGGGGTGGTTGGGGTCGTGACGGGACAGTCGAAGGGACCAACGGGACCGATTCGATGGCGAAATCGGATCTGGAAGGTGCTGGACAGCAGGTGAATTGTCTTCCACAGCGAGGCATTCTTCGTCAAAACTCGCGACAGCGGCTTCGACGGGTGGAGGCTTTGATTGGGCGGTCATAGCCTTGAGAGTTGAGATTAGCCATTACCTCTCGACATTTGGACTGGGCCATCTGGATCTCACGTCGCGCGTCATGTCCTGCTTGTAAAATTCTTCGGCTTGTCGTTTCCACTCCAACGCCTGATAATCTTTCGTCGCATGTCGGCGTGAACGCTTGGATGGATCGTCAGATCGTGAGGACGATCTGTAGGCCATGCTCTGATACCAAATGATGCAAATCGGAATCGGCGTCGACGAAAATAATAAACTTTTTTATGGTAGATTTTTTGGCAGAAGAAAAGAGAGGGGTTGAGAAGAAGAACACGCCGGTAGAGCGGGGTTGAGGAAGAAGAACGCGGAGATCGCGGGAGGAGAGAGGAGAGATAGAGAGAGATAATGAGATAAACTCAAATTTTTGTTAATACTTGACTGAATAAAAACACTGGACCCTCATCCCTTTATATAGGAGGGATGATCTTACAAAATAGCAAATTAATTTAAATTGACAACCACTTTATCCTAAATTGACTCTAACTAATTAACCGACCAAATTTAAATTCAAATCTACGAATAATTGTTGGAGATCACAGGCGATCTCAATTATTTAATTAGAGATACGATAACTAAAATAAACGTAAATAAAATTGACTATTAAATTAACTAAAAATTCGGCCATGTCCGTTGGGTCCACGCTGCATCAAGATGCGAGGGAGTTGGGGAAGAATCGCGTAGGTCACGTGGAGAGAGAATAGATAAGGAGAGAGATGAGATAATTCTCAAAATAACTTCAACTTCAACTATCCTAAACAAAGGACTATCATCCCCTTTATATAAGAGGAAAGGGATTGCAAAAATAGAAAGGAAATCAAATTTTAAATCTAACTTATCCTAATTGACTCTAACTGACTAACTAATTTGATATAAGATCACATACGATTTCTTTATTTTAAATAAAATTGCAACGACTCAATTAACTGTAAATTAAAATTGGATTCTAATTAACGGACGAAAATTAAATAGGATCCTATTTATCTACTCCACGCTGCGTCATTAAATGAGTGTGTACTGTGAAAATTTGTAATGATAATGGGATACCAAAGTTGTTGCTGGTGGTACTTGCTGCTTTCTGAAATCCAAATTTTTTGAAAAATGAGATCCCTAAAAAGGAAATATCTGGGACAAAGGGAACAAGCATTCTTTGTAGATGCATGCCAAACAATCGTAATACAGGAAATGACTTTTGAAGCTGTAGTCGAAGCGCTTTCTGAGTGAAAGCCATTTATTTGCATTAACTCATTTTTTTGGAAAACTGAAGGATGAGAAAGAATTCATCCAAAATTCATTTAAAAATTAGAGTGCACTCCAGGAGAGAACAATAAGTGGATTTCCCTTCCTAGGATTCCTAGCAACATGAATAGGATTGGAATAGATTTTCCACGTGAGGTCAGCACCTAAAAACCACATCATTCTGTTGCAATCATTGCAGTTTCGTAATGGAAATGCCCTTATGGCTTCTGTGAGGAGTTGGTTGTTCAGAATTAGGTTGCCGCTCAATCTTGAGCTCAAGGGATTCGATGGATACATGCAGGAAGTCGATGGGAAGATCCCACGTTCAGCCCTGTGGGAAAACACAAGTTTGAAAAGGATGTCAATGATAGATCTCCCTTATTTTATTGATGATGGAATTTTTTTATCACCATGGCTACATAATTGGGAATAGATGATTTCAACAAAGACATCATCAATAAGAAGATCAACCATGCAACTTCTCCCGTCACCAATGAATTGGCGCATGGCATCACAGCCAGCCCTGTGAGCAAAATAAACAAATGACAATACTATTTTGTACGTGTTCAGTTGTTTCCATGGGCTTTGTTGGTATCTAGACTGCACGTCAATCTTATGCATTCTAAAGTTCTTGACAAAGTATCATGCATGCTCTACGTTGTGTGTTATTATGTAAACCCTAACCCTAGAGGTAATCCGGCTGACTCGGTGCAGAGTTGTCTCCTAATAGTAACCCTACCCTAAGTCTCCACCTAAATAAAGAACCATAGGTTCTCCATCTCAATATGAAAAACTTGTTCTGAATCTCAACTTGGCATCAGAGAGGTTCATCTCCCTCACCTCACCCCTCATCCACCCACATGCCTTCTTGCTCCCGATGAATGCCACCTCTCCCGCTGGCGTCGACACACCCATCATCCACCCACATGCCTCCTTGCTCCCCGATGAATGCCACCTCCCCCGCTGGCGTTGACTGACCCGCAATCCCAAGCCCCCCCCCCCCCACCCCAATGCACCTCCCAGCCCCAATCCTCGTAGCCCCAACCCTAGTCGCCTCCACATCGTGCCCCAACCCCATCCCCGTAGCCCCACCCCTAGTCACCTCCACATCCCACCCCCCTCCCACCCATACACTCTAGCCCCAGACTTGATCTCCATTGCTCCAACCCCAGCCTCATCCCCCCCCCCCACCTACACAAGCCCCAACCTCGATCTCCATTGTTCCAATCTCCATCCAACCCACTCCCTCCATCGTCCCAGTCCAGCCACAACACCCCATAAGCCCAAGTGCCACCCACCCTCCCCTCCTTGTAGCCTCTCGGGCATCCGTCGGCGCCCAAGGTTCGGCGTCAGGCGTTATCTCTCGCTACCTCCGCCAGCAACACTATGCCCTTTTACAGTGCCACCAAGGCATCTACCCCTGCGGATTTCTCCATCGAAATATCTAACCACCACCAAGTGGTCGATATTTAGTTCTCCAAGCCCCCATGAACTTCGACAACACATTGATCTCAGGATTTCAGTACCAAAACCCTCGTGGGTTCCAGCCATTTCCTCCTTGGCAGGTTAGTGGTATGATGTACGTATTTATCATCTACCATATTTCTCTGCAAGCATGTCTGGCACTATAATAAGAGAGGTTAGAATCATAAGTGACACCTCAAGAATACGAGGGAGGGAGTGTCTGCTTACCCTCATTCACCTCGATCCTCAAGTTGGACGAGACCAACTACACCAAATGATCGCGAATGTAACTGATGATAGTGTGAGAATACGACAAGGTGCATATTTTGCTTGAATCAGAGCCTACTGCCAAGACAGGCAAGGAAGTCACATAGGAGAAGATGATGGGATGGTGAGCTTCTGGGTCATGATCAATGACATTGATAGAATTGCAGATAAGCTGATTTATTACATTACTTCTCACGACATGTGGACTTCTGTGAAAGCCACATATAGACAAACAAAACTTCAACATGACATTGCAGACATCCTTTGATATGAAGAATCTCAGGCAAGCAGGACGCCCCCTAGTTCAGTATTATCTCTCTTGAAATCATTGTTTGAAGACGTAATGCTTGCACTCTAGGATGTATATGTCCTACATAAAAAGAACTAGTGTCAGCACATGGGAATTATGGTATTCTAGGCAGGACTTGACCCGAGCTATGATGCGGCCCAAGACCATATGATTATTGCAACCACTTTGTCCACTATTGAGGAGGCATACATCAGCACCTTGAGCCATCTAGCAGTTTCTCACACAAACAATACACTTGTTGCCCCATTTGGGTGAGAGGAGGTCGTGACCCATAAAGGGGTCATGGTTTGGTCGCTGCATATTAGGTTGAAGACGCAACACCATCCATTGTACTTGCTAACACAAAACTGGGCACTCTAAGGTTGGATGTTACAGCAAGCATGCATATCCAACTCCTATTAACGAGCAATCATTACTGAAAGTTACGGATAGTCTATGATGGTCTACATAGTTGCGAACAGATGATTTCAACAAAGACATCATCAATAAGAGGATCAACCATGAAACTTCTCCAGTCACCAATGAATTGGCGCATGGCATCCCAGCAAGCCTTGTGAGCAAAGTAAAAAAATGACAAGACTATTTTGTACTTGTTCAGTTGTTTCCATGGGCTTTGTTGGTATCTAGATTGCATGTCAATTTTGTGCATTCATGCATGCTCTGTGTTGTGTGTTATTATGTAAACCCTAACTCTAGAGGTGATAAGATTGACTCAGTGCCTAGTCGCCTCCTATAACCCTAATGCTAAGTCTCCACCTAAATAAAGAACCATGGGGTTCTCAATCTCAATGTGAAAAACTGAGTCTAAATCTCAACTTGGTATCAGAGAGGTTCATCTCCCTCACCTCACCCCTCATCCACCCACATGCCTCCCTGCCCCCCGCCCATGAATGCCACCTCTCCCGCTAGCATTGACAGCCCCGCAACCCCAAGCACCCCCACCCTAATGCACCTCCCATCCCCAATCCTCGTAGCACAATCCTCAACGCCCCAACCCCAGTCGTCTATACATCGCGCCCCAACCCCAGTCCCCGTAGCCCCAACCTTGGTCGCCTCCACATCTCACCCCCCCCACACACACTCAAGCCCCAACCTCGATCTCCGTTGCTTCAACCTCCATCCAACCACCCCCCCCCCACGTCTCAGTCCATCCACAATGCCCCACGAGCTGAACTGCCCAACGCCAGCCACCCTCAACTCCTCGCAGCCTCTCATGCATCTGCTAGCACCCAAGGTTCAACGCCAGCTCTCGCTACCTCCGCCAGCAGCACTATGTCCTTTTACAGTGCCACCAAGGCATCTACCACCATGGGTTTCTCCACCAAAAATATCCCACCGCCACCAACTGGCCTCTATTTAGTTCCCCAAGTCCCCATGAACTTCAACAACACATTGATCTCACCATTTCAATACCAAAACCCTCGTGGGTTCCAGCCATTTCCTCCTTGGTGGGTTATGATCATATCCATCGTGGAATGACCTAAGTGTTTATCATCTACCATATTTCTCTGCAAGCATGTCTAGCACTATAATAAGAGATGTTAAAACCATAAGTGACTCCTCAGGAATACGAGGGAGTGTTTGTTTACCCTCATTTGCCTCGATCCTCAAGTTGGACGAGACCAACTACCCCAAATGATCACAAATGTAACTGATGATCGTGTGAGAATATGACAAGGTGCATATTTCGCTTGAATCAGAGTCTATTGCCAAGACATGCAAGCAAGTCGCATAGAGAAGATGATGGGATGGTGAGCTTCTGGGTCATGATAAACGACATTGACAGAATAGTAGATAAGCTGATTTATTATACTACTTCTTACAACATGTGGACTTTTGTGAAAACCACATATAGAGAAGAAAAAACTTCAACATGATGTTGCAGACATCCTTTGATTTGATGAATCTCAAGCATGACGTCCCCTAGCTGAGTATTTATCTCTTGAAATCTTTGTTTGAAAGACGCAATGCTCGCACTCTAGGATGTATATGTCCTACACAAAAGGAATACTGTCAGCACATGGAAATTATGGTATTCTAGGCAGTACTTAAGTCGGGCTATGCTACGGATCAAGATCAGATAATTATTGCAACTACTTTGCCCACTATTGAGGAGGCATACAGCAGCACCTTGAGCCATCTAGGACTCTTACACCAACACCGCTATCGTGGTCCAGGGTCAGATTACAACACTTATTGCCCCATTTGGGTGAGAGAGGTCGTGGTCAGGTCGCTCCATATTAGGCCGAAGGTACAACACCATCCATTGTACTTGCTAACACAAAACTGGACACTCTAAGGTTGTTTGTTACAACAAGCATGCCTGTCCAACTCCTACTGACAAGCAATCATTACTGAAGATTATGGATAGTCTATGATAGTCCCAAAAGGGGACTTTGAAGATCTGATGCAGCATCTGGCACATGTTCTATCTAGAGACACCACGCACCCGTACTAGAATGACCTTCTAGGACTGATGCCACAGTTTGTACGGTATTAATTTGGCTCAGCCCAAAATTTTGCAAAGAGAAAATGGTTTATTGATATAGGTACCTCCATCCACCTATGTCAGGAGCAGACTCTTCTACATCAGATGCATTAAGATCCTCCTGGATGAACTATCCAGACTGTAGATGGCAGATTTTTTCCCCATTGAGGGAAGAAAGGATTGTCCTCCTTACCCCGAATAACAAACTCAGTCTCAGTAAATTCCATCACCAATAAGCCTCCTTCTGAATCAGAGATCTGTGAAACGCCTCTCCCCTGTCAACCCCATCCTGATCGTGGATGTCGTCTGCTGAATGTCGGAAAGTGTGACCGCAGTGCCGCTCTTACAGCCTGGTCCTCAACCACCACCCCACAAACAGAGACCGGATGTATCATATTTTTCCGCCTTCTCCCACTGACCATGGCATGAAAGAACCTCGTATTCGTGTCCCCTTCCCTCAACCACCGTTGTCTGGACCTCTGCCTCTGTTGGGAAAAGAATAGAATATGTTCTATTAAAGAGATCCTAGGTCTCCCTTATATAGGAGAAAAGCCCTAGGTAAATATCACGAGAGGTACATGAGAAAAATGGAAATAAGAAATAAAGATACATAGAAGAAAATAACTCAACACTCCCCCTCAAGCTGGAGCATTATATCAAGCTCAGCTTGGAACAGCATCTCTGAAAGGGGCATCTAACAAGGACCTTGGTAAAGATAATAGTTGTCTGATCTCTAGTAGAAACATGGGAAGTGGATATGAGACCCTTCTGGATCATGTCTCTAGTATAGTGACAATCGACCTCTATATGCTTGGTTCGTTCATGAAATGCAGGGTTATTGGCAATAAAAGAGCTGCTTGATTGTCACATAAAAGCTTCTTGGGAAGAGGAACCTCAACAGCAAGATAAGTCAAGACCGATCTAACCCACATCATCTCTGTGCTCCCATGTGCCATGGCCCTGTACTCAGATTCTGCATTGTATCTAGCAACTACTGTCTGCTTATTACTTTTCTATGACACGAATGAGCTCCCAATAAAAATAGCAAATCCAGAAGTGGACTTCCTATCTCTAGGGCATCCTGCATAATCTGCGTCTGCACAAGCTGTCACCTCAAGGGATGTACCATTGTTGAATATAAGACTAGTACCAGGTGAATTCTTCAAATATCTCAAAATCATATTGATTGCATCCATATGAACCTTCCCGAGCTGCTCCATGAACTGGCTCACCTTGCTCACAACAAAGGATATGTCAGGTCTGGTGATGGTAGCATACAGGAGCTTCCTAACAAGCTCTATGTATCTCCTCTTATCTATCTCCTCAATGTCAACATCATATAATCTCATACTTAGATCCATGAAAGTAGTAGCAGGCTTGCACCCGATCATACTGTCTCTAGAAGAAGATCAGTGACAAACTTCCTCTGGGTCATCACAAGACCACACTGGATCATGGTGAACTCTAATCCGAGGAAGTATCAAAGATTGTCGAGATCCTTGGTCACAAACTGCTGACTTAGGAACTCCTTGGTTGCTTGGATGCACTGCTCATCATCACCCGTGACAATAATATCATCAACATAAACAAGAATAGCAACAGTACCTCTCTGTATCCTCTGAACAAAAAGCGAGTGATCCGCAATGGACCGAGCAAACCCCCGGTTTTCTATCAACTCTGAAAGTTTATGGTATCAAGCTCTCGGACTCTGCTTCAGGCCATAAATTGCCTTGTGGAGCCTACACACCTTCCGAGACTCCCCCTCAATATTAAACCATGGTAGATGATGCATATAAACCTCCTCCTCTAGATCTCCATATAGAAATGCATTCTTCGCATCAAGTTGGTAAAGAGGCCAGTCTCGAGAAACGGCAATTGACAGAAGAATGCGCAATGTCGAGTGTCTGGTCACTGAAGAGAAAGTATCCTAATTGTCCACCCCATAAGTCTGGGTGAATCCACATGCTACAAGCCTAGCCTTGTAGCGATCCATACTGTCATCTGCCCGATGCTTCAATGTAAAGATCCATTTGCACCCGACAACAGAGGCACCTGGAGGATGGAGGGGCAGAAACAACTAGGGCTGGCTATTGAGTCACGGCTCGATGAGCCAGGCTCGGGCTCGGCTCGATAAGGGCTCGTGAGCTTGGCTCATTAAACTATTGAGCCGAGCCCGAGACAGATTTTTGGGCTCGATAGCTTATCGAGCCGAGCCCGAGCCGAGCCCTACTCAGCTCGATAACTCAATAACGGGCTCGATAAGGAATATATATATATATATTCTATTTGTGAAACAACAATGATTTTTATTTTTATTTGTAGTAGTTTTGCAACATTGTTAACGGTGGATTATGTGTTTATGTTGTTTATGTAACAACAATGTTGGGTGGACTATGTTGTAGACTTGGATTTTCTACCTTTTCTCTATTTTAATCTAGGTTATAGTTAGATATTTAGTATTTTTTCTTTTTTATTAACAAGTAGAATGTTACAAGATATATTATAATTTTACTTTTATATATAACTCGTATGGTGGCCTATTGGTAAGGTGGATGATCTTTAAAAAGGAGGTCTCAGGTTCGAGCCCAGGCAAAACACTTTTTCACCAAAAAAATACATATTTCCTTAACAAGCTTGAATAGGCTCGAGCCCAGACCAAGCTCGATAAGAGGCTCGGGCTCGATAAAGGGCTCGGCTCAAGACTTATCAAGCCCGAGCTGGCTCGATAAGGGCTCGAGCCCACCGAGCTCGAGCCCGAGCCAGCTCAAGCCCAAGCCCGAGCCCAAACCCAGCCCTGGCTCGGCTCGTTAGGCTCGATAGCCATCCCTAGAAACAACGCTCCAGGTGCCACGTGACTGCGCTTCCAAGTGCCACGTGACTGCAAAGCGGCCATTTCCTCCCCCATGGCAAGTCACCAACGGCTATCTTGTATGGCCTCCTGATATGTACGTGGAATAGTAATGGTTGAGAGTCTTATAACAAACCTCATGTACTCCTCTGAAAGATGGTCCAAGGAAACATGCACAGCTAGAGGATACGTGGCACAGTCACAATGCGGTTTCCTCAAGGCAATGGGTATGTCAAGATCATCAGTCTCTCCGTTCTCTGGTATCAGCTCCTCATGTATGGTATCCTGCAGAACAAAATCATCGTCAGTGCCATCAGTAGAAAAAAATGCGATCATTACATACCTGAGGCGTGCTGGATGACGGGGAAGGCGCATGAACAGAGGGGCGACTAGAGGACTTGTGAATGTAAAACCGTGATAGGAATTGTGTCAGGGTAGACGACGGTGGAGGTGGTGAAGGTAGTAGAGGAGGTGGAGGTGGAGGTGACTGAGACTCAACATGGGTAGTTGTTGGTGGAGATAACGGAGGTGGTGGAACAAGGACATCCTCACCAGAGTCATCATTGGACAACCTATCACCTGTAGGAGAAAAATACATAATGGGCTCAAAAATGTGATATCAGCACTCACATAATATTTTCTCTCGACAGGATGAAAACATTTACACCCTTTTGGGTACGAGAATAACAAACGAACACACATTTGATAGCTCTAGGAGAGAGATTGTCACGACCATGAGTAAAATTATGAACAAAAGCTACATATCCAAAGATCCTGGGTGTAAGTGAGAATAGATCCTTCTCAGGAAACACAGTCAAAAAAGGAACCTTTTCTCCAAGGATAGTAGAAGACATGTGGTTCACCAAGTAACACGCAGTGAGAACTGCATCACCCAAAACAAATGAGGTGCTCAACTCTGAATCAAAAGAGTCCTTGTAACATCCAAAAGGTGACGGTGTTTGCGCTCAGCAACTCCATTCTGCTGTGAAGTGTAAGCGCAAGAAGTCTGATGAACACCACCAGTAGACCTGAAAAAGTCAGGCAATTGTAAAGTACAAAACTCCAAGGCATTATCAGCGCGAATAAACTTCCCATTCGCAGAAAAAATGTTCTTAATTTCAATAAGAAAATATTTAATAACATAACCAACTTCATACTTATTCTTTAGCAAGAAAACCCAATATACTCTAGAGAAATCATCCACAACAACCATATAGAACCGATGTCCATGATGATCGGGAACACAACTAGGACCCCCAGATATCAAAATGAACCAACTCAAATAACTGACTACTGTGACGACTCTGACGACTCAGAAAAGAAGAATGATGGTGCTTCCCAAGCTGACACGACTCACACTTCAAGGTAGAATGGGTAGTAGAGATCAGAGGGAGAACAAGACACAGCTTCTGCAGAGGAAGGTGTCCAAAGCAAAGATGCCACATGAAAGGAGACACAGATCCAGATGGAATAGTGGCAGCACCAGCATACGGAGGTTGGACCAATCTGTACAGCCCTCTCTGTTCACGGCCGCATCCAATCACACTGCCCGTGAATATATCCTGAAACACAAAGAAAGAAGGATCAAATATGGCACGACAATATAAATTTTTTTTGATCTGACTAATAGAAAAAAGATTCATCTGAAATGTTGGAACATGTCAAACATTCTGCAAACGCAACAAAGGGGCTAAAACAATCTCCCCCTTACTAACAATAGGTAGATGAACCTATTGGCAATCACCATCAATCTACAAGGAGGGATAGTAGTAAACTGAGCCTTATCTCCACACATATGATGAGAAGCTCCGGAGGTCCATGATCCAATCAGTCATATCTATATTGCTATAACTGGTAAGTGCATAGGGAGTACCTAACGAACTCGTAGAAGCTCTGACATTAGCAGCAATATCTGAAGATCATGTTGTTGGGGCAGGCGATGTAGTCATCATTTCTCTCAATCTTAAGACAATATCATCAAACCTCGTATCATGAGAAGGAGCTGCAGTAGGCTCTGTCTGCTCACCTACATGAGCAAACGCTGGATTCCATGCTTCAGATAGCATGTCTCCTCCGAATGTCCTAGACGATGGCAATGTGCGCATGGGCCACGATGACGTCCTCCTCCCTCGACCATGGGATCCACGCCCGCAAAACTGTGAAGTACCCCCTCTGCCACGAGAAGCTGGCATCACAGAGGGAGTTGGAGCCACGGTAGTAGACGAAGTAGTGGTCCTGCTGAGTCTCTTGTAGACTTCCTCCATCGGAGGTATCGTCTCTTCAGTAAGTAGTTGAGTACGTGTTGCATCGTACTCAGAGTCAATAGATGACAGAAAGACTCTTGTCATACTAGCATTCCTATATGCTTGTTGATGTTCTGTGCAGGTAGTGATGGGCATGAAGCTATGAAGACGCTCAAACATGCCTCGGAGATGCGAAAAGTGGGCATGAAGAGGCCGACCATTCTGTTTGATCGAGAAAATGTCATAACGCAGCTGGAGAATTTTGCTCTCGTTCTTCGCTTGCCCATAAGTGTCGGCCAGGATATTCCATATGACCTTGGTTGTGGGTTGATTGACGATGTGATTGGCAATCTCCGTGGTGAGCTTCCCGGAGAGCCAAATCTGTGCATAGGCATCATCTTGCTTCCATGAATCATTAGCCTTTTGTCTGTCGGCTCTGAATCCGTCAAAATTTGCTCCTTGTTATGGCATTGCATAAGGGTGTGAAACTGCATGGACCACAACTCATAGTTGGTCATGTCCATCTTTACAATAGGAGTCGGGCCCTTGAAGGCACCGGACGACGAAAAAATGTCACCCTTGTTGTCTGACATAATAAAAAAATGTTGAAACTCTGGACCAAACTGGGAAGTAGACTTCTATGAGAAAGTCTACACAATCATGTGAGGAATTGGTTGTATGTGTAGACTCATACAACCATCCTCTTCAATCCTTGCTAGGGTCTAAAGCTGAAAAACCTGATTTATATGCTCGAAATCAAGTATTCCGAGCTATATCAGACCTTATCAGCCTGGAAAAAGGCCCCGAACTGCAAGTACTAGGCAGCCTCGGGGATCTTCAAGGGCGGCAGGGGTCGGTTGGGGCTTCAGTGGAGGGCCGGAGCACAACCACGACAGCCAGGGGCAGCAGCGATGGGCTGGAGAGCAACTGCGGCAACCTAGGCTAGGGCGGTTGGTGGCTAGGGCGGCAGCGGCTGGCTAGGACAGCCTGGGCGAAGCAGGCTGGAGCATCGAGGCGCCGGTAGCGGCGGGTGGGAGGGAAGGGTCGGCAGCGCGGGAGGGAGGGGGTGGGGCGGCGAGGGGTTTTTTTGGAGGGATAAAGGAACCTCGGTCTAGGACCGTTGCTCTGATACCATGTTGGGAAAAGAATAGAATATGTTCTATTAGAGAGACCCTGGGACTCTCTTATATAGGAAAAAAACCCTGGGTAAATATCACGAGAGGTACGTGAGAAAAATACAAATAAGAATAAAGATACATAGTAGAAAATAACTCAACAGCCTCCATGTACCTCCTCCTTTTGTATTCTATCAAATCTCGCTCGGGTGATTGCTTCTCTTTGCCAACTCCTCTACGGTCAGAACTCTCTCATCTTCCAGTTTGTCCAGCATGCACACCTCCTCTTGGGCCCTCAACCTTCTAGATCGATGATGAACCTAGTTGACTCTATTGAACTCCATCAAGTGCCTCTTGAGCGAGGCCAACTTGCTCGCAAGCCTACACATAAGGCTGGCTATTGAGTCACGGCTCGATGAGCCAGGCTCGGGCTCGGCTCGATAAGGGCTCGTGAGCCTGGCTCATTAGGCTATCGAGCCGAGCCCGAGCCAGAATTTTGGACTCGATAGCTTAACGAGCCGAGCTCGAGCCGAGCAATAAGGGGCTCGATAAGGAATATATATACATATAATGTTTATATATAATACAAACAAAATAAAAGTAGCCTTTTGCAATTTTTCCTCCACTACCACAAGCCATGAGTCATGACCCAATTCTCAAAATCACATTCCGTCCACACATTTGCCCCCGGCCCATGCATTAGAAAATTAGTAATTTTTCTTTTTTATAAGCGGAATGTTACAATATATATTATAATTTAGATTTTATACATAACTTGGATAGTGGTCTGTTGGTAAGGAACACAGTCTTATATAGAGCAGGTCTCGAGTTCGAACCCATGCAAAACATTTTTCCACCAAAAAGTACCCATTTTCCTTAACGAGCTTGCCTTGGGCTCGAGCCCAGACCGGGCTCGATAAGGGGCTCGGCTCAAGCCTTATCAAGCCCGAGCCAGCTCGATAAGGGCTCGAGCTCATCGAGCCCAAGTCCGAGCCAGCTCGGCTGGAGCTCTAGCCCGAGCCCGGCTGGGCTTATCGAGCCCGAGCCCGAGCCCGAACCAGGGGCTGGCTCGGCTCGTTGGGCTCGATAGCCCTACCTACACATCGTCGACCCACTAGTTCAGCACTCCTCCCAAAAACATCGCAACGGACTTGCGAAATACATCCTCCAGAAGCTAAGCCCACTCGGAACGGAAGAACGCATGAGGGTGCACGCCTTCCCCTGAAGACCAAAGAAACGACGTGTGGTCCGAGTGCGCCCTAGGCAAAGCCCAGGCCCCAACTAAGGGGAAGATCACCAGCGCCTCAGAAGACATCATAAATCTAACAAAGTGAGACCTGGATCTCGAGTTCCGCCACGTGTAGAGACATCTTGCAGCATCAATCACCTGAAGATCAAGCTCCTTCGCCATGCCCATCAAGTCCGTCGAGCCATTGTATCTCCCTCCACGGCCATCAGAATGATCATTCATCCGGATGCAGAGTCACGTTGAAATCACCCGCAATGATCAAAGTTGTATTGGGAGAGGTTGTCCTATCAAAGAGCAAGTCCTCCACCAAGTGAGCCATGTTGACACCATTACAGGGGCCATATACATTCCTAACCAATACTCTGAGTCCATTTGCCTTCCGTCGCAACAGCATCGTGAGAGAGTACCTTCGCCACAATTCACTCTCCTCCAAGTCGAATTTATCACCATCACAACCCATCATTAAGCCATTGGAAGCCCCTTTAGACCCAATTGCTTTGCATTCCATCAGCTTGTTGCCGCCAATTTCTCTCCACACCATATCTAATCCCTATGGGATTTCGGTTTCCAGCAACATAACCAAGTCCGCCATGTGATCCACCAACATCTAACGTACACCGTCCTCTTTTTCGTTCATCCCAGCCTCTGGCATTCCATGTGATAATATTCATTTGCACATAGTGGAGACCTCCCTTTGGCGGCACCAATCCAAGACATGCCAACACCTCCTCCTCCAAGCCTACCCCTTGCACCTCCCCCACCCCCAGGCCTGCCCCCCGTCCTAATACCCCTCGGTCGAAATACCACAACTCGACTTCCTTCTCGTGCATCTCCGTCGATGTCGTGTCACAGCCACGAGAAACCCCGCCAACCGATCAGAAGCCATTTCTGAAACCCCTCGCCAAGAACATTCACCTGATTCCACCATCGGGTCCATGAGACACATCCGATTCGATTCGCGGATGTCCCTCGAATCCGCTCGAGGGTCCGCAAAGGTCGCAGACCTGTCGCCCCACCGAAGCACTCGAGTGACCAACCAGATCCAACTGAGGATCCGCAAAAGTGGCATGCGCATTTGGACCCGACCCGACAAGAACATCTGCATACGATGGTCCACCTTCCCAAATCTTCAACGTTGTCTCGAGGGCTGCTCTTTGTCTTTTCCATAAGACTTCGCTCCCCTTGCCGAAAATGGATGCAATGATTCAAAATCTCGGAAAGGCCTTTTCGATTCTGGATTAGGCCTCTCCGACGACATTCCACACATCTCTGGTTTCCTCACCGAGATCTTAACGACTGGCCCAACCTCCCACACCTCCAGACGTGACGGGGGATCTATAGTTTTTAATTGCAGGAATTCTAGGAAAAACTCTTCCTTGAGATCACAGTTAAATATATTTCTCTTATCAAACGAGACGATGCAACAATTTTATCAAAATGTTTAATTCATGAAGGAAATGGTTAAGCCGATATTGAGCATATGACGTTATCATAGAAATCGGGATAATGGTTGCCTCCCTCTTCTTATTTAAAGTTTGAAACAGCTTGGTTGTCGGAGACAGGATTCAGGGAAGTTGTGAAGATTTGGGGGAGCCAAAATGTAGAGTGGTTTGTCGTATTTCGAATGGTATCAATACTTACAACTTTGAGAAAACATATTTAGACCTTTAGAAGAGCAGTTCGACAGGAGCAAAGGATGATGTTAGCCCAAGAAGTAATTGACTGGTTAGACAGGACAGGTTAAAGGACTTCAAGCTATTACATATGTTGAGTGCGAGGAGAGGTTGACTCGTCAAAAAATGAAAGGGTGGGAAGATAAGAACATAAGGTGTGTTGAGACAATGGTCAAGATAGTCTTAATTCAAGGTAGAGGATGCGCATACACTGGAGGAGGAACCTCATCCATTCGGTTGACCATTGGATTGAGATCTCATGCTCCCAATATCAAGAAGACATGCAAGTTAGTAAGCGTATTGTTGATTACCTCAGGAAGTTCAGTCATCATAGTTGAGATATCCATAAAAGGTGGTCTAAGAGGGGCATTAGCAAACTATTTGTTGATCAGGAAGATGGTCCAGTTAGTTTTTTTAGTAGGAAAATTGTTTGGCTGTTATGGAGCTAAATGCAGAGTCATCAGTTCCTAACAGTTTCCTGAATTTTTCCCATAAAGAGTTCTAGCATGTGCCCACCTTAGAGATAGATGCATTAGATGGGTTTAGGGAACATAATGCAAGCTTTAATAGTCTGAATACAGCGATGATCTTTTTTGTTGTCAAAGAGACGATCCCGAAAGATTAAGGATTTTAGGCTCGTTACCCTATCAAATGGTGTTTATATAATCATGATAATGCTCCTCACAAATCAGTTTTCCTTAGTGTTTGTAGAGACTTATTTATGTTGCATACTGTTTCACAATTTCTATTTATATATTGTACGTCACTGTAATTTACCCAAGGGCTCTCTCCCTATATAAGAGACCCGAGGGCTCTATGGAATAATCATCTGAGGATTCTTTTACCCTAACATGGTATCAGAGCCCTAACCCTAACCTAGGGTTCTCTCCACCGCCCCCCCCCAACCCCGTCGCCGCCGACCTCTCGAGCCCCTCCACCTCCGCCGGGCCCCAGCCCCTCCGCCAACACCCTCCACCGGGCCCCAGCCCCTCCGCCGCCGGCCCTTCTTCGCCCCTTCCCCGGCCTCCAGCCGCCGCCGGGGAGCCCTTTCTCTCCGCCCAGCACCCCCAGACGCTGTTGGGACCGCTCCCAGCCATCGTCTCGAGTTAGTAGAGGCTTTCAAAGCCTCTACTCGCCACCGGGGTACCGCTTCTTCACTCGGCCTCGGATAGATGTTGGATTCAAGTGCATAACGTCTACATATGCACTTGAATCCTAAAAGGTCTTGGTAGACAACATTTTCTTGGTCTATCAGTAGTTGTTCTTCTCCGGCACTATGTCAGAACAAAAGCTCGATATGCCCGCCATAGGTGCTTTCAAAGGTTCGGCACCAATCGTCAAAATGGACGGGACAAACTACGAACTGTGGGCAATGCAGTTCCTCAGTCTCATGAAGTCGTGTGGTAAGAAGCATATTCTTACCGAGAATGAACCGCCGGAGAAGACAGGGATCTATGCCTCATGGGAGGCTGATGATGCGTACGTCAAGGTGTGGCTCTCAGGTACGCTCACGACGGAGATAGCGAATGATGTTCTTCACCAGCCCACCGCTAAGGCGATGTGGGATATTTTGGCCATGACGTACTCTCAGGTACGCAACGAGACGAAGATGCTCCAGTTGCAGCACGATATATTTACCACGAAGCAGAATGGGAGGCCTCTTCATTCCCTGTACACGTCGCTTTGTGGCATGTTCGAGAGGCTCTATAGCACCATTCCGCTTACAGCCACGCCGGAACAGCAGAAGACGTTCCGCAACGCCACTATGGTTGGCGTCTTACTCGCTGCTCTAGACCCGGAGTACGAGGCAGCACGCTCTCAGATCCTAGCAGATGCCACCATCCCGCCGATGGAAGAGGTATACAGGAGGCTCAGTCGTGTACCTGTTCCGTCCAATACAGCGATTGCATCTCCGTCAGCAATGGCAGTTTCCAGGGGACGTGGTGGTTCGTCCTCGTTTCGTGGCAGAGGAAGTGGTGGACGTGGCCGAGGAGGTCGCATACGCTCTACGTGCTCATTCTGTCGCCGCACTGGTCATTCAGAGGATACATGCTATTCCAAGCATGGCTTTCCTCCTTCTGCACGAGTAGCTGATCATGTTCAGGGTCCACGAGCATCTACTCCAGATCACAGGTTCGAAGAGTTGGTGGCACGACTTCGTGATATCATGCCACAATCATCATCAGAGGGTGCTGAAGTTTCTGATGTTGCGGCTTCGGCGTCAGCTAGTACATCTGCCTCAGCCAGTGCCTCAGGTAGTTCTTCAGTCTCATTTCATAGTCATGACCTCACAGGATGGATTGTCGACTCTGGAGCTACCCATCATCTATGCCGTGAGAAAGATATTCTGCAGTCCTACAGAACTGTTCAGCCTGGTCGCTCTGTGCTCATTGCTGATGGCACTCATTCCCCTATCATCGGTCAGGGGGAGACGGCTTTGCTACCCTCTATGCACTTACAGAATGTGCTACATGCTCCTGAATTTTCTATGAACCTCTTATCTATTAGCCAGATTATACGTGATTTGCACTGTCGTGCTATTTTTGATCCATCGTCTGTTATCTTTCAGGACATACTAACGGGCAGGGTGATTGGTTGTGGTTCTGAGCACAATGGCCTCTATCGTCTCGTTCGTAACTCTTACGCTGGCGTCTCCTTGCATTCCCAGGGCTCCGTTTCTCCGTACACCCGGCATCTTCGGTTCGGTCATCTGCCGCTACAGAAGATGCGTCACCTCCTGCCTCAGATCTCTCCGAGTTCCTCTTTCCGTTGTGAAGCTTGTCAGTTAGGGAAGCACCATCGGTCTAGCTTCCCCAGTCGTCAGAGTCGGAGCAGTAGCTCCCCGTTTGAATTATTCCATATAGATATTTGGGGTCCAAGTCGTGTCCCGGATCATCAGGGGCACAGGTTCTATTTAGTTGTGGTTGATGATTTCTCTAGAGTGTCTTGGACTTTTCTTCTTAAGAATAAATCTGAAGCAGGAAATGTTCTTCAAAATCTTATTAATGAAGTTCAGAATGTTTTTTCATCTACTGTTAAGCATGTGCGTACTGACAATGCATTGGAGTTCTGCACTCGCTCTCTTGCTAGCTTCCTTTCTTCTAAAGGTATTGTTCACCAAACCACATGTGCTTACACCTCTCAACAAAATGGGGTTGCAAAACGAAAACATCGACATTTTCTTGATATTGCACGCACATTACTTATTCAGAGTTGTGCACCATTATCCTTTTGGGGGGATGCTATACTTACAGCGTGTTATCTGGTCAATCGAATGCCTACAACTGTTCTTGGGGAAAAGTCCCCAATCTCTGTTCTTTTTCCCGAAAGGGACTTGTTTACACTGACACCTCGGGTTTTTGGCACTGTTGCGTTTGTCCACCGCTTATCTCCGGGACTTGATAAGCTATCTCCTAGGGCTATCAAGTGCGTTTTTGTGGGTTACTCCAGGACACAGAAAGGATACCGCTGCTATGACCATGTTCATGACAAGTACTATGTGAGTGCAGATGTTACATTTTTCGAACCTGTCATGTACTTCTCCCCTGCAGGTGACAGATTGGTCTCCTCCACATCACCAGATTCCAATGTCTATGTTCCACCACCTCCAAGCCTGGGCCCATTCTCTACTCCACCGACACCACCATCATCACCACCGCCACCACCCCCGCCACCACCCCCAGTTACTAAGTTCTATACGAGGCGAACAGGCCCTGCTCAAGCTACATGTCAACCATCCAACACGCCTCAGGTATGTTCTGATGTTAACACTGATGATGGGTTAAATATTGCACATGTACAGGAGCCTTTACCACAGGAGGAGGATCAACCGGTCCACACAATTCTGGATGATTTGGACCGGCCTATTGCTCATAGGAAGCAGCGAAGACAGTGTGCCTCATATCTCCTGGCCTCTCATGTCTCCTTTCATCGTCTCACTGGGGATTTCCAAAAGTTTGCCGCTGCCGTATCGTCAGTGGAGATCCCACGGACATATCAGGATGCCGTGAAGACTGAATGCTGGCGTCTAGCCATGGAAGAGGAGATGCGTGCCTTGCAATCTAGAGGGACTTGGTCTCTTGTCCCTATTCCTCCAGGTGCCTCTGTGGTGAGTTGCAAGTGGGTATTTACGGTAAAATATCATGCAGATGGTCGTCTAGACAGATACAAGGCCAGGCTCGTAGCACGAGGATTTACCCAGACATATGGGGTAGATTATTTGGATACTTTTTCACCGGTGGCGAGACACTCTACCCTTCGCATCCTCCTATCTGTTGCTGTGGTACGTAACTGGACAATTTTCCAGCTTGATGTTAAGAATGCTTTCTTGTATGGTGAGCTACAGGAGGAAGTCTACATGCAGCAGCCACCCGGGTTTGCTACTGAGGGGGAGACTCAGAAGGTGTGCAGACTTCATAAGGCTATCTATGGCCTTAAACAGAGTCCTCGAGCATGGTTCCAGAAGCTTTCCCAGCTTATTGAACGACAGGGGTTCAGAAGGTCAAATGCGGACCACTCACTGTTCGTCCGGAAGACCCCTAGAGGTACCATTGTTGTTATGGTATATGTTGATGACATATTAGTTACTGGAGATGATGCACAGGGGATTGAGATAACCAAGTCCATGTTGGGAAGCCAGTTCATTACAAAGGATCTAGGCACAATACGATATTTTCTGGGGATAGAGTTTGCAAGAAATGCACAAGGAATGGTGATGACTCAAAGAAAATATGTCACCGATTTGCTAGTTGAAACAGGAATGACTGGATGCAGACCTTCAAGTACACCTATGGACCCGAGCATGAAGCTGTACGATGATGATACCGAGGAGGTGGACAAGAGAAGGTACAGAGAAATGGTAGGTAAGCTTTTATACATCACTATAACTCGACCGGATATTGCCTTTGCAGTAAACCGGGTGAGTCAATTCATGGAGCAGCCGAGGCAAGTTCATATGGATGCATGTTACATGATATTGAGATATCTGAAGTCTTCCCCAGGCATAGGGTTACTATTCAAGAAAGATACAGATCTGTCTATTTCAGCTTGTGCAGATGCAGATTATGCAGGATGTCCAAGGGATCGTAAGTCTACTTCTGGATTTGCTATCTTCATAGGAAGCTCTTTAGTCTCTTGGAAAAGCAAGAAGCAGACGGTTGTGGCGAGATCCAGTGCCGAATCCGAGTACAGAGCCATGGCACAGGCAAGCACAGAAATGATGTGGGTTAAAGCAGTCTTAGAAGATCTGAATGTCGATGTCCCCTTGCCTATGAACCTTCAATGTGATAATCAGGCAGCATTATTTATTGCCAACAATCCAGCCTTCCATGAGAGAATAAAACACATCGAGGTGGATTGTCATTATACTAGGGACATGATTCAGAAGGGCTTCATTTCCACGTCTCATGTCAGTTCAGAGGACCAGACTGCGGACATATTCACTAAGCCATTGCTCAGAGGACCTTTCCAGAGATGTTCTTCCAAGCTGAGCATGATAGATATCTATGCTCCATCTTGAGGGGGAGTGTAGAGACTTATTTATGTTGCGTACTGTTTCACAATTTCTATTTATATATTGTACGTCACTGTAATTTACCCAAGGGCTCTCTCCCTATATAAGAGACCCGAGGGCTCTATGGAATAATCATCTGAGGATTCTTTTACCCTAACAGTGTTAAACGAGCTTACAAGCATGCGATAGATGGCCTTTATGCTTGGCAAGTTGATACATATAGTGGATAGCATTGTGATGACCTCAGATATCGCGGCGGATAAAGGAGATGGTAGGTGTTCGAATTGCATTGGAAGGTGAATTTCTTCAGGGTTTATGATGTTGCAGATGGGAGTTTCCTTTAAAATTTCTGCATTAGGGAACTTTCCAGACTTGTGGATTGCTTGGAAGAAGAGGTGTATGACCACGACATCTTATTCGGTATTGATCAATGGACATCGGGAGGTGGTTTTCTATCAGTTTTAGAAAGGTTAAAAAAAGGGGGTGCCCCATTGCATCTCTTCTTTCTTTCCTAGTGGTTGATAGATAGGTAGTAATGACAAATTTAGCGATACAGGCCAATCGCAATAGAGGTAACTCAATATATGATTTATCCAACCCAATGCTATAGTTCGTAGATAGCAACACCTTCTTTGTAAAGGCTTTTCTTAAGAAAGCCAGTGTTTTCTCTATTGCATTTTAACATGGGGAATTTATGTTAATTTCCTTGTGGTATGGCATAGGTAGAGAGTCGAAAGTATGGCCAATGTATTGGGTTCGTTCCGCGACCTCCCTTAAGATGTCGGAGGTTTTCCTTAAATAAGGGAATATAGGGAAAACGACTATGGCCCTTTTGATGGAGAATATGAAGCATAAGCTGGCTTATTGGAAGGGAATGTGCATTTTGGGGGAGGGAGACTGGTCTTGTCGAAGTCAAGGTTTTCATCTACATTGGTATTCTACTTGTCTAGCATACTGGATGGGGTTCGTCGAAGTAGGAAAAGATGTCGTGAAGATATTTATTTGAACTAGATTTGATGAAGAAAGCAAGGAAGTTTAGTTGGTGGACTAAGTCTTAGGGTGCGTTTGGTTCGTGGGTTATCTGGGAGAGGATAACCCGTTTTTGTGTTTGTGTGTTTGGTTGGTGGGTTAAGGGTTGGGAGGGTTTGTGTGATGTGATTGTATTGGAATTTGAAAAAGTTGGTAGTTATTATGATATGATTGTATTGAAATTTGAAAAAGTGGGTAGTAGGTGTGATGTGATTGTATTGAAGTTTGGAATAGTGAGTAGAAGTTGATTATTTCATGATTTTTAGATGACATGATGGTATAATTTTTTTTTTTGATGGGAAGGGAGTGGGCCTCACTAGTGGGTTAGGGATGTGGGATTTGGGGGGTAACCCGTCCAAATTGGGGGGTAACCCCCCAACCGAACGGGCCCTTAAGGTTACGACACTCGAGGGAAGCAACGGATTAATTAGATGATTTTACGGGCTCTTCACTAGGCTCAATGTTTCACTGAGTGTGAAAACCACTTCCACATTTTAACAGAGTACTTACTCTATCTTTCTAGATGTTGTTACCTCGATTGCACCCGATTCTTGGTAGCACCACTTCTTCTAAATTTTAAAGGGATGAAGGGACAGAGGGGGTGTGCTCTACAATCATTGTATTTGTTTGCTATTGATGTGAACAATGAGATAATTGTGACATACGGTTGGTCAAACGTAAGGGGCGGGCCCTTTCTTCTCCTTGTAGTTTTTTTAAGAAGTTGATCCTAGAGTATTTACACATGTTGCATGTGCAAGGGGGTTCTCTTGATCTTCAGAACCATTAGTCACGAGATGAGGGGGGTTTCTAAATCAAAGGGCGTACAAGGCACTCATTGTACCTTGGTCACTGGATGAAAGGGCTTCACCAAGGATGCAAATTAATTTGGAAGTACATGCACCTCTAGAGATGATACTTACATGGCTACTTCGAAGGTATAAGGTGATGATGACAGTTTTAAGAGCTCATATATTTCACATGGCATATGTCACCTATGACCTATATTTGCTACTAGGAGGAGCCAAAGGATGTAAAAAAAATTCTTTGTTTTTGCACCATTTTCTCGAGAATCAAGATGTTCGACGATGCCCGTGGGTTCCACACTGACCCGGCGGTTGAGGGCCTATTCTCTCTGAGAATACGAATGCCTTAGGGAAAAAGTAGTAGTGTGTATCTGGGCAGTTTCTCTCCTCTTGGTCGTGTTTGATCTTGGTAATGTCTTTTTATTCTCTTTTTTCGTTTAATATATAGATATAAGTTGCGAAGGCAATTCTCGCTCTTGGTCTTTTGCGTAAAAAAAATCTTTATTTTTGCACCATTTTCTCGAGAATCAAGATGTTTGGAGGGAAGCAGAGGTGGAGCGGGTCACCACATCTAGAGTCGAGTCTATTTGAAAGTATTTTGCATTTTTTTCGGTCCATGGAAGGGAGGGCAAGATCTTTTGCAGTTATGTGCGCATTGTGGTCAGTAGGAGTCTTAGGACTGAGGTGGTTTTCCCATATGAGCATCCCTATGTTGATAATGTTCTTCCTCGTGGAAGATTATTGGTGGTTGTAACTTTTTAATGCCTATTTGAAATAAGTTAAGGCTGAAGGCCTACTTAGGGTGTTTCATGTCACACATAAACTATTGTAGAAAGAAGTGCAAGATAGAAGCAACGCAATTAATTAACTCCATCTTTTTCTTCTCAGTCACAGTCTGTTCGATTCAGGAGGCAAGGGACCCACACTGACGACTTCTTTCCGATCATTATATTCCTTCCACCCACCCCCACCCAAAAAAAACACACACACACATCACCTTCTTTGCATTTCTCCCCAACCAACTCCAAAAATCGCAACCGCATGGACACAATGGGATTGCATGTGGACTCACCACATCCATTCCCATCAAGTCCACTCTTTGCCTTCCCCCGCTAAACTAAGCACGACCAACTCAAGACATTTGTTTGCACATCTGATCGGTCAATTCATCACCATTCAATCTGCAACCGCGTGCTTTGAAAACTAACATTAGCGGTTAAAGGCAAAGCGATTGCGACTTCAATACAATTAATAAGACGTAAAAAAAACATCAAACTAAAGATATGAAGCGCGGCAAGTGTTCAAACAGATGTACTGCGCAGCAGCTAAACGACCAAATATGATGAATTTAGAAGTGCGAAGTGATCACCGGGATCAGAGGCGGCGGAGATCGGCGGTCCGGCCCTAGGTCGCGGATCAGCCTCCACGTTCCTGGCGGCGCGCGGTTGCGGCGGCGGGGACTCGCAGCTCGCGGCCTTCACCCTACCCGCGGCTCGGCGGAGCACCTGACCCATCCGCGCCCCACGCGCCACTTCCACTTGGGGCTCCTCTGTACCAACTTCGATTTAGGGTTTTAGATTTAGGTCCGATATGTGTGTCGTCTCTTAAGAAGCTCGCTCTAGCTTTGGGACACGATTAGAAGGCGATATATCGTTATATCCTTTTTTTTCCGCAATTGTTTTTTGTTTTTTTTTTGGAAAAAAATATATCCATCTATATATTCATTCTATATGTCATTCAAATTTGGTCAAAATAGAGACTCATATGTTCTTCATCTAAAACATGTAATTTTAAAGATATAAAGATTGTTGTAATCCACATGTTCTGGATAGAGGGCATAGGAGTCTCTGTTTCTGACGAAATTCAAATGACATATAGAAGGGATATGTAGATGAATATACATAGTGAAATTTTTCAAAAAAATAAAAAAATTAACGGAAAAAATAGAGTGGGGCAGCCATGTTGGCTTCCTGCAAGGGGCAGCCCCGTCAAACCCTTCTAAATAATATTGAAAAATAAGAGAGCCTGATTAACTTAGGCTTGTTCAATTGTTGTCACCATCGTTCAATTGCTAAGTCACCACTCTTAATGTCCATGAGACTAGGTTTTCTAGTGATGTGTGGGTGTATTGAAAGTGGGTTCAGTCACATGATCAATCAAAAGTTGAAGTTAGCAAAGCGATGTGGTGAATCATGGTACCAATATAAGAAACGTGTTTCAACTCGTATTACATCTACATGCAGGTTATAATCATTTTGAAGCAGTAGCTATGTTCTCCGTTGTTGAGTAAATATTATTTTATTGCCCTTTGTATGTGTACAGATTCTTAAACATCATCTTATGTTCCCGTAAAAATTATGGTTGTAAATACTTTCTAATAACATTCTACAGTGTTTTTTATCTTATCACGCACATAGAAGACATGTATTAGTAGACATGGGTATCCTACTGATAAACATAGAATTGAGAGCGGTCGTATTGACTCACAAGGCGAGTCAACAGTCGGTGTCGTGACCACTACAGAATCTTGTATTTAATCAACAATTAAACCCACACTATAGATATCAAGCAATGACAAGCAATGTGAAGTTAAAATTTATTTTTAACTCTACATAAATAGTGTATAGCAAGCAAGTACGTAGAGAGTTCGAACACAAGGAGCAAACAGGGTAGATCAAACTAATGTGTGTGAGTGAGTGTGAAGTGTTGTCTACACTATGCAATGCAAAGATTTTTGTGGGTTTTTAATTAATTTTTTTAATATTTTTTAAATTTAATTTTTAATTTTGTATTTTGAATTTATTATTTTTCTAATTTTTATAAATTTTATATTTTATATTTTTTTTCCTTTTTCAATATTGGAATATATAAGCTATGTAATAAAAGGGGTGATAAAATATTTATAAAAATATGCAAAAATAGTCAAAAATTCAGAAATAAAATCTTTTTGGTCTTTTTATAATTTTTTTCTATTTTTGTGATTTTTTGGTATTTTTTAGAGTGTTTTTGGTATTTTTAAATAGCAAGATAAAGGAAAACAGGGAATTAGCTACTGGCTGGGGGTAAAATGGGAATTAAAAATATCAAACAGCCACAAAATTTTTCCAAACTATTTTTAAAATAAAGAGGATAAAATATAGAACCTACAGGAGTTGAGTTTGCATTTTTTTAGAGTTTTCTATAATTTTCTAGATTTTTTGAAGTTTTTAGGTATTTTCAAAATTTTAAGGTTTTTCTTTTGCAATTTTTAATGATTTTTGGACTGACATTAAAATAAGTTAAAATACACAGTAGATAATTTTTTTGGAATTTTTCTAGGTATTTTACTATTTTTTGGTATTTTCTAAACTAGACAATGCTGAAATGGCAAGTTTTTTATTTTTAATAAATATGAAAAAGCAATAAAATCAAAAACTAAAAATATGGCGTGGAAGTGCAAGCACACAGGAGCTTAATGTAATTTTTATGGAATTTTTCGAATTAAAATGATGCCTTAAATAAATCAGACAAGCACACAAAAATGTCACAGCCTCGTAGGGGTATATATGCAAATACACAAAAGTCCAGGGGCATACAAGCAATTTTCCACAAAATATTGTACTGAATATTTGAGTTTATGGACCAAATACAAATCCTCAAACCCGTAGGGGTCTCAGTGTAAAAAGTCCACCAGGACGTGTGACTTGCACGCGCCTGGCAGGGACCTAAGAGTAATTCCAAAAACCTCCGGGGGCTAACATGCAATATTTCCAAAAGTTTAACATTAAAACTACAAGTTCTGGTATTAAAATGAAATAACCAATGGCAGAGGACCCATCTGCAAATACATAAAGTCCGAGGGTCTTTTTGTAAATTTTACAAAAATTTTAAACTACTAATTAAAGTTTCAAGACTAAAAGAAAATTACAAAAGTAGAAGGGGCGACTCTGCAAAATACCCCTTCGGCGCGATCCGACGGCTGATGCGATGTCACTTGGCACGTGTCGACGCGCGAGCCTCCGTAGACGCTTCGGCCTAGACGTCTGAGATTAGATCTCAGATGAGATCCGACGATGGGCTGGCTCTGATGATCCGACGGCCGCCGTGAAATCTGGGCCGCCTTCGAGATCCAACGGTTGTGAGGGGGTCTCGAAGAACTGGGACGAACTCGCGGGGAGGCGAGCTTCCCAAGCGTCGATCTCCCTCCTCCGTCGTTCCTTTGCGCTCCAAAATGGCGTCCGATGCTCCTACGGTGGTCCACAACTTGCTGGTAGCTCCAGAAATCTCCGGCGGAGGCCGGAGGGCTCGCGCGAGATCGCCGGAGCACAAGGGCTCCAGGTACCTCTCCGTCGCCTCCAAAACGAGTCCCAGTTGCGATTTAGAGCCCAGGACCTGCAAGAGAAAGGTGAAAGGACCCAGGGAAAACTGCATGAGCCCCGCAGGATGGATACGATGAAGCGAATCGGTGGGGCGAAGCTCGGCCGGAGGTGCGCTCCGGCGAGATGAAATGATTGGATGAATCGATCGATGGAACTTGTGAATTCCTTGGTGTTTTTAATCCTTAAACTACGGAGAAGCAAATGCAAGGGAAATGAAGGTGAATAAATACACCTCAAGGGCCTGGGGGCCCGAGGTTGAGGGTACCTCGACGGGGTACGGCCGGAGGTGGTGGAACGCCCTAGGCCACGCTGCTCCGCCTCCTGGACCAGTCGGTCTTGGAGCTGTCACCTCCAGGACTCGATTGGAATCGAAAGGGGCGCGAGAGAGACCAAGAATGGGGTTCAAAAATTCGAATGAAGTCAAGGGCTTGTTTTGTAGTGTTGACGACAGGGCTCCTTGAACGAGGGATAGCGGTCAGATCTTTGATCCATTCGCCGAGGAAACACCTAGGCGTGTTTGCTGGGAGATCGAGGAGAAAAGGTCACAGAGGATTCATCATGAGAAGAGCAACGAGGGGTCCTCGAAAAAATCAAGAAGTTGGGGTCAAACATGGGCCTGACACGGGCTACAGGACCTAGGGCAGACAGTTGACCGAGGTCAACTGCGACTGCCCCCTGGTTGGTCCACGTGGACCAACCAGGAAAAAGGTCCTAAAAAAGGTTTAAAAATTCAATTAAAAATCGAAAATGATTTTATTAAATTATGGTTATAGAATAAAAAATATTTATTATTTTATTTAGTATTTTATTCTGATTTTTAATTATTTTTATGAGATATATTTTTATAAGTTACTTTTTATACCTTATATAGGTGTATTATCTATATATTTTATTCCTTTATTTTTATTTTGTGTATTTTAATTTTATTATTTTTATTTAGTATTTTATAAAATCATAAAATACTTTTATACACATAAATATATTTTTGTTTTATTTTTCTGATATGTTTTGTATTTTTAATAAAATATAAGTAAGTATTGTATAGGTTAGTATATAGGTATAATACCTGTGTATTTTATGTAGGTATTTTTCTTTTGTATTTTATTTAGGCTTTTATTCTAATTATAATATACATAATTATTATAAGTAATATTTACAAGATTATAAAAATTTAATAATACAAAAATAATGAATAAAGAATAAATTGAATATTTTAATCAGTACAAATATACAATGAGGGTCCAAAATCAACTTTCAAATTGTAGCTCCGCCAAATGCGAAACCACCGCCATTAAATAGCTTATTTTATTCTATATACAATTAAAGGTGAGTTTGATGCATTTGGAGTTTTCAGTTGTGAGATACGGGTCTGGGAAGTTGGGATTCTGGATTTTTATCCAGACCATAACTTTTTATATGTACATTATTTTTCTGTGAAATCAATTTTGTATTTTTCTTTATTTAATTATCTACAACTTTCATGTACAAAGTTTCTTTATTTGAGGTATAAAAAATGGAACCAAAAATAGGTCCCAAAATGAATAAAGAATGGATAAAATAAAAGGGAATTTTATTGTATTTGGGCCCTTATCTCCCCCTACTTTATTCCTTGTCGACCTATTCGTCAAGATGCCTAGGTCTCGGGGTTTTGGGTTATAAAATATTTACAATATTTTATTCTTTTTCTTTTCTTTTATTTATTCTATAATTTTGGCTTTAATTACAGTATTTTATACACTAATTGGATGCACATGCATGCATGCTAAATTGCTCTATTTAATGCTATTTACAAGCATTTGCTAGGATTTTTGATGCCAAAATGATAGAATAAAGATGATGAAATGTGGATTCATCATCCCCCCTATACTTTACCTTTGCTAGTCCCTAGCAAACACTTATGCAATAAGTGCAAAAGAAAAAGAAAGAAAAGAAAAAGAAGAAATTTGGATTTTATTTGATCATCAAACTTGTCTTCACAAAATCAAAGTTTGGAGCTTAAGTCGGACCTTTGGAGTTTTAGTGCGGGCGGAACCTTAATGAGAACCGAATTTGAAATCCAACAGTCTTTGAGAATCCCAAAACTCTACTCAAGTCTCCTCAATAACCAGGTCAGAAATATTTCAATTCATATGCAAACTCTTACGACTATGAGTCTGACTCGTACAGTGTAAGTGATGGTGGCTCTCCTCAACTAGAATGACAAAGAAACTGACTTCTCCAGTACGACAACCCAATGATTCCCCAATCCAATAACTCCATCCTCGAGGAGCGGGGTATTCCCTTCTAAGTTCAAGTGGCAACCAGCTCAAGAGAAGGGGGTGAAGAGAAGAATGGACGGTAGCCAGTGTAGCTACCTATCATGGGATGCAAGACCAGTGTAGTCAAGTCATCCTGCTGCAGGCTCACATGATATGACTTTGGAACTCAAGCTTGCTTATTGATTGTACATACTTTGCAAGCTTTTTATTTTTATACATGCCTGAACATTTTTTTAATACTATTCACAGCAGCATTTACATAAGGAGTTTTTCCTCTTGAGCCAGTAGACTATCCCTCTTTTGAAGCTTTATCGCAACCCACAGCCTCCTGTCTTTAGACTTCCTAATCACTGGACGGGTTGGGGTGCACTTCCCTCCCTAGAGGAGGACAAATGTTTTCACTTGTGTGCGTCTCATACCGGCAAATCCAATCCCCTCACCACTCCAACTGAGTTGAGCCATGTGAAAGGTGCAGGTGTCCAAGTTAGGTCATTATCAGCAAGAGTCGTGCGTGTGTTCCGAAATACTCTACTTAGGCAGTCAAGAATCCATTGAACCAAGTCTCGTGATCCTCAAAGAATTAAGTCAACTAGACCCGAAGTACCTCAAACCCAGTTCCTCTAAGGTTCCTGTTATTACGTATATTTTAAGGTCCAATCAAGCTCTAATCTCCAGATTTTACTTAGGCTTGTTCAACTATCAAACTCAATCCGAAAAATGCTCATGCTATGCAATGCTATGCAGAAAATATTTTTGTGATGCAATTTTCAAGATTTTAAACTTTTTGTGGATTTTTTGAAAAGATGATGATGATGCATATGCATTTTTTTGTAGTTTTCAAAAGATTTTTCAGATGTTTTTGGATTTTTATTTTTGCAGATATTTTTGGGATTTTTGAAAACAAAAGGTTTTGGCTAAAAACTATGTGAAAAATATGTACACTGGGGTGATTCTTATATCTACAAGAAGTTGATTTTAAGAATTTACAAGGGCAAGTGATCAATTTTATACATATAAAATGGATTTTGGTGTGGTGCCGTTATTCCTCAAACTGATTTGACACATGTTTTTCAAAGAATTATTGAAAACTATAGTCCAAAATAATTTTTACAAACGTTTTTGCAAACATGTACACATATTTGGAAATCATTTTGCAAAGGTTTTCCAAAACAGTATATATAGATTTTTCAAATATTTTTGCAACCATTTTTCGAACCATTTGCAAATCATTTTTCAAACACTTTATTTCACACAAAGAAAAGAAATTTTACAAACCACATATTTTGCACAGGCTGAAAATATTTAACAAAACATTTTCAAAATAGTTTTCAAAAGATTTTTCACAAGGATTTTCAAACTATTTTTCAAACATTTTGCAAAAAACATTTTCACCTGATTTATTAATCAGTATATACAAAAAGATTTTGAGGAACAAAACACCTTTTTATTAAGGTTGTTAATGAATTTTAAAGAATTATTAACCATATTATTAAGAAAATACGAAAGTACGAGTTATGGCTAAAGTATATACACAGTATATACGACCACCCTATACTTAGCTTGAGCTATGTCCTCATAGATCGGAGAGAAAAGAGAAGACATAACTCGTACTAAGTATAGACAAGTCTAAAGAATAAATAACTAATGAATGAATCAATGAATGAGAAGTTGACCCCCCCCCCCTATACTTAGGATCAAATAATCCTAAGTATAGCAGTTTGTACACAAAGCAGGGAGGGTCAAGGGTGGGAATGAACAGATCGTACTCAGATTGTCTCTCCCTATACTTAGGGTAAGATATCCCTAAGTATATACAAGAAGAGGAGACAATGGAGAGGATCGAGAAGAATGAAGACTCGGGGTGCACACACCCCTTATACTTAGGACAAAGTACGTCCTAAGTACGGAAAACTGTCTACAAGGGCGACACCTTTTTGATAGATAGAAAAGGAAAAGAAGAAAAGAAGAAAAGAGGTTGACAAATGAAAGCATGATATAGACAGATGATCTGTACAGCGGAAGATGGAAGTGATCACCATGTATGAGATGCAGATGATATGAGTCAAAGAACACCTCTCATACCAGAAGAATGGGGGCAATGTCAATGGTCGGTGGATCATGATCTAGATAAAGTTTCAGGCGTTGACCATTGACACGGAAGGTAGAGGAAGATGACGGTTCGGATATGTCAATACCGCCATTGTCATGTACCTTCCTAACCACATACGGACCTTTCCACTTGCTCTGTAATTTCCCTGGGAATAATTTCAGCCTGTAATCAAACAACCATACTCTTTGATCTGGCTCAAACTGTTTATGGCTGATATGTGAATCGTGCCATGTCTTCACTTTCTCTTTGTACTGTAGGCTGTTGGAAAAGGTTGTATCTCTCAGTTCTTCCAGGGCTGCCAACTCTGCTCTTCTCTGGTCTCCTATACTCTCAGGATCTAACAGTAACTCAGTGACTGCCCAAAAGGATTTATGCTTGATCTCCACTGGTAAATGGCACGGCTTGCCATAAACGATTCGAAAGGGAGATGTCCCCAATGGATTCTTGAAAGAAGTCCGATAGGCCCACAAGACCGAGTCCAAAAGCTGGGACCAATCCTTTCGGTTTGGGCGGACAACTTTCTGCAAGATTGTTTTTATCTCCCGGTTCGATACTTCGGCAAGACCATTAGTCAGAGGGTGATACGGTGTGGCAACCCGATGATCAATGCCGAACTCGTCTGCAAGGGCCCTAACCTTGTCATTAATGAAATGAGAACCCCCGTCTGAAATCAAGACTCTAGGTACCCCGAACCATGAAATGATATTTTTCCTCAAAAATTTGCATACGGTTTTAGCATCTGCGGCTCGAGCGGGGATGGCCTCAACCCATCGACTGACATAATCAACAGCAAGCAAAATATGCTCGAATCCCTGACTCTTAGGAAATGGGCCCATGAAATCAATCCCCCATGCATCAAAAACCTCACAAAAGTGAATGGGTTGCATGGCCATCATGTCTCTCTGTCCGCAGGTTCCCATTTTCTGACAGTCAATACATCTCTTCACGAACTCATCAAAATCCTTGAAAAGAGTAGGCCACCATAGGCCGGATTGAAGCACCTTCTGTGCTGTCCTTTTTCCAGAATGATGTCCTCCTGCCTCAAGCTTGTGGCAGTATGTGAGGACGCTATGATGCTCTTCTTGAGGAATGCACCTCCTCCAGATGTTGTCCCCTCCTTCATGATAAAGGACGGGATTCTCCCAATGGTAAAACTTGGCCTTCGCCAGGAAGGTCTCAAGTTTCTGCCTGAGCCAACCTTGTGGGACTGTCTTGGCAACAAGATAGTTCACAATGTCGACGTACCACGGGAGCGAGGTGATAGCCAAGATCGCCTCATCTGGAAATGTCTCTGTAATAGGTGCGCTGGGCTCAGATTCCTCAAGATTCTCCAATCTGGAGAGATGGTCCGCCACCACATTTTTAACTCCAGGCTTATCTTTAATCTCAATATCAAATTCCAGGAGCAGAAGGATCCATCTGGTAATGCATGCTTTGGCATCCTTCTTGGCCATTAAGTACCTGATGGCGGTCTCTCAGCGTCGGGATCACCTCCTCCTGCATCAGGTCCTCCTCCTCCTCCACCACCGCCACCGCCCCCAGGTCGGTTTTCTCTCATTTGTGCTATCTCTCGCATGAGATCACCCATGAAGGTTCCCTGGTCTCGGATCTGCCTCTGCATGGTCTCCAGGGATGCAAGAAGTGAATTGTTGATGGCGGCTTGATCAATGAAGTATGGAGGGTGCTCATGATCATCAGGATGCTCGCCTCTGTCAGCCATGTTTGGGTTCTCTGAAAAAGCAAAAGAACCCATCTCAGGTGCCGTCAAATGTTCTGAACTCTGCGATGCACTAAAAGCTGAGACTCTTGGACTGATGAAAGGGGAATGAGAAGGGTGGTCGAGGGGGAACAGGGTGGATGTGAACTCAGGCTCAGAGAGCGGACTCTCCGAGGTTGTCCTAGATGAATGAGGAGGAGTGCTGGATAGCGGCGCCGACAAGGTCGGCCTAAGAGACCTCCGTCCCATCATCTTGATTATTGGGAAGAGCAAGGTGAATGCATAAGAAGAGGAAAGAAATGAGAAGCAAAATTGCGCACAATTGTGCTGTGTTTTTGATCTTGACCTAAATAGAACTAGCAATCAAACACAAAATAGGGTTGAGTTCACCAACTCAACACATGAAGCCGTGAAGGTTCGGCTTTTATCTTGTCAATTTTAGCTTGAATTCAGGAATTAATCTTATCACGAGTCCTTAGAGCGCTACGCCTAAAGGAGAGAGAGTACTGCCGGAAAAGTATTCTCGTACTTGTCCTCCTCCTGTGTAACCTGTAGCTTGCGCTTTTTAAGGTCCTTGTAACCCTTCCTGGATCCCTACTCAGCCAAAGAATAAGAGGGAGGAAGCCGATAGGCGAAACCGATACTTCGGATCTCGCTCGCAACGGAATCACCCGTGAGCGTGTAAGATCCTACTCGGACGCAAACGGTGAGACAGACACACCCGTGAAGGCGTGGCCTATGCTCGGTACTTCGGATAAGGTCGGTGCTCACACAATAGTGAGTCACCAATGGCGACCAAGCCCTACTCGCCTACGTACGATAGTAGCGCCAATACTTCGGAAATCCAGGCAATACACAAGGCAGCCACAAGCTGGGATTTGGGCTCTAATCCTTATGAAGCACTCTGCTCACTTGGAAGGAGACCTTCCCATGCAACCTGAATACAAGTGAGGGTGTGACTCTCCCCAATCAATGAATCCAATTACCGATTTTATTTTTGGTCAAGGTTTTCTTAGCAGTCCCTCTTTCATTTTTTTTGATGTTATCGCTTCTTTTGAGTTGATTCAAACAAGCGCCTAACGATTTTTGTATTTTCTTGATCCTACTTTGTCCAAAAACAGAGGGAGAATAGAGTCGGAAAAGCTAATGCAAGTCGACACCAAGGAGGAAATCTCACCTTTGTGCCTAAATGATGGATGCAAAGTAAGAAGACTTACAGCGAATCCCAGCTCTCTCCATGCGGGATGCAAAGCAGAAATTTATAAACATAATCTACATGCCGGTATGCAATGCGGAAATCGTCCTAAGACAGGCAACTTCTAGCGTTAAGAACCACGAGTCAATCACCGATCTCCAATCCTAAGGTCCGGTCTAGGCTCACCCCTCCTTCTCTCGACACATAGAGTTTAGGAGAAGCGCTTGGCGGGATGAGCTCGCGGCGCGCAGATCGAAGACTAATGACTAACTGTTTAATTAGACTAAGTCCAAATACGATCTATAGGAACATGCAAAGGTTATTAGTGTGTTTAGACCTAATTTAATCGAACAAGCAAGCCTACAGCTAAGGGCTCAATCCACAAAAGAAATGAAAATGAAAACAAAAACGGAAAATGACAATCGAAAAATGCGATGAAAACCGCGGTGAGCCCCCGGGTGAACAAACACCCGGAAATTAGGCCCGGAAGTGTCTAAGTGTCTGAGTCCTGTATTATTACAAATTAATAGTCACTCTCTCACAAAAAGAAAATGCAAGCTAATCTAAGCACTCTCTCACTCCTCATGCTCTCTCTTGCCGGCTTGGCTTAAGAAAAGCCGGCTTTGCCTCACGTGGTTGCTTCGGATCCCCTAGGCGATCCGCCTCGCTCCACGGTCCCTCGCAAGAAGACAAAAGGGATGGTCAGAAAAGCTCAACAATATCTATCAAAAATAAGAGAGATAAAACAAGAAATGGTAGACAACTAATCACAATCAAGCAAAAATATGAACTACTCGCTGTTGCTCCCCAGCAACGGCGCCATTTGATAAACACAGAATTGAGAACGGTCATATTGACTCACAAGGCGAGTCAACAGTCGGTGTCGTGACCACTACAGAATCCTGTATCTAATCAACAATTAACCCACACTATAGATATCAAGTAATGACAAGCAATGTGAAGTTAAAATTTATTTTTAACTCTACATAAATGGTGTATAGCAAGCAAGTACGTAGAGAGTTCGAACACAGGGAGCAAACATGGTAGATCAAACTAATGTGTGTGTGTGAGTGTGAAGTGTTGTCTACACTATGCAATGCAAAGATTTTTGTGGGTTTTTAATTAATTTTTTTAATATTTTTTTAAATTTAATTTTTAATTTTCTATTTTGATTTTATTATTTTTCTAATTTTTATAAATTTTAAATTTTATATTTTTTTCTTTTTCAATATTGAAATATATAAGCTATGTAATAAAAGGGGTGATAAAATATTTATAAAAATATGCAAAAATAGTCAAAAATTCAGAAATAAAATCTTTTTGGTCTTTTTATAATTTTTTACTGTTTTAGTGATTTTTGGGTATTTTTCAGAGTGTTTTTGGTATTTTTAAATAGCAAGATAAAGGAAAACAGGGAATTAGCTACCGGCTGGGGGTAAAATGGGAATTAAAAATATCAAACAGCCATAAAATTTTTCCAAACTATTTTTAAAATAAAGAGGATAAAATATAGATACTACCGGAGTTGAGTTTGCATTTTTTAGAGTTTTCTATAATTTTCTAGATTTTTTTGAAGTTTTTAGGTAATTTCAAATTTTTAAGGTTTTCTTTTGCAATTTTTAGTGATTTTTGGACTGACACTAAAATAGGTTAAAATACACAGTAGGTAATTTTTTTGGAATTTTTCTAGGTATTTTACTATTTTTTGGTATTTTCTAAACCAGATAGTGCTGAAATGGCAAGTTTTTGATTTCTAATAAATATGAAAATGCAATAAAATCAAAAACTAAAAATATGGCATGGAAGTGCAAGCACACAGGAGCTTAATGTAATTTTTATGGAATTTTTCGAATTAAAATGATGCCTTAAATAAATCAGACAAGCACACAAAAATGTCACAGCCTGGTAGGGGTATATATGCAAATATACAAAAGTCCAGGGGCATACAAGCAATTTTCCACAAAATATTGCACTGAATATTTGAGTTTATGGACCAAATAGAAATCCTCAAACCCGCAGGGGTCTCAGTGTAAAAAGTCCACCAGGGCGCGTGACTTGCACGCGCCTGGCAGGGACCTAAGAGTAATTCCAAAAACCTCTGGGGGCTAACATGCAATATTTCCAAAAATTTAACATTTAAACTACAAGTTGTGGTATTAAAACGAAATAACCAAAGGGCCAAGGGCCTCGATGCAAAATGCCCTTACCTCACGTGAACAGGTCACGTGAGGTGACGTGGCAGAGGACCCATCTACAAATACATAAAGTCCGAGGGTCTTTTTGTAAATTTTACAAAAATTTTAAACTACTAATTAAAGTTTCAAGACTAAAAGAAAATTACAAAAGTAGAAGGGGCGACTCTGCAAAATACCCCTTCGGCGCGATCCGACGGCTGATGCGATGTCACTTGCCACGTGTCGACGCGCGAGCCTCCGAAGACGCTTCGGCCTGGACGTCTGAGATTAGATCTCAGATGAGATCCGACGGTGGGCTGGCTTTGATGATCGGACGACCGCCGTGAAATCTGGGCCGCCTTCGAGATCCAACGGCTGCGAGGGGTCTCGAAGAACTGGGACGAACTCGCGGGGAGGCGAGCATCCCAAGCGTCGATCTCCCTCCTCCGCCGTTCCTTTGCGCTCCAAAATGGCGTCCGATTCTCCTGCGGTGGTCCACAACTTGCTGGTAGCTCCAGAAATCTCCGGCGGAGGCCGGAGGGCTCGCGCGAGATCGCCGGAGCACAAGGACTCCAGGTACCTCTCCGTCGCCTCCAAAACGAGTCCCAGCCGCGATTTAGAGCCCAGGACCTGCAAGAGAAAGGTGAAAGTACCCAGGGCAAACTGCATGAGCCCCGCATGATGGATAGGATGAAGCAAATCGGTGGGGCGAAGCTCGACCGGAGGTGCGCTCCGGCAAGATGAAATGATTGGATGAATCGATCGATGGAACTTGTGAATTCCTTGGTGTTTTTAATCCTTAAACTACGGCGAAGCAAATGCAAGGGAAATGAAGGTGAATAAATACACCTCAAGGGCTTGGGGGCCTGAGGTTGAGGGTACCTCGACGGGGTATGGCCGGAGGTGGTGGAACGCCCTAGGCCATGCTGCTCCACCTCTTGGACGAGTCGGTCTTGGAGCTGTCACCTCCAGGACTTGATTGGAATCGAAAGGGGCACGAGAGAGACCAAGAATAGGGTTCAAAAATTCGAATGAAGTCAAGGGCTTGGTTTTGTAGTGTTGACGACAGGCTCCTTGAACGAGGGATAGCGGTCAGATCTTTGATCCATTCGCCGAGGAAACACCTAGGCGTGTTTGCTGGGAGATCAAGGAGAAAAAGTCACAGAGGATTCATCATGAGAAGAGCAACGAGGGGTCCTCAAAAAATCAAGAAGTTGGGGTCAAACATGGGCCTAACACGGGCTACAGGACCTAGGGCAGACAGTTGACCGAGGTCAACTGCGACTGCCCCCTGGTTGGTCCACGTGGACCAACCAGGAAAAAGGTCCTGAAAAAGGTTTAAAAATTCAATTAAAAATCGAAAATGATTTTATTAAATTATAAAATAAAAAATATTTATTATTTTATGTAGTATTTTATTCTGATTTTTAATTATTTTTATGAGATATATTTTTACAAGTTACTTTTTATACCCTATATTGGTATATTATCTATATATTTTATTCCTTTATTTTTATTTTGTGTATTTTAATTTTATTATTTTTATTTAGTATTTTATAAAATCATAAAATATTTTTATACACATAAATATATTTTTGTTCTATTTTTCTGATATGTTTTGTATTTTTAATAAAATATAAGCAGGTATTGTATAGGTATGTATATAGGTATAATACATGTGTATTTTATGTAGGTATTTTTATTTTGTATTTTATTTAGGCTTTTATTCTAATTTTAATATACATAATTATTATAAGTAATATTTACAATATTATAAAAATTTAATACTACAAAAATAATGAATAAAGAATAAATTGAATATTTTAATCAGTATAAATATACAATGAGGGTCCAAAACTCAACTTTCAAACCGTAGCTCTGCCAAATGCGAAACCACTGCCATTAAATAGCTTATTTTATTTTATATGCAATTAAAGTGAGTTTGATGCATTTGGAGTTTTCAGTTGTGAGATATGGGTATGGGAAGTTCGGATTCTGGATTTTTATTCAGACCATAACTTTTTATATGTACATTATTTTTCTATGAAATAAATTTTGTATTTTTCTTTATTTAATTTTCTACAACTTTTATGTACAAAGTTTCTTTATTTGAGGTATAAAAAGTGGAACAAAAAACAGGTCCCAAAATGAATAAAGAATGGATAAAATAAAAGGGAATTTTATTGTATTTGGGCCCTTATCTCCCCCTACTTTATTCCTTGTCGACCTATTCGTCAAGATGCCTAGGTCTCGGGGTTTTGGATCATAAAATATTTACAATATTTTATTCTTTTTCTTTTCTTTTATTTATTCTATAATTTTGGCTTTAATTACAGTATTTTATACACTAATTGGATGCACATGCATGCATGCTAAATTGCTCTATTTAATGCTATTTACAGGCATTTGCTAGGGTTTTTGATGCCAAAATGATAGAATAAAGATGATGAAATGTGGATTCATCACCTACACTTTCTTACATCAACTTATCAATCCAACTAGATGTAACTATCGAGCTTGATGATATGAAGTAAGATTAGAGTATCATGAAGAAAATGCAAGGGGACTTGTTAAGTTATGCTAATAACCATGTGCATCTTAGTTTGTACTAGAATATCCAAATCACTATGGCTCCCCGTTATTGGATGTTCTCCAAACATCAAGTAGCATATAAAGATAATTTATATCCTTGAATAGAGGATTCTCTCAATCCTTATCGTCGTTTAAACAAGAGGAAGGAGCCTCTTATTCTAGATTTTGATTGCATGATCCAGCTTCATCTTAGAAGTTGTTACGAAGTGATGACCAAACTGAAGTTTTGACATAGAGTTATCGTGCGCTTACTGTGATGGTTAACTTGTGTGATACTATGTTGACTTTTCCTTCCAGTAAAAACTGTTAATTAACATGTTAAATCTCATATATTTTTTATTTTATCCCTTCCCATAATGATCCAATATTGATTATTAACCACGAGCTACCATTTAAGTTGATTGGAAAAATAAAATCGATCGTTAATCAACTGAAGATTATGTGAATTTGATATGTAATGCAATTAGTTTTATGGTTTGAGGCCTTAAAGGATGTATTGAATACTTGTCATGTAAGCCTAGCCGATACATGCCAAACCATATAAAGTCAGAGTTATGGTAGGAATAGAAGTGTGCAGTCGGGAATGAGAATCTTAAAGGAATTAGAACCTTAATCCTAGTAAGAAAAGAGTCATATTCTATGCGAAGTCCTTATAGGATAGGATTTGTGGTTCTCAAACTTGGACTATATATAAAGAGGGATTGAATCATTGCTTCATGTACATGCAACAAAAGAGAGAGAGATAGAGAGAGAGAGGAGTTTCTTCTTAGTAGTATTTATTCTTCAGTGATCACGAGAGGTAATTGATTGTTGTTATATCGTGTTTCTTTTCCTTTGTGTGCATCTTTGTGCTTGACCACATGTTTGTATTTTTTGCAACATCGAGGTTTAAAAGTAAGGTCAAACAATGATGAAAGGCCTCTACGTAGTAGATGTACATCCATTGAATTCTTGAATAACTAATGATGGTGCCTGCGTAGAGTAAATTGTCAAGAGCTACTGAAGGATTCTATTGGCAAAGTCTAGCAACGTTATTGCCCAAGGAGGCACGGTTTTGTAATTGATAAAGGAATCAGTTGTCTGCACTTCTAAATTCGATGGTTATGTTGCCATTGAGATATAGAGCATTATAGCCCGAACAAGGAAATTCATATGTCTAGATACGAGTTTTTGCATGTTTAAAACGAGTTGGATGGTATAGAACGAGAGGATTAAGCTCTGATTTTCATATCTTGCAAACCCGTCTAGATTATGCCATTACTCCATGCAGTCGTAGAATATCTAATTCAGTCAAAGTGATTCAGTAATTCATGGAAGAGGAATACCACACTATATTGTGTAGATCTGATGGCAAAGTTCACATTGAAAAGACATCGTTGTCTATTAACTCTTCAATAAAATAAGAGACTTCTTCTTATGACAGAAATGGGTGAAGAACATACTCATGTGGAGATGGGTTCCTGAATGCTCTCTCATCAACAGGGAAAAAGCTAGAGAAGATGGGAAAATAGAGTTGATGGAGACGAGGGATCTTGCGAATAATATAATGCAATTCTTCTTGGCGGGCAATGCTTTTGGTGAGGTCATCAATATAGATGATCTAGCAGAGGTTTAAAAAGAGCCCGGTGGATGACACAAATCCAAATATATGGAGAAAAGGTTACTGTTGAAGAATAATTTGCAAGATTTGAGGATGAATGACAGAAGAAGTTAGAACTTCACTTGGTGATATTTTGATAGAATTGTGTTGTGCAAAATCATATTAACGAATCGATCTGACTTGTCCGATGCATCACTCCACAAACAACCACAAGTATAACAGTGTCAAAATACACATAAACAAGAAAACACGAATGAACACATGTATTTTTGGAAGGAATACCAATTAGGTAAAAAATCATGATCGGAGTTATCGTAATTCAAAACTTCAATCAACTGAACAACTTTATCCATTTAAACATCAAGTTGCTTTCGACAATGGCATCTCCACCTCATACAACCTTGTAATTATAGAAAACCTCTGGAACAGGGGTACTCGTAACCTGAACACTGTGTACGGTAAAGTACAAGTAAATAAAATCTTTACAATCTCAGTTCATATGCAATGTGGTTTGGGGGTGGAGTAAAAAGCATTCTTCAAAATC
The DNA here is from genome assembly GCA_037367405.1 of Ottelia alismoides. Classification (NCBI taxonomy): domain Eukaryota; kingdom Viridiplantae; phylum Streptophyta; class Magnoliopsida; order Alismatales; family Hydrocharitaceae; genus Ottelia; species Ottelia alismoides. Next base: position 207,641 of record JAZKJV010001599.1, read on the forward strand.
ATGGGCGTGATGAATCTCGTATTCATCATGCTAAAATCCACTTTTTAATCCCATAGCTTAAATAAACCAATAAAAATCATTAATAATTCATTTTTTATTATCTTGTACTATATTGTGTATAATTAACCTATAATTATTGTACTTAATTATTTTGTAACTATTTTATTATTAGAAACCCATAAAATTGGTTGATTAATTATCTATAATCTCCATAACCGTCAAAAGAACTAAAAGGTACAAAAAATATCAAAAGCCCAAAAATCGGTGTTTTTAACCTTTAAAAATACCCTCCAAAATGCTTTTTATTCAAATGACCTCTTTTGGCATTTTGTCCAACATGAAGCTTGTAGAGCTCATCAATATCTACAACTTTCATGTTTTGACGTTTTCCTAATTCAACCTCTAACTATTTCTTTTTTATTTTCCTTTATTTTTATATTTCCTATTTTTCCGGTTGGGCCACGTGACGCCCCCTGGGGCGCCCACGTGGCCGCTTCTCTCTTGGCCACCCAGCTCCTCCTGGAGCCGTCTGATCCTCTTCCACCCGCCTTCATCTCAGCCTCCATTCCTGCTTCGCCCTCAGCCATTGATGAATCCACATTTCATCATCTTTATTCTATCATTTTGGCATCAAAAACCCTAGCAAATGCCTGTAAATACCCTTAATATCATCATCTTAGCATTCATGCACGTGCATTCCATTAGTGTGTAAAATGCTGTAATTAAAGCCAAAATTATAGAATAAATAAAAGAAAATAAAAAGAATAAAATATTGTAAATATTTTATGACCCAAAACCCTGAGACCTAGGCATCTTGATGATTAGGTCGACAAGGAATAAAGTAGGGGGAAATAAGGGTCAAATACCTATATTTATTAATTCATTCTTTATTCATTTTGGGACCTATTTTTGGTTCCACTTTTTATACATCAAATAAAGAAACTTTATACATGAAAGTTGTAGACAATTAAATAAAGAAAAATACAAAATCGATTTCACTGAAAAATAATGTACAGATAAAAAGTTATGGTCTGAATAAAAATCCAGATTCCCAACTTCCCAGACCCGTATCTCACAAATGACAACTCCAAATGCATCAAACTCACCTTTAATTGTATATAGAAGAAAATAAGCTATTTAATGGTGGTGGTTCGCATTTGGCGGAGCTACGGTTTGAAAGTTGAGTTTTGGACCCTCATTGTATACTTGTACATATTAAAATATTCAATTTGATAATTATTCATTATTTTTGTATTTTTATATTTTCATAATTATGTAAGCATTACATATAATAATTATGTACATTAAAATAGGAATAAAAACCTACAGAAAACTCAAAATAAAAATAAACATACATAGGTTATACAGGTATTATACCTATACTTATACCTATACTTTTCACACTTATATTTTATTTAATGTACAAAACCTCTCAAAAAAATAAGATAAAAATATATTTGGGTATATAAAAGTATTTTATAATTTTATAAAATAAGAAATAAAAATAATAAAATTAAAATCACAAAATAAAAATAGAATACTTAAATACATATGTATTATACCTATATAGGGCTAAAAGGTAAACTTGTAAAAATATACCTCATAAAATAAATTAAAAATCATAATGAAATACTACATAAAATAACGAATATTTTTTATTTTATAATCATCAATTAATTCGGCCTTTTTCTATTTTTAATTGAATTTACAAAATAATTATCAGGGATTTTTCCTGATTGGTCCACGTGGACCAATCAGGAGACGACCCCAGTTAACCCAGGTCAACTGGTCGTCTTCCCTAGCCTGCCCCCTTGTCAAAAGCCCGCTGCGCCCCTCTTTTCTCGATTTTTTCGCTGCAATTGCGTTGCTCGAGGGAAGTTGCTTCCTTCATGAAAGTTGTACCTGGTACAACAGTGATCCTCGCCGACCTAGTGGATCTTCCTAGATCTTCGTGGCGCACCCGTGATCGCGCCTCGAAACCCGTCACCTCTCCACCCTTCAAAACCAAACCCATCACCTTCAATTCGATTTTGAACCCCAAATCTGGTCTTTCTCGCGTCCCTTGTGATCCCAGTTGAATCCTGGAGGTGACAGCTCCAGGAATACCTATCCGAGGAGGAGAGGTGGCACTGACCCGGGCGTTCCTCGACCTCCGGCGACCCTCCGTTGAGGTACACCCTCCCTCGCCCTTCGTGGGCTCGAGGCCGTTTTATTCCCTTAGTTTTCGCTTCCACTCCATTCCTTGTAGTCAGATCTTCAATTCGCCATCTTTATCAATCTCTCTCGCCTATCGATTCGCCCAGTCGATAGTTGGCCGGAGCTATCTCCGGCCACCGCCATTCTCCGCACCTTACGCCGCCGCATATCTCCATCCCTTTGCTCCACGTGATCAGGGCATTTTGCCCCCGATCATATCACCCATCTTCTGTGCAGGTACCTGGACATTCCAACGCATCTAGAGCGTTTTTGGGCCTTCGCCGGAGCACCTGGAGCTTCGCAACTTCCTCCTCGCCGTGGAAGAGCACCGCCGTTCTCCACGCCATTCTGTTGCCTCCAGACTTCAGAGGGACCCTGCAGCGATCTCCTGGACCCATTTTGAAGCTCGTCGACCGCCGGAGCAAGGAGATATAGCCGGAGGAATGTCGCCACGGCGGTCCTTCCTCCCTGTTCTTCCATCGCCCTCCTTTGCCGTCAGATCAGGAGCTGTTCGTCCAGCCATCCTACAGCCGTCGGATCGGGAGGGCTCAGAGCCGCCCGATCAGTCTTCACGTCTTAAGCTTGGCCGCTGGATCGCGAAGGGGCATCGCGGCCCCCTGTGCTGACACGTGGTTAAGTGGGGTTCATCCCACCGTCCGTGGCCGCCCATTGTCTGGGTATTTTGCTTACTTAACCCAGTCAAATTTTGTATTAAATAATTACTACAGAAACTTTCCTTTGCAGCTCTAATATTTTTGTAAACTTTATAATTAGGTCCCTAGGCTTTTCGTTATTACAAACTAGTCCCCGCCAGGTCATGTGCATCGCGCGCGTGACCTTGGCGTTTTTGCAGGATAACCCTTGTAGCTTTAGCATTTAACTTTTAGTCCAGGAATTATTTTGTTTAGTTATACATTTTCTGGACATATTGCAAGTTAGCCCCCGGCGTTTTGAAAATTGCATCTTGGTCCTCGCCAGGCGCGTGCAAGTCACGCGTCCTGGTGGGTAATTTATACCGATACCCAGGCGGGTTTTGTAATTGATGTTTGGTCCTGAAAATTGAATATTTAGTTTAAAACTTCGTGGAAATTTTGCATGTGCCCCCTGGACTTTGTGATATTTGCAAAAATGCCCCTGCCAGGTCTTTAATTGTTGCTTACTTGATCCATTTAATTAACGCCTCATTTTAATTCTAAAAAATCTCAAATTTTGAACTTAAGCTCCTGGTACCTTGTACTTCCATGCCCTAATTTTAGTTTTGGATTTTATTTTATTTTTATATTTATTAAAAATAAAAAACATGCTTTTTAGTCACTATCTAGCTTAGAAAATACCAAAAAATATTAAAATACCTCGAAAAATTCCAAAAAATTCCCTAGTGTGTCTTTTATCCTATTTTAGTGTCAGTCCAAAAATCACTAAAAATCTCAAAAGAAAAACCTTAAAAATTCAAAAACACATAAAAACTTCAAAAAAATATATAAAATTGTAGAAAACTCCAAAAAACACAAACTCAGTTCCTGATTGTTCTATATTTCATTCTCTTTATTTGAAAATTAGTGTGAAAAATTTTGGTTGCTGTTTGCTAATTTTAATTCCCATTTTACTCACAGCCAGCACATTTTTCACTGTTTTCCCTTATTTTATTATTTAAAAATACCAAAAACACCTTGAAAAATACCCAAAAATCATAAAAACAGTAAAAAATCATAAAAATATCAAAAACATTTTGTTTCTGAATTTTTGGTTATTTTTGCACATTTTTATAAATACTTTATCTAGTCTTTTATTACCTTGTCCTCATTTTCCAACATTTAAAAAAAAGAAAAAAAAAGATAAAACATAAAATTATAAAAATCAGAAAATTGAAAATCAAAATACAAAATTAAAAATTAAATAAAAAAAATAAAAACCCACAAAAATTCCTTTGATTGCTTGCTTAGTGTAGACACTCCACATTCACTTGTGCACATTATTTTGAACTACCCTACTTGCTCCCTGTGTTCGAACTCTCTGCATACTTGCCCTTTACACCATTAGTGCATAGTTAAAAATAAATTTTAACTTCACATTTATTTCTAATTATTGATCTTCAGTGTGGGTTAATTATTGATTAATTTCATAGTTGATTGGTCGACACTTCGACTGTGTTCCCGCCTTGTGTGGAACATAAGACCGATCGATTTTTGAGATTATCAAATGGCGCCGTTGCCGGGGAGCAACAACGAGTAGTTTTTTATTTTTGATTGATTGTGTTGATTGTCTACTATTACTTCATTTTGTCTCTCTTACAGTTTTGATATATCTATTGATTGAGCTATCTGACCATCCTTTCTTGTCTTCTTGCGAGGGACCGCAGAGCAAGGCGGATCGCCTAGGTGACCCGAAGCAACCTTGGGAAGCGGAGCCGGCCTTCTTAGGTCAAGCCGGCAGGAGAGAGCAGGAGGAGTGAGAGAGAGTGATTAGCTTAGCTTGCATTTTATTTTTGTGAGAGAGTGCTTGATAACTTGTAATAATACAAGTACTCGGACACTTGGACTCTTGAGACACTACCAGGCCTAATTTCCGGGTGTTTGTTCACCCGGGGGCTCACCACGGCTTTCATCGCGTTTTTCCCGCTTGTCATTTTCCGGATTTGTTTTCCTTTTCATTTCTTTTGTGGATTGAGCCCTTAGATTGTAGGTCCTGCTTGATTCGATTAGAATAGGTCCAAAGACACTAATTATCTTTGCATGCTCCTATAGTTTGTATTTGGACTTAGACTAATTAAATAGTTGGTCGTTAAGCTTTCGATCCGCACGCCGCGAGCTCTCCCCACACAAGCGCTTTCTCCTAACTCAAATGTGTTGAGCAGAGGAGGGGTGAGCCTAGACCGGACACTAGGATTGGGAGTTAGTGGCTAACTTGTGGTTCTTCACGCTAGCAGTTGCCTAGTCTAGGACGATTTCTGTTTTGCATATCGCCATGTAGCTTAGGTTTACAAATTCTGCTTTGCATCCCGTATGGAGAGAGCTGGTATTCGCTATAAGTCTTCTCACTTTGCACGCATCATTTAGGCACAAAGGTGAGATTTCCACCTTGGTGTCGACTTGCACGGCTTTTCCGACTCTATTCTCCCTCTGTTTTTGGAACAAAGTAGGACAAAGAAAATACAAAAATCATTAGGTGCTTGTTTGAATTCACTCAAAAGAAGCGATAACATCAAAAAAATTAAAAAAGGGGCTGCTAAGAAAACCTTGACCAAAAATAAAATCGGTAATTGGATTCACTGCTTGGGGAGAGTAACACCCTCACTTGTATTCAGGTTGCATGGGAAGGTCTCCTTCCAGGTGAGGTGAGCGCTTCGTAAGGATTAGAGCCAAAAACCCAACTTGTGGCTGCCTTGTGTATCGTCTGGATTTCCGAAGTATTGGCGCTACTATCGTATGTGGTCGAGTAGGGCTTGGTCGCCATTGGTGACTCACTATTGTGTGAGCGCCGACCTTGTCCGAAGTACCGAGCTTAGGCCACGCCTTCACGGGTGTGTCTGTCTAATCGGCTGCGTTCGAGTAGGACCTCGCACGCTCACGGGTGATTCCGTTGCGAGCGAGGTCCGAAGTATCGGTTTCGCCTATCGGCTTCCTCCCTCTATTTCTTTGGCTGAGTAGGGATCCAGGAAGGGTTACAAGGACCTTAAAAAGCGTAAGTTATAGGTTACACAGGAGGAGGACAAGTACGGGGATACTTTCCCAACAGTACTCTCTCTCCTTTAGGCGTAGCGTTCTAAGGACTCGTGAAAAGATAAATTCCTGAATCAAGCTAAAATTGACAAGATAAAAGCCGAACCTTCATGGCTTCATGTGTTGAGTTGGTGAACTCACCCCTGCTTTGTGTTTGATTGTTAGATTTATTTAGGTCAAGATCAAAAACACCGCACAATCGTGCGCAATTTTGTTGCATCTCATTTCACTCTTCTTCTTCTTCTTCTGCATTCCCTCTGATCTTCCCAATAATCAAGATGATGGGATGGAGATCTCTTAGGCCGACCTTGTCAGCACCGCTATCCAGCACTCCTCCTTATTGATCTAGGAACACCTCGGAGAGTCCGCTCTCCGAGCCTGAGTTTACATCCACCCTGTTCCCCCTCGACCACCCTTCCCATTCTCCTTCTCTCAGTCCAATAGTTTCAGAATTCAGTGCATCACAGAGTTCAGATCATTCGACAGCACCTGAGATGGTCTCTTTTGCTTTTTCAGAAAATCCAGTGATGGCAGACAGAGGCGAGCACCCAGATGACCACGATCACCCTCCGTTCATATTTGATCAGGCGGCCATCAATAATTCCTTGTTAGCGTCCCTGGAGACTATGCAGAGATAGATCCGTGACCAGGGCATCTTCATGGGTGATCTGATGAGAGAGATAGCACAGATGAGAGAAAACCGACCTGGGGGCGGTGGCGGCGGAGGTAGAGGAGGAGGAGGACCTGATGCAGGAGGAGGCGATCCAGACGCTGAGAGACCACCACAGACCATCATGAGGGAATTGCACAACCCAGTTGCATCCCTCACTCATCGTTGGATCCGACTCCCGCCCATCCACGGAGATTTTGAGCTTCGGCCCCACACTATTCAGCTTTTACCCAAGTTCCATGGGTTGCCGACCAAAGAGCCACACCTCCACCTCCAGGAATTTGAGATGATATGCAGCACCATCCATGATCGGTTGATGATCGAGGACACAATAAAGATGATCGCCTTCCCGTTCTCATTGGTTGACAGAGCCGCATATTGGCTCAAACACCTCGGGCGATTCATCGACACATGGGCAGATCTCTGGACCGCATACTTGAAGAAATATTATCCTCTCGGCCGGACCAATGCAGCTAGAGCAATGATCAGTAACTTCGTCATGATCCCAAAAGAGCAGTTTCATGAAGCTTGGGATCGCTTTCGAGAGCTCATTGATCGGTGTCCACATCACGATATCTCTAAGCCCAATCTCATGCAGAGTTTCTTCTGTGGGCTGACACCGGAGCTGCAGGGGCTTAGTGAACGCCTCTTGCAGAGGATCCTATTTTTCCAAGGGTGAAGATGACGTCTGGGCCATCTACGAGGGCATGGCAGAAAACTCAACCGTGATGGCCCAGGCCCGTGTCTACACACACCAGAAGCCCCCGCAAGGAGCGGGATCATTCCAGAGGATCGCTCGCATCGATGCCGGTCCCAACACAGTGTCGGCAGCCGCAGCCCAAGCCGAATCAGCCGCAGCCGACATGGGCATCATTAGTGAGAAGCTGGACCGCCTCGAGATCCTCGAGAAGAAGCAGATGCAAGGCATGGCCCGGATGGACCAAATTGCCAAGACCATGAGTGATCTGAAGATGCAAATCTTGTGCGTCCAGGAGACACAAACTCATTCCCAACAGCCTCCCAGATCACGTGTTGATCCGAGCAGTAGCAATGCCAACCAACCCTCTACCTTGTATCGTCAAGTCAACCATATCCAGGCAGAGCCGGTTCCCTTGCTACAGTACTACCCAACGCAGCCGCCATCTTCGGATACGCAGATGGTGGTGTATCAGCCGGAGCAGCCACTGGCAGTTCTTCCTCCACCCTCCTTTGAGCAGGAACCATTGATGGAAGTTAATGGGATATGGTACGACCGGTACCCTCAGCCCGGGATTCGTCGTGATCACCCCGGATTCCGTTGGGGCAACGGTGGCTCCTCCTCCCAGCAGCAGAATCTTGCCCAAGGACATCAGAACAGCCAGCCACAACAGCAACACCAGCAGCCCCAGTATGCCCAGCCACACCAGTATCAGAGTGGTCCTCGTCCCGCCTATCAGGGACAGCAGTGGAGGCAGCGACAGCAGCCTCAGCAATCTTATCCCCATCACCCCCAGTATCAACCGCAGCAGCAACCCCATTTCCAGCAGGGACAACCATCCGGTTCTCAGGGTCTCACCTTTGAGAACCCAGCATTAGATGATCTTGCCCACTTGCTTTCCGAACAACGAGCATCCTTCAGGCAAGAAATGGATGAATTCCGGCAGGAAATGAGAGACATCATAAAAGGCAAGGCCGCCATACCCGCTCAGATTGAACCTAACCCGAACAATATGAAGAGGAAGTCTGAGCAGGTAGAGTTTACAGAGGACACCTATCCTAATGACTATATGAGTGATATGTCTTACTCCTTTTATGATGCTGATTTTTTTACTACTAGGAGCGGTAGGATGCCAGCCGGCGGCGCCTCTTCTGAGCGACAACCAGATGCAGAACCAAGAGCGCCAGAGGAGCAGAGTAGCGATGCTGATGCCGCTAGTGATAATGTTGAAGACGGTGGTGCTGAGGCCACCAATGAAGGAGATCCAGACGACGGTGCTGATGCCGTTGTGAGATCAGATGCAGACAGTGGTGCTGATGCCACCATTTTGGATGCTGAGCCCGATCGCGGTGCTGATGCCGCAGACACAGGTGCTGGTGGTGGTACTGAGGCCACCACATCTACTTTTGTTGAGCCCCCAGCTGTGATGTTCCCACTTTTTGTACCTATGGACTGTGGAAACAAAAAGAAAAACAAAAATATGAATAAAGGAAAGGTTCATGTTCACATTGCGGATCCATATGTGGTGAATGATGATTATTGTATGGATTCTCCTCCTTCACAGGCACAGGGATCTATTTGTAGCCCTCCATCTGTGGAGGCCCCTACCATCCCCTTCCCTGAGGCACTCCGCCGAGCAAAGGGGAATAAACGAGAAAATCCCAAAAAAGAGCAACAGGTAGAGTTCGGCAATCAGATGATAGACAGATTCCATATTCATCTGACTCTACAAGAAGCACTTGAGCACATCCCTCTCTTCAAGAAGAACCTGAAAGAGAAGACTACCATCCGCAGGAAGAGGAGGAACCACAGAGATCAGATCCATGTGCTCACTCATTCCACTTGTTGTACCATCCAGAACAAGCTGCCAGCCAAGCGACCAGACGCAGGAGCTCCCTATGTCAGATGCGAGATTCAGGAGCAGCAGTTTGATCGTACTCTATTAGACAGCGACTCTTCAATTAACCTTCTTCCGGCAGCCTTGTTCGACCGATTCGAGTTTGGTCCTCTTCTTAGGAGCAGGACAGTCCTTCAGTTTGCTGACAGGTCGACTAAGAGGCTGAAGGGGTTATTGAAAGATGTGGTCGTTACCATTCAGGATCTGAAATTCCCCGTGGACTTCGTTGTGTTGGACATGGAGATCCCTGAGTTGGTAACTGATGCCCCCATCATTCTCGGACGTCCATTCTTGGCCACAGCCAAGGCAGTGACCGACCATGATAGTGGGAAGGTATGTTTTCGCGTAGATGGCGAAACTATACAAATAGAGACGATCGAAGAAACCAGAGCCAGAGAGTTAGAATGCTCGGAGCAGTCCAGTGAAGCAGCGCAGATGACAGAGGAAGAGCTAGAAATTCACCAGGTTTGTGATTTTGTGATGACTGATGATGAATCCAACTGGATAGATCCTGTAGCACCGACCCTCGCCTTGCCTGCAGATTCACTGTATTTACAGCTCATGTCAGTCGAGAGACGGGAAAGCACACCCCTGGATGAGGATACATCTGAAGCTGACAGTGTTGTGATGAGTGGTGCTGATGAGTTTCAATCATGTTCATCTTCTTCTGATCCCTCGGTGTTAGAAAATCGGAAGCGGAAGCAATAACATGGATAAAGATAATAAAGAACAAAATAAGAACGGGTTTTTTTACGTGGAACCCTACTCCGTAAGGAGCGGGATGAAACCACGGGAGAAGCCCTCTACGGGGCGTGTTTGTCTATTGACTTTCTCAATGAGTACAGGAGGTCTGGGGCTCCTTATATAGCCTCTCCAGAGCCTCCGAGTCCCACCACTGGACGATGTGGGACTAAACAACTGGGTGGGGTAAATGGATCTCCTCCAGGATCCATTTACCCTGCTACAACACAATAGGCGCATACAACTTATGCTCCAACACTCCCCCTCAAGCTGGAGCATGCAATGCTCAGCTTGGACAAACAGACAGAAACTCAACTCAACGCTACAGGACACTACGGACAATATCAACCCAACGCGCACATTGCTGCAGTCGAGGACGTTGCTTCTCATGCCGTGCAGGTGAGGAGGACGAACGGGCTGGAGTGTGAGTCAACTGAAGACTCGTCTGACCATCGAGTCTGAAACTGCGCCTGAAGTCTCCTCGTCGGAGAACTGGGTCTCTCCCATCTGGCCCAGAGAATGGTGCACTGCTCTGGTGTACCTATGATACCACATGAAAACCCTTGCCCTCAATGGCATAGGGAATGGTCCTCTGCTCTGGAGTCCCTATGGCTCACATGAAAACTCTGGCCGAACAACAACAAGAATGATGGGGACCTCTGACAATGATGGCAACTTATGCTCATCTGACAATGACCGCACACTCGTGCGTGTCTGAAACTGGAGACTCGGAAACAATGATCGTCGAGTCTGAAACTGGATCTGTAGAGTCTGAACAACGTGTACTGGCCTGGAATATGAAGATCTGACATCTGAATCTGCAACAGGACATGTGACCCTACACATATACTCCCCCTTTCTCCCATACTTGTCGGAAAACATGGACGTCGACCAAGTTGGGAGAAGACAAAGAGATACATAAATGGGGGAAAATAAAACAAAATAAGCCGTTACAAATTTGTCGGCTTCTCAAATCATGAATAGCGCTGGCCGTTTCATTTTTTTTTACGGCTCTCTCTTTTTTTTTCGGAATTTTTTTTAAGCCGTTGGACCATTTTTTTTACGACTTTTCTTTTCTCTTTTTTTTTTTGAAAATTTTGCGTACGGCTTTTTTTTCTGTACGTGCCTTTTTTTTACTTCTCTCTCTTTTTTTTTAGCCCAACCGTGGGCTTCTTTCATTTTCCTCTTTTTTTTTAAATACCTATCGGCCCACAGGACATTTTTTTTTGTGGCCCCACATGGGCCTGATAATCATGCCCCCCCCCAAGAAACAAATTCGGCCCCTTGGGCCCAAAGATATACTCTCTCCCTCCCCCTCCCTTTTTTTATTTTTCAGCCCACTTGGGCCTCAACAAAAAAAAATCCATTTTTTTTAAACACGAGGGGCCATCTTCCATAGTGTTCCCATTACGGGACCCCTCTTTTCAAATGCAGCCGCCCGTGGGTTCTGTACGCGCCGCCAGTGCTTAGAGAACGTGCCTGGAAGCTTCCTGGAGAGCGGGGGGCATCTTTCACGCCGCCGAGGGGGCTTTTGCCTGGAGGGATTTTACGAAAGCGGAAGTCAGGAGGGGTCCGCCAGGACGAGGGCTGGAAGTCAGGAGGGACTGCGCCTGGGGACGATGATCAAGAGGCTTCGCGACTCCGCTGTGCGCCGCAGGGAGATCCACCGCGAGATCGGCTTCGAAGGCCTCGAAGTCTAGGCGGTGCACGAGCTTCGGGCGGAGATTTCGCTACAGGCGTGATGAGGAACTCCACGTGCGCCTTCGGTCTGTAGGACTGCCGCTGAAGGAATGGCAGCCTTCACGTGATAGGGAGCGATGAATCGCGCCGCCACGACGCCAACAAGGCTCGGATTGGGGTTCCCCGCCTGCGATGGAGAAGGTCACCGCCTGCGCCATCGATTCTACCAGGAGATCGTTCGCGATGAGAGGATGGAGATGCGGCTCGATGCGGAGGCAGCCAGGAGCGGGGGGCACCACCTGCGTGGGTTGAGGGGTCGGATGAGGACACGCTATGTGCGCCTGAAGCTAGAGCTCGGCGGGAAGGCGTGGAGGAGCCTGCCGCCTCTGGAATTGGAGAAGATGCAGCCCACGTGTGCTGCCTGTGCTGCCACAGCCGCCGGAAACAGTACTCGGTGGGGTTTCATTGAAAAACCCTAGATTCTTGATGAAGACGCATAGAACACAACATTCCAACATTATGGTTACAAAGAACCCATAAAAATAATTTGCCGAACATGAACTCGGGAGAGAATCTCGAATAAAAAAAATAACAAATTTGAAATCTTCGAGAATCGACCCGCTCTGATACCATGTTAGAAAATCGGAAGCGGAAGCAATAACATGGATAAAGATAATAAAGAACAAAATAAGAACGGGTTTTTTTACGTGGAACCCTACTCCGTAAGGAGCAGGATGAAACCACGGGAGAAGCCCTCTACGGGGCGTATTTGTCTATTGACTTTCTCAATGAGTACAGGAGGTCTGGGGCTCCTTATATAGCCTCTCCAGAGCCTTCGAGTCCCACCACTGGACGATGTGGGACTAAACAACTGGGTGGGGTAAATGGATCTCCTCCAGGATCCATTTACCCTGCTACAACACAATAGGCGCATACAACTTATGCTCCAACACTCGGATTCAGACATTGACTGGGATGATTTTGATGATTATTTGCCTTGTCTGATTCCTTTTGAGCCGACAACCATGACCGAGTGCGAGCCAGTGCAGTTTATTGATGAATCAGCAGGCTGCCCTTCGTCAGAAATTCATGCAGAGCGAGAGTTCTCCCATGCAGACCTGGTCGCCTTCACACAGACATATCAGAAGCCAGATCTGCCGCCTCCCAGTTGTCCCGAACTGAAACCTCTGTCGCAGTTGTTGAAGTACAGATTCCTTGTGGGTGAGCCAGATATGCACCCAGTCATTATCTCAGCAGGTTTGACTGGAGAACAAGAATCTCGTCTGATGGAGGTTCTTGAAAGAAACCACAAGGCAATAGGTTGGAGTATAACTGATCTCCAGGGGATTAGTCTGGCTCTGTGCTCTCACCACATCTATCTTGAGGATGACGCTAGGCCGTCACGTGAGTTCTAGCGGCGGTTGAACCCGAATCTTCGAGACGTAGTCATGAAAGAAATTCAAAGTGGTGGAGCGCCGGTTTTATCTACCCCATCTCCGACTCCAAATAGGTCAGTCCGCTACATGTGGTACCCAAGAAGACGGGTATCACTACAGTTGTCAATGAGTCTGGAGAGGAGATCGCTACCAGAGTACCAACTTCTTGGAGGGTCTGTGTGGACTACAGACGATTGAATGAGGCCACCAAGAAGGATCACTTCCCGCTACCTTTCATTGATCAGATTATCGAGCGGTTAGCCGGGAAGAGTCATTATTGTTTTCTTGATGGGTACTCTGGATACAATCAGGTGGCCATTGCGCCCGAAGACCAGGAGAAAACGACATTCACCTGTCCGTTTGGGACTTATACTTTCAGAAGGATGCCCTTTGGTCTATGTAACGCTCCGGCGACATTCCAAAGGTGCATGTTGTCCATATTTTCGGACATGGTGGGTGACTGTTTAGAGGTCTTCATGGATGACTTCTCGGTCTATGACGACGGGTTCGATGCTTGTCTTGACTACCTAGACCGTGTGCTTCAGCGCTGCATAGAGGTCAACCTTGTTTTATCTTGGGAGAAGAGCCACTTTATGGTGACTCAAGGGACGGTCCTCGGTCATATCGTCTCCAATAGGGGCATGGAGGTCGATCCGGCCAAGGTGGATATCATCAGAAAACTCAATCCACCGTCCAACTTGCGTCAGTTGCGGTCTTTTCTGGGGCATGTCGGTTTCTACCGACGGTTCATTCAGGATTTCAGTCGAATTGCCCGACCGCTTACTGACTTGCTGACAAAAGACACCGAGTTTATTATCAATGATAAGTGTCTTGCGTCGTTCGAGACTCTCAAAGAGATGGTTGTTTCAGCTCCTGTCCTTCAGCCACCTGGTCTCTCCCATTCGAGATCATGACGGATGCTTCAGATTTTGCCGTTGGGACTGTGCTTGGACAGAGGAGGGATGGTTTACCTTTTGCCATTCACTACGCCAGCCGAACTTTGGATGTCGCTCAACGGAATTACACCGTGACTGAGAAAGAGATGCTGGTCGTAGTCTTCACTCTTGATAAGTATCGATCGTATATTCTCGGATCTAGAGTGACTATTTACACTGATCACACCGCCATCCGGTACTTAATGGCTAAGAAGGATGCCAAAGCATGTCTCACCAGGTGGATCCTTCTGCTCTAGGAATTTGATATTGAGATTAAGGATAAGCCTGGAGTTAAGAATGTGGTGGTGGATTATCTCTCCAGATTGGAGAATCTTGAGGAATCTGAGCCATCGCACCTATCACAGAGACATTTCCAGATGAGGCGATCTTGGCTGTCACCTCGCTCCCGTGGTACGCTGACATTGTGAGCTATCTTGTTACTAAGACAGTCCCACAAGGTTGGCCCAGGCAGAAACTTGAGATCTTACTGGCTAAGGCCAAGTTTTACCATTGGGAGGATCCCGTCCTTTATCATGAAGGAGGGGACAATATATGGAGGAGGTGCATTCCTCAAGAAGAGCATCATAGCATCCTCACATACTTCCACAAGCTTGAGGCAGGAGGACATCATTCTGGAAAAAGAACAGCAAAGAAGGTGCTTCAATCCGGCCTATGGTGGCCTACTCTCTTCGTGAAGAGATGTACTGACTGTCAGAAAATGGGAACCTGCGGACAGAGAGACATGATGCCCATGCAACCCATTCACTTTTGTGAGGTTTTTGATGCATGGGGGATTGATTTCATGGGCCCATTTCCTAAGAGTCAGGGATTCGAGCATATTTTGCTCGCTGTGGATTATGTCAGCCGATAGGTTTGAGGCCATCCCCGCCCGAGCCGCAGATGCTAAAACCGTATGCAAATTTTTGAGGAAAAATATCATTTCACGGTTCGGGGTACCTAGAGTCTTGATTTCCGACGGGGGGTCTCATTTCATCAATGACAAGGTTAGGGCCCTTGCAGACGAGTTCGACATTGACCATCGAGTTGCCACACCGTATCACCCTCAGACTAATGGTCTTGCCGAAGTTTCGAATCGGGTGATAAAAACAATCTTACAGAAAGTTGTCCGCCCAGACCGAAAGGATTGGTCATAGCTTTTGGACTCGGTCTTGTGGGCTTATCGGACTTCTTTCAAGAATCCATTGAGGACATCTCTCTTTCGTCTCGTCTTTGGCAAGCCGTGCCATTTGCCAGTGGAGATCAAGCATAAATCTTTTTGGGCAGTCACTGAGTTGCTTTTAGATCCCGAGAGTATAGGAGACCAGAGAAGAGCAGAATTGGCAACCCTGGAAGAACTGAGAGACTCAGCCTTTTCCAACAACCTACAGTACAAGAGAAAGTGAAGACATGGCACGATTCACATATCAGCCATAAACAGTTTGAGCCAGATCAGAAAGTATGGTTGTTTGATTCCAGGCTGAAATTATTCCCAGGGAAGTTGCAGAGCAAATGGAAAGGTCCTTATGTGGTCAGGAAGGTACATGACATTAGCAGCATCGACATATCCGAACCGTCATCTTCTTCTACCTTCCGCGTTAATGGTCAACGCCTGAAACTATATCTTGATCATGATCCACCGACCATTGACGTTGCCCCCATTCTTCTGGTATGAGATGTGTTCTTTGACTCACATCATCTGCATCTCATACATGGTGATCACTTCTATACTCCGTTGTACAGATCATCTGTCCATATCACTCTTTCATCTGCTGATTTATTTTCTTCTTTTCTTCTTTTCCTTTTCTATCTTCTTTATCTATCAAAAAGGTGCCGCCCTTGTAGACAGTTCTCCATACTTAGGACGTACTTTGTCCTAAGTATGGGGGGTGTGCACCCCGAGTTTTCTTTATCTTTTGATCCTCTCCATTGTCTCCTCTTCTTGTCTATACTTAGGGATATCTCACCCTAAGTATAGGGGGAGACAATCCGAGTACGATCTGTTCATTGCCACCCTTGACCCTCCCTGCTTTGTGTACAGCCTGCTATACTTAGGATTATTTGATCCTAAGTATAGGGGGGACGGTCGACTTCTCATTCGTTGATTCATTCATTGGTTCTTTATTCTTTAGACTTGCCTATACTTAGTACGAGTTATGTCTTCTCTTTTCTCTCCGATCTATGAGGACATAGCTCAAGCTAAGTATAGGGGGGTCGTATATACTACGTATATACTTTAGCCATAACTCGTACTTGCGTATGTTCTTAATAATATGGCTAAAAATTCATTACAAATCCTTAATAAAAAGATGTGGTTATTCCTCAAATTCCTTTTTTATTTACTGATTAATAAATCAGGTGAAAATGTTTTTTGCAAAATGTTTGAAAAATAGTTTGAAAATCCTTGTGAACATTTATTGAAAACTATTTTGAAAATATTTTGTTACATGTTTTCAACCTGTGTAAAAATGTGTGGTTTGCAAAATTTATTTTCTTTGTGTGAAATAAAATGTTTGAAAAATGATTTGCAAATGGTTTGAAAAATGGTTGCAAAAATATTTGAAAAACCTATATATACTGTTTTGAAAGCCTTTGTAAAATGATTTCAAATGTGTGTACATGTTTGCAAAAATGTTTGTAAAAATTATTTTGGACTATAGTTTTCAAAAATAGTGTGAAAAGCTTGTGTCAGATAAGTTTGAGGAATATATACATCACACCAAAATCCACTTTATATATATCTATAAAATTGATCACTTACCCTTGTAAATTCTTAAAACCCACTTCTTTTAGATAAGAAGCACTCCCGTGTACATATTTTAACCTAGTTTTCAGCCAAAATCTTTTTATTTTCAAAAATTCCCAAAAATATTTGCAAAACTAAAATCCCAAAAACATCTGAAAAATCTTTTTGAAAAATACAAAAAAAATTGCATCTGCATATGCATCATCATCATCTTTTCAAAAATCCATAAAAATTTCAAAATCTTTGAAAATTGCATCACAAAAATATTTTATGCATTGCATTTGCATAGCATTCGCATTTTTTCGGATTGAGTTTGATAGTTGAACACGTCTAAGTAAAATCCGGAGATTGGAGCTTGATTGGACCTTAAAATCTACCTAATAACAGAAACCTTATAGGAACTGGGTTTGAGGTACTTCAGGTTTAGTTGACTTAATTCTTTGAGGATCACGTGACTTGGTTCAATGGATTCTTGACTGCTTAAGTAGAGTATTTCAGAGCACACGCACGACTCTTGGTGATAATGACCTAACTTGGACACCTGCACCTTTCACATGGCTCAACTCAGTTGGAGTGGTGAGGGGATTGGATTTACCGGTATGAGACGCACACAAGTGGAAACATTTGTCCTCCTCTAGGGAGGGAAGTGCACCCAAACCCGTCCAGTGATAAGGAAGTCTAAAGACAGGAGGATGTGGGTTGCGATAAAGCTTCAAAAGAGGGACAGTCTACTGGCTTAAGAGGAAAAACTCCTTATGTAAATGCTGTTGTATATAGTATTCAAAAAAAAAGTCCAGTCATGTACAAAAATAAAAAGCCTGCAAGTATGTACAAAGTCACTAAGCAAGCTTGAGTTCCAAAGTCATATCATGTGAGCCTGCAGCAGGATGACTTGACTACACTGGTCTTGCATCCCAGGATAGGTAGCTACACTGGCTACCGTCCATTCTTTTCTTCACCCCATCCTCTTGAGCTGGTTGCCACTTGAACTTAGAAGGGAATACCCCGCTCCTCGAGGATGGAGTCATTGGATTGGGGAATCATTGGTTTGTCGTACTGAAGAATTCAGTTTCTTTGTCATTCTAGTTGGGGAGAGCCACCATCACTTACACTGTACGAGTCAGACTCATAGTCGTAAGAGTTTGCGTATGAGTTGAAGTATTTCTGACCTGGCTATTGAGGAGACTTGGACAAAGTTTTGGGATTCTCAGGGACGGTTGGATTTCAAATTCGGTTCTCACTAAGGTTCCACCCGCACTAAAATTCCAAAGATCCGATTTAAGCTCCAAACTTTGATTTTGTGAAGACAAGTTTGATAATCAAATAAAATCCAAGTTCTTCTTTTTCTTTTCTTTCTTGTCTTTTGCACTTATTGCATAAGTGTTTGCTAGGGACTAGCAAAGGTAAAGTATAGGGGGATGATGAATCCACATTTCAACATCTTTATTCTATCATTTTGGCATCAAAAACCCTAGCAAATGCCTGTAAATACCCTTAATATCATCATCTTAGCATTCATGCATGTGCATTCCATTAGTGTGTAAAATGCTGTAATTAAAGCCAAAATTATAGAATAAATAAAAGAAAATAAAAAGAATAAAATATTGTAAATATTTTATGACCCAAAACCCCGAGACTAGGCATCTTGATGATTAGGTCGACAAGGAATAAAGTAGGGGGAAATAAGGGTCAAATACCTATATTTATTAATTCATTCTTTATTCATTTTGGGACCTATTTTTGGTTCCACTTTTTATACATCAAATAAAGAAATTTTGTACATGAAAGTTGTAGATAATTAAATAAAGAAAAATACAAAATTGATTTCACTGAAAAATAATGTACAGATAAAAAGTTATGGTCTGAATAAAAATCCAGAATCCCAACTTCCCAGACCCGTATCTCATAAATGACAACTCCAAATGCATCAAACTCACCTTTAATTGTATATAGAAGAAAATAAGCTATTTAATGGTGGTGGTTTCGCATTTGGCGGAGCTACGGTTTGAAAGTTGAGTTTTGGACCCTCATTGTATACTTGTACATATTAAAATATTCAATTTATTAATTATTCATTATTTTTGTATTTTTATATTTTCATAATTATGTAAGCATTACTTATAATAATAATGTACATTAAAATAGGAATAAAAACCTACAGAAAACTCAAAATAAAAATAAACATACATAGGTTATACAGGTATTATACCTATACTTATACCTATACTTTTCACACTTATATTTTATTTAATGTACAAAACCTCTCAGAAAAAAAAGATAAAAATATATTTGGGTATATAAAAGTATTTTATAATTTTATAAAATAAGAAATAAAAATAATAAAATTAAAATCACAAAATAAAAATAAAATACTTAAATACATAGGTATTATACCTATATAGGGCTAAAAAGTAAACTTGTAAAAATATACCTCATAAAATAAATTAAAAATCATAATAAAATACTACATAAAATAACGAATATTTTTTATTTTATAATCATCAATTAATTCGGCCTTCTTCTATTTTTAATTGAATTTACAAAATAATTATCAGGGATTTTTCCTGATTGGTCCACGTGGACCAATAAGGAGACGGCCCCAGTTGACCCAGGTCAACTGGTCTTCTTCCCTAGCCTGCCCCCTTGTCAAAAGCCCGCTGCGCCCCTCTTTTCTCGATTTTTTCGCTGCAATTGCGTTGCTCGAGGGAAGTTGCTTCCTTCATGAAAGTTGTACCTGGTACAACAGTGATCCTCGCCGACCTAGTGGATCGTCCCAGATCTTCGTGGCGCACCTGTGATCACGCCTCGAAACCCGTCACCCCGCCACCCTTCAAAACCAAACCCGTCACCTTCAATTCGATTTTGAACCCCAAATCTGGTCTTTCTCGCGCTCCTTGTGATCCCAGTTGAATCCTGGAGGTGACAGCTCCAGGAATACCTATCCGAGGAGGAGAGGCGGCACTGACCCGGGCGTTCCTCGACCTCTGGCGACCCTCCGTTGAGGTACATCCTCCCTCGCCCTTCCTGGGCTCGTGGTCGTTTTATTCCCTTAGTTTTCGCTTCCACTCCATTCCTTGTAGTCAGATCTTCAATTCGCCATCTTTATCAATCTCTCTCGCCTATCGATTCGCCCAGTCGATAGTTGGCCGGAGCTATCTTCGGCCACCGCCATTCTCCGCACCTTACGCCGCCGCATATCTCCATCCCTTTGCGCCACGTGATCGGGCCATTTTGCCCCCGATCATATCACCCATCTTCTGTGCAGGTACCTGGACATTCCAACGCATCTGGAGCGTTTTTGGGCCTTCGCCGGAGCACCTGGAGCTTCGCAACTTCCTCCTCACCGTGGAAGAGCACCGCCGTTCTCCGCGCCATTCTGTTGCCTCTAGACTTCAGAGGGACCCTGCATCGATCTCCTGGACCCATTTTGAAGCTCGTCGACCGCCGGAGCAAAGAGATATAGCCGGAGGAAGGTCGCCACGACGGTCCCTTCCTCCCTGTTCTTCCATCGCCCCCCTTTGCCGTCAGATCAGGAGCTGTTCGTCCAGCCATCCTACAGCCGTCGGATCAGGAGGGCTCAGGGCTGCCCGATCAGTCTTCATGTCTTAATCTTGGCCGCTGGATCGCGAAGGGGCATCGCGGCCCTCTGTGCTGACACGTGGTTAAGTGGGGTTCATCCCACCGTCTGTGGCCGCCCATTGTCTGAGTATTTTGCTTACTTAACCCAGTCAAATTTTGTATTAAATAATTACTACAGAAACTTTCCTTTGCAGCTCTAATATTTTTGTAAACTTTATAATTAGATCCCTAGGCTTTTCGTTATTACAAACTAGTCCCCGCCAGGTCACGTGCATCGCGCGCGTGACCTTGGCGTTTTTGCAAGATAACCCTTGTAGCTTTGGCATTTAACTTTTAGTCCAGGAATTATTTTGTTTAGTTATACATTTTCTAGACATATTGCAAGTTAGCCCCCGGCGTTTTTGAAAATTGCATCTTGGTCCTCGCCAGACGCGTGCAAGTCACGCGCCCTGGTGGGTAATTTATACCGATACCCATGCGGGTTTTGTAATTGATGTTTGGTCCTGAAAATTGAATATTTAGTTTAAAACTTCGTGGAAATTTTGCATGTGCCCCCTGGACTTTGTGATATTTGCAAAAATGCCCCTGCTAGGTCTTTAATTGTTGCTTACTTGATCCATTTAATTAAGGCCTCATTTTAATTCCAAAAATTCTCAAATTTTGAACTTAAGCTCCTGGTAACTTCTAATTCCACGCCCTAATTTTAGTTTTGGATTTTATTTTATTTTTATATTTATTAAAAATCAAAAACATGCTTTTTAGTCACTGTCTAGCTTAGAAAATACCAAAAAATATTAAAATAACTCGAAAAAATCCAAAAAATTTCCCTAGTGTGTCTTTTATCCTATTTTAATGTCAATCCAAAAATCACTAAAAATCTCAAAAGAAAAACCTTAAAAATTCAAAAACACATAAAAACTTCAAAAAAATACATAAAATTGTAGAAAACTCAAAAAAACACAAACTCGGTTCCTAATTGTTCTATATTTCATTCTCTTTATTTGAAAATTAGTGTGAAAAATTTTGGTTGCTGTTTGCTAATTTTAATTCCCATTTTACTCACAGCCAGCGCATTTTTCATTGTTTTCCCTTATTTCATTATTTAAAAATACCAAAAACACCTTGAAAAATACCCAAAAATCATAAAAACATTAAAAAATCCTAAAAATATCAAAAAAATTTTATTTCTGAATTTTTGGTTATTTTTGCACATTTTTATAAATACTTTATCTAGTCTTTTATTACCTTGTCCTCATTTTCCAACATTTAAAAAAAGAAAAAAAAGATAAAACATAAAATTATAAAAATCAGAAAATTGAAAATCAAAATACAAAATTAAAAATTAAATAAAAAAAATTAAAAACCCTCAAAAATTCCTTTGATTGCTTGCTTAGTGTAGACACTTCACATTCACTTGTGCACATTATTTTGAACTACCCTGCTTGCTCCCTGTGTTCGAACTCTCTGCATACTTGCCCTTTACACCATTTGTGCAGAGTTAAAAATAAATTTTAACTCCACATTTATTTCTAATTATTGATCTTCAGTGTGGGTTAATTGTTGATTAATTTCAGAGTTGATTGGTCGACACTTCGACTGTGTTCCCGCCTTGTGTGGAACATAAGACCGATCGATTTTTGAGATTATCAGCCATCCGATCTTCTCCCAGATTGAATCCTCATCACCCGCTCCCGCTCCAATCACAACCAAGTCGATGGCCTCCTATCCTAAGGACCTCATCTCGCCACGTCACCCATTTATTTCCAACCATCTGATCTCGCCCCGCCCCCATCACAACTACCCACCTACACTTCACCATCAACCATCCGTCTGATCTCTGATAAGATCTTGACCGCTCACCCACGCCTCCATCGGAGCCATTGGGTCATAAGATCCAACGTATGGAAGCTCATCTCCTACCTCCCGTTAGCCCTTTCCCAGGCGTTACACCTTGCTTCCCCTTCTCCCCCTTCCAATTTTGTCCACTGCCTCCAACCCTCTCTCGCTCCATAACGCCACCACCGCAAAGCATGTACCTCTGCCATCCTCGCGTAACCCCTAGCGCCTTCTCCATCACTCTTCTATCACTCCACCAGCCGTTGCAAAACAAAACCCCCAGTAACGCCCACTTCCCCTGTCTATAAATCCACCTCCTCCGCCAGTGTCACCCCATCCACCACTTGCGAGGGTTGTGGCCCAGCTCCCTCCGCCCTCCTGTGATAGCAGAGGGCGTTGTCGAAGCGACGACGACCGAGCTTCTCAGGGTGATCCATGGTGTCTCCACCATGTTAGCTTCACCTCTCCGGCGGTAGCTGAGCTCCTCGGAGCAGCTGCAGCGACGACACCGGGCTTCCTCGAAGCCCAGCACAAGCTGCTACCTCCGCCAACTACCCATCTCCGACAAGGTACCCTCCCATCTTATTTTTCTCGATTTTCTCCTAATTATTCCATCACATATACATACCTTCGTCCCCATTTGACCACCTCCATATCTTCACAAACCAATGAACACATGCACCAACACCTCCAATCGCCCTTTCCTCTTCTTTATGACCCGATCACATCCACCCCACTTCACCTCTGCTTCGTTGGAGATGAAGACATTGGTCCTCCACTCCTCCATCTCCACGGGACCCCACGCCATTCATAACTCCATGCACACATCCAGCTTCGTCTATACCAATACTTGCATCTAATGCACATCCTCAATGGTCGGAGTTTGGCCAGAGCAAGGTTCTACAGCTCCACCTCCGGCGTAGCCCTATCATCGGCAGCTTCCAGCCATCCCCATGCCTTCGTCATCATCCGAGCTTCAACGCCAAGCCCTCATGAATCTTCCTCGACCATCAGGCGAGCTTCCAGAGCACGGTGGAGCGATTCGGAGTTTGCCGGGATCCCCACCTCCGACGACAGTCTGCGGCTGAAAATAAAGAGCAGGCATCGTCCAATCCTCACGATCGGACGATTTAGATCATGACACGTGGCCCTACCGAGCCTTACGCAGAACCAGCAAGCTCGGATCCTCCAAGCCTCACTCCAAGTCACCACCAAAAGCCACGTGGCTCGAGCCAACTACGCCTCCCGAGTCTGGTCCCTCGCATGCATACGTGAGGTCATGTGAAAATTGCAACGAAGACCCTATATGTTTTTATTATTTGCATATCGGTCCATAGACGCGTGCCTCACGTGCGCGCCTGGGTATTTTATAGGGAGGCCCTCAGTACTTATGGAAATCACAGATATGCCCCATGCGTGCAATAGGAAAATTACATAAGGGACTAGCCAGTTTTGTAAATTGCAAATAGGTCCCCCAAGAACCTATTTGTAATTATTTGTCCTTTTTAATTCTCGTATTTTTATTACACTTATGCCCTGCATTGTTTCTTTCATAACTTGAGCATCGTAGGTCCAAAATGCCATGACTTTAGTGTCATTTTGTTCCTCGTTTCTTCATCTATCTAATGGCATTTCTATTTTTATCATATGACACCATACGAAATATGATGAATCTTTAATATTAGATGATGTTCTTTGTGCTATATGTCTCTGCCATTAATAGATGACTGCTCATATTTTGATGCTTAATTTGACTATGATTTCGAATCATAACCTGATGCTCATTTTAAGTGATCTTTTTAGGGCATATTTGTAATAATGGTTTGCATACATAGCCCTTGCATTTAATCATTCATTTTTCTCATGCATCATCTTATAATTGCATTAAAATCAACTACAAATTACATGCATCATCTAATTGCATCGATACAATGAGATCTGTAAATGAGAATTTATTCACACATACTCTTAGTTGACCGAAATTTGATAGATAGAAAGTAGCTCGTGTCCCTGTGTTCGACCTTGGTAGACTTGCCAAGTATAAATATTCCACAACCTTTCAAATGATTGTGAATTTTTGTTGAATCGTTTTTCGCCTCCTACACTACAATTCCACATTATTAAAGAGGTGAAAGTCGAGTTCATCAGGGTGGTAAGTTATAATGGCCATGCACAATATTCAAATTAGGTCAAGCTATAGCACTCATCATAATAATCTTACAAAAAATTATTTCAACACTTGATATTAACGAGATAAATGCATCCCGGATTGAACACAAGGAGGCAAACAAACTAATATTGGGTCAAAGATACATATAAAGTTTAGGGATTTTATCACTTGTGCCCCTTCGAGATATCACAATATCAGTTATACCCCTATCTTTTTGGTAATATCAGTTGTGCCCCTCACTTCTTTCTCCGTCATCAGTTGTGCCCTTCCGTCAGATTAACCGTCGAAAAATTGAAATAACCATAGTTTACTCAAACCATGGTGTGGTTAAGAGGGGTATTATGGTCAAAATAAAATCAAATGAGAAGGAGGGTTGGGGAGGAGGTGCGGGCTAGCGGCAGGGGCCAGGGGAAATGCGTGGCTGCGGGAGGTCGGGGGGTTGACGATGGTTGCGCGGTTGCACGGTTGCGCGGTGCGGAGTGATTTAGCCAAGACTCGGTGGTCGTAAGTTCCACACAAAGCGGGAACTCAGTCAGTGTGTTGACCACACTAAATCTCAACTAAAATCAACAATTAACCCACACTATATATCAAAGAATTAGAATAAATGTGGAGTTAAAATTTATTTTTAACTTTGCACAAAAGATGTATAGCAAGCAAGTATGCAGCGAGTTCGAAGACAGGGAGCAAACAGGGTAGATACACAAGTGTGTGTGTGTGTGAGTGTGAAGTGTATCTACACTATGTAAAGCAAATGATTGTTGTGGGTTTTTAATTTTTATTTTTTTTTAATTTTCAATTTTGTATTTTGATTTTTAATTTTCTGATTTTTATAATTTTATATTTTATATTTTTTTCTTTTTCAATATTGGAATATAAAGACAATGTAATAAAAGAGAGGATAGAATATTAAAAAAATATGCAAAAATAGCCAAAAATTCAGAAATAAAATCTTTTTGGTATTTTTATAATTTTTTTTACTGTTTTTGTGATTTTTGGGTATTTTTCAAAATGTTTTTGGTATTATTAAACACTGAAATAAACCAAAACAGGGAATTGGCTACTGGTTGGGAGTAAAATGGGAATTAAAAATAACAAACAACCACAAAATTTTTCCCAACTATTTTTAAAATAAAGATAATAAAATATAGAAGAAATAAGAACTGAGTTTATAATTTTTTGAGTTTTCTATGATTTTATAGATTTTTTTGAAGTTTTTATGTATTTTCGAATTTTTAAAGTTTTGCTTTTGAGATTTTTAATGATTTTTGGAATGACACTAAAATAGGTTGAAATACACAGTAGGTATTTTTTTGGAATATTTCTAGGTATTTTAATATTTTTTTGGCATTTTCTAAGCTAGACAGTAGGTAAAAAGCATGTTTTTGATTTTTAATAAATATGAAAATGAAATAAAATCAAAAACTAAAAATAGGGCGTGGAAGTACAAGTTAACAGGAGCTTAAGTTTAATTTTTGAGAGTTTTTCGATTTAAAAAGAAGCTCCAAATAAATAAGACAAGTTCGCAAAAATATCACAGCCTAGCAAGGGTATAAATGCAATTATCAGAACATCCAGGGGCATACATGCAATTTTCGCATAAAAAAAACACTGAATATTTAATTTCCAGGTCCAAATACAAATTATAAAACCCGCAGGGGTGTCACGGCAATTTTCCCACCAGGGCACGTGACTTGCACGCGCCTGGCAGGGACCTACGTGTAATATCAGAAACCTCTGGGGGCTAACTTGCAATTTTTCCAAAAAGTTAACACTTAATATACATGTCCTGGTACTAAAACGAAATATCTAAAGGGCTGAGGGCCTCAATGCAAAAGGCCCACACCTCACGTGAACATGTCACGTGAGGTGACGTGGTAGAGGACCTATATGTAAATACGAAAAGTCTAAGGGCCTACTTGCAAAATTTACAAAATATTTAAACTACTGATAAAAGTCTTAGGACTAAAACTTAATTATAAAAATGGTGAGGGTTTAAACGCAAAATACCCTCGCAGGGCAGATCCAACGACGAATGGATGCTGATGACGCGTGGCGCGAATCCAACGGTCGGTAGCGAGGCGCGATCCAGCGGTGTGGGCCGCACCACTTATCCACGTGGCAGCTTCTCCTGGCGCGATGACGGTTCGCCGATGGACGTACAAGATTAGATGGATCTCGACGAATCTGACAGTGGAGGCTCTTGAAGATCCAACGGCTGGTGGTGGATCTGGGCTGGGCCGATGATCGAACGGCTGACGGTCTATGACGAAGAACAGGGAAGAACTCGCCACCTGCGAGCTTCCCTGATCTCCTCCTTCCTCCTCGTGCACTATCCCGAGCTGCAAAATGGCTCAGCGGGATCCCCTGGTCCTCCTCCAGAGGCTGGGGGCGGCAAAAATCTCCGGCGAAGCTCGGAGAGGCGGCGCGAGGTCGGCGGAGCAACGGAGCTCCAGGTACCTCGACCGGCCTTCAAAATCGCTCCCAGGTGCTTCAAAGCTTCAGGACCTGCACAGAGAAATGTTACGGAGGTCGAGGGAAAAATGCCTCGACCTCCAGTGGCTCTCCAAAAGGGTGGAAACGGCGAGATGGATACTCGCCGGAGTTGCGCTCCGGCGAGGTGATCGAATAGGAGATTTGATGGATGATTGAACACGGAACTAGGATCTAGATGGACCTAGGACTACCAGGAACGTAATGAGGGTGAAAATAAAATGGATGAGCAGCCTCAATGGCCGGAGCCAGAGGGTAGATACCTCTACGGCCAAGCTCGCCGGAGGTGTGGAACACGCTCAGATCGAGTGCCAATCCGCCGCCTTGAAGCCCAAAACTTGGAGCTGTCACCTCCAGGTACCTCGAGCACTGCGGTTCAAACTCCAAAAGAGGATCGGAGCTAGGTTTTATGGGGTTGACGGTCAATGGGGAAAGAACGAGGCCGAGCAGTGGCTACAGTGGTCCTTCGACCAAGGTTTCGTCAGGGCGGGCATGCCCATTGATCGAGGATCAAAAGCCAAGAAGAGTCTATCATGAGATGATGCAAGATTAGGCCTCGAAAAAATGGAGAAAGAGGAGTCAAACCTGACTCTGACAAGGGCTACAGGGCTAAGAACGACCAGTTGACCGAAGTCAACTGGGGCTGAAACCTGGTTGGTCCACGTGGACCAACCAGGAAAAATCCCTGATTATTATTTTGTAAATTCAAATAAAAATAGTAATTGAATTAATTAAAGTTTGATTATTAAATAAAAAATGTTTAGGTTTTTATCTAGTATTTTATTTTGATTTTTAAATAATTTTATGGGATATATTTTTATAAGTTACTTTTATACCCTATATAGGTATATTACCTATATATTGTACCCTTTTATTTTTATTTTGATGTATTTTAATTTTATTATTTTTATTTCTTCTTTTATAAAATTATAAAATACTTTTATACATGTAAATATATTTTTATTTCATTTTTCTGAATTGTTTAGTATATTTAATAAAATGTAAGATTGTGTTGTATAGGTATGGGTACAGGTATAATACCTGTGTATTTAATATACATATATTTTTATTTTGAGTTTTATTTGGGTTTTTATTCCTATTTTAATGCACATATATATTATACATATTATTTACAAAATTATAAAAATAAAAAATATACAAATAATGAATAAATAATATATTGAATATTTTAATCAGTACAACTGTACAATGTGGGTCCAAAACTCAACTTTCAAACCGTAGCTCCGCCAAATTCGAAACCACCACCATTAAATAGATTATTTTATTCTATATACAATTAAAGGTGAGTTTGCTGCATTTGGAGTTTTAGTTGTGAGATACAGGTCTGGGAAGTTGGGATTCTGGGTTTTTATTCAGACCATAACTTTTTGTCTATACATTATTTTTCAGTGAAATCAATTTTGTATTTTTCTTTATTAAATTATCTACAACTTTCATGTACAAAGTTTCTTTATTTGAGGTATAAAAAGCGGAACCAAATATAGGTCCCAAAATAGATAAAGAATGAATAGAATAATATATGTATTTGACCCTTATCTCCCCCTACTTTATTCCTTGTCGACCTATTCATCAAGATGCCTAGGTCTCGGGGTTTTAGGTCATAAAATATTTACAATATTTTATTATTTTTCTTTTCTTTTATTTATTCTATAATTTTGGCTTTAATTACAGTATCTTATACACTATCTACATGTACATGCATGAATGCTAAGATGCTATATTTAATGCTATTTACAGGCATTTACTAGGGTTTTTGAGGCTAAAATGATAGAATAAATATGATGAAATGTGGATTCATCACGGAGCAGGGGAGGTGGCGGTGCAGGGCAGGGGGAGGGGGAGCAGGGGGGGCGCGTGTGTGGGGGAGGGGGTGCAACCCAGGGGGAGGGGGAGCAGGGGGCGGCACCGGCGAGGTGAGGAGGTGCAGGGGGAGGTCAAGGCAGGGGGCGAAGGGGCGGTCTGGGCGGAGGGAGGTTGGGGCAGAGGGAGGCGAGGGCAGGGGGCGGGGGGAGGTCTGTGCGAAGGGAGGTTCGGGCGGAGGGAGGCGAGGGCAGGGGCGGGGGGAGATCTGGGCGGAGGGAGGCGAGGGCACAGGGGGCGGAGGGGCAGTCTGAGCAGAGGGAGGCGAGGGCACAGGGGGCGGAGGAGCGGTCTGGGCGGAGGGAGGTTGGGGCGGAGGGAGGCGAGGGTAGGGGCGGGGGGAGATCTGGGCGGAGGGAGGCGAGGGCGGAGGGAGGCGAGGGGCAGGGGGCAGGGGGGAGGTCTGGGCGGAGGGAGGCGAGGGCGGAGGGAGGCGAAGGCACAGGGGGTGGAGGGGCGAGGGCACAGGGGGCGGAGGGGCGGGGGCACAGGGGGCGGAGGGGCGGTCGGGACGGCCTGGAGGCTGGGGCGGAGGGGTGGCGCCGGGGAGGGGAGACGAGGGCGGAGGGGCCGCAGGGGATGGGGGAGGTCGGGGCTACCTCGAGGCTGGGGCAGAGGGGCGGCACCGGGGAGGGGAGCTCGGGGCGGAGCTGGGCGGCACGGGGCAGGGGCAGGGGCGGAGAGGGAGGAGGAGAAGGAGGAGGAAGAGGATGGGAAAGAGGAGGAAGAAGATGAGGATGAGGAAGAAGGTGTAAAATGACCACATAATCTTTTTTTTTAAAAATAATTCCGCTTATGTCCTCAAAGTTAACGTCCGTTTGCACTGTGGATGGACGGTCATTAACCCGAGGGGCACAAGTGATAAAATAGCAAGAAGTGAGGGGCACAACTGATATTACCAAAAAGATAGGGGCATAACTGATATTGCGATATCTCGGAGGGGCACAAGTGATAAAATCCCTAAAGTTTAAATGTCACTTGTTAATGCTTTGTTTATGTGTCTTGAATTTTTATGAGGTCTTTTTAAACAAATTATGGGACTTTTAGTTGTTCATTTTTTTAATTCTTTTCAAGTTTGAAAATTTTATAATTTCTGTTTTATACAATAAAGTAATAAAAATGGAAATAAACTTGTTTTTTTAATATACATATAAAGAGAGAAAAAAAAGAAATGGGATTTAAAAATAAGAAACAAATGTGATAAAAAATATAATAAAAATAAGGGCCTTTTATTTGGTGGGTAACATCGATGAAGCTATCGTGAAAGATATGGACTTAGAAACTTATAAGTGGAGAGCAAATTGAAGAAATGACCTTAAATCTTTGTGTACTGACCCCTAATCGAATTGTTTATAATTAGAAGTAAAAGAAAGATAAAATATATATTGTTTTACTTTTTAGGGTTTTTATCAATTGTGTCGCTCTGAGATACATAATCAGTTATGCCCTCCTTTTGGGGAATATCAGTTGTGCCCCCAACTTCTTATTGTTATATCACTTGTGCCCCTCTGGTTAGTTGTCGTTCATCCCCAACGCAAACATACATTTCACTTTAGGGACACATGCGAAAATAAATTACAAAAAGAGGCTGCGAAGTCTTTCTTGACCCTCCTCACCCTCTCTCTCATCCCTCCCCTCCTCCCTAGGCTGACCTTCTCCTCCCTCCCCTCTTCCCTCCCCACATGTTGACCTCCTCCTCCTCCTCCCTCCCATCCTCCTCTCCAGGTTGACCTCCTCCTCCCTCTCCTCATCCTTCTCCTCCTCAGGCTGACCTCCCCCTCCTCCTATGTCCCTAGTCTCCCCACCCTCCGCCTCCTCCTCTCCTCCGCCCCCAGCCTCCCTCATCACTTGCCTCATCCTCTCCTCCGCCCCCAACCTCTCCCTTCTTCCGCTTCCTCCTCTCCTCCACCCCCAGCCTCCCCACTCCTCCACCCCATCCTCTCCTCCACCCTCAGCACCCCATCCCCTCCTTCGCCCCCAGCCTCCCCAGGTCAACCTCCCCCTCCTATCCTCCGTCCCCTTAAGCAGCTGAAGAATCACTCCCTCGTCGTTGCTCGTATCGTCTTCCTCGCTGTCGTCATTGCGATCCCCTTTCCCCACTGCTCCCTCATTAGCATGTACATGAGCTTCGCCATCGTCGTCGGAGGCCCGCACATAGAAAGTGTCGAGGTTAGAGGGGGTGGAGGGCGAAGGAGGAGGTAGGGGCTTTTCTTCTATATATACCCTCTTAACTACACAATGGTCTGATTAAACCATGGCTAAGTTCAACTTATTGACATCCAAAGTAAATGAGGGGCACAAGTGATATAACAGTAATAAGTCGGGGCACAACAGATATTCCCAAAAGGGAGGGACATAACTGATACTGCAATATCTAAGAGGGACACAACTGATAAAAAAACCTTACTTTTTATATTTTTAACTATTTTGGGGAATTATTCAAGCAAAAAAATAAAATTTAAAAAAAACAAAAAAGGATTTTATAAAAAGTAAAGTAATAGAACTTTAAAATAAATTTAAGAAATTAAACGAGTCCCAAAAAGTGGGGATATGCCATAAAGTATGTCCTACTTCCACGAGATCTTAAAAACATATATTTATATTTAACTTATAGAAAAACTTCATCGGATTTCCCTTGATTTTTAAGTTTTTTTTACGATTTCAGCAGCAGATAAAATATTTCTTTTTGATTTTTTAGATATATTAAAATTTGGAGATGAAACAAACTAAATGAAATAAAATAAGATGCAATGATTTTCATTTTCAATTGTATTACACATTGTGCTAAAAATAAACCGAACAAGTAAAATGATAAAAAATCTAGTGGCCACAAATGCTGATGATTTGTAATGAAATTTATCATGCAATGAAGTCCACATTGTAGCAAAAATTCATCTTAAAATATTATGTTAGTGAATTAATATGAATTAGATTAGCTAAAATATTAATTTCATTTTAAAAAATCATATTCCATACATTAAAATTTCATGAGACTTTAAAATAACAAAGAGCTTGAGTTCAATCGCAAAATTGATTTCACTAAGCCAAAACAGGGATCAGGCATTAAAACATAGAGGTCTATTTAAAAAATTACAAGATAAAAATAAAGATCAAAACGTTGAAACGTTTCTCTGCAAAAATAAAGAGTCGTGGATTAACCCATCCGGCATCCACACTATCATTTTATCTTTTCCTTTCCGTCTCTCCACGTTTGATCACCTTCGATCCTTTCTCGACCTTGCAAAGGTTCGATGGTTTGGACTTGGCTAAGGAGTTTCGATCAAGCATTTACCCTCCGACGAGACCATAGACCCTCAACGCTCTTCTCAAGACAACATTCTTCATAGCCATATCTTCCACAAGGTGCGTAGACCTTTAACCACTATGCATGAGCAAGGAGGAGGCATCAGAGCTTCGTCGGAGCTCCGCTGTAACACCATCGTTCGCCGTGAAGAGGGAAGAACCAGAAGAGTAGTGACCGTCTGATTAGATCTCCTCTCTTTGATCGAATGACTGAGATCGGTTACCCGAGCCACCGCTTCCGAGCCTAATTACCTTGGAGTTACCTAAGCCTGGCCCAAAGCACGAGGAGGCGCCATCGGACCCGTACCTGCCCAACCGTCCGAAGTAAGCCATCACGTGAGTTGACTCATGTGAGTGGAAATATTACAATGCTTAGGGACAACTTCTAGATATTTTCATTTAGGTCCAATGCGTGCGAGACGTGTGCTGCCTGGAGAATTTCCAAGATAAACCCATGCACCTTAGTTTAATTCTGATTTTAGCCCTGCGCAGGAAATTTTTGCACATATTACCCATTGGCTTTTGTAATTATATTCCAGACCATGTTTGGACCTTTTTGCTATGTTTTTATTAAGTTTTATTTACATTTATGCATTTGTCTCAACATATTAATAACTTTCGCATCCGTTGTCCAAATTAGATGAAATTAGAGCATTTTTCAAGGTCTTTTGATGCTTTGTAATATGTCATGTTTAATTCCTTGATATCAACAACTCTCGTTAAATTAAAAACTAGAGAAGCATGAAAGACCTTTGCGGTCTTAATTAAGTAGTACATTTCTCTGTAGAGAAGATGGAAGCCAAGCATAAGGAGGTTCTCCATTAAGGAGGTTCTGCGTTGATAGAGGCAAGATGAGGGATCATGTTGAGGTGAGGGAGAAGAGATCTAATGGGTTCTCAGCCTTTGCAAGGCCGAGAAAAGATCGAAGGTGGTTTCAAGGAGCACAATTGTGTTTGTAAAATAGGGAAATGGTGAGGGTTTCATTACGAAATTCCTTCTCATGCATGTAAGGCACATGGGGGCTTCGATGGGAGCCGACGATAGAGATGTGGACCTTAGATCGGGCACTAGAGAGTTATGATGTATGGAATCCAGTGGATGCTCTTGAAGATCTAACAGTTGGCAGATTACGTTATGTGAACAGTGAAGGTGCAAACTTGATGTTCCAATCAACAGAGGTTTGTCGTGCCAGATGGATAGTTACATATAATCGATGGTGAGGTTTGTTTGGTAGTAGTTGGTGTGCCACACATCGTAGCTAATGGAGGTAGATGACTTTAGAGGCGATAAGATGGTTGGGGTGTCTCCCTCTATAAATTGCCACAAGTTGACTCTAAATAAGTCAATTAAAGGTCATGATGAGGGAGATGCACCCTACTTCCTCCTTCGTTCCCAACTTGGGGATAACGATCTTTCGACAAAAGTCCATAAGTGCTCATGTGTACTAGCAATGGAAGAAACTAGGATTCAACCCACTACGGCTCGATCCGAGGGTTACAAGAGCTCTGGGAGTCTGTGGATGGGCATGACTGTGTGGTTCCTTGAGCGTGCGCAAGGGAAGGACTAAGAACTCCGACCACAACGTTTGGTCGGAGGGGGGAAAGCTCACGAGAAGGATGTGGAGATGTAGATGAACAACATGTTAAGGTGCAATGGAGAGGGATATGAGGAAGACGGGGGTGCACTTGATAGTGCAGTGGGTTAGACATGGGAATTTGGAAGGGGGAGAGAAAGGCAAACTATGGAAAGAAGAACTCGTGAATAAGAGAGAAAAAGAAACAAATATAAGATTCAAAAAGAAGGGGAAGAAAAATACATTGAGATACTTAAGAATTGGAGGGGAACACGGTCGACGCTCGCTTAATGCATGTTGCTCCGATGAGGCACATGTGATCTCTTCAATCAGCTGGCGGTGAAACTGAAAAAAATTACGAAAGGCTAAGGTAGCTTTGATTAATATGTGATTCATCACTCTTAAAGTTGAAAATATAGCCTTGTTATGAGTAATTAGGAGCACATTTTCCACCAAAAATGCATAATTAGCATCCACGCACACATTGACAACAGTTGCATTTTAGCATTCGCATCTACATTAAATAAGAAGCTCAATTCTCTCATCTGTATATATATTACACTAACTACAAATCCCATAAATTCACTCTATAATGTATATAGTATTGACAAATAATATAAGAAAAATACCCAAAATTGCTGACTTGAATAATTGCCCAATAAAACCCCAAACCAAGTTAAGGATCATGGACTTTACAGTGCACATATCTCTCTCATACAACCCCCAATCTAGGTCTACTCACTTTTAAGTTAATACACATTCAGGGACCTTCAAAGTGAGATAAATTTCATTGAAATCGGAGCTCGTATGCAAAACTTGGGTTTTGGGACCTCATTGTACACTATATGTATGTATATTTCTACCCTTTTATTTTATTACTTTATTTGACATCGTTTCCATTTTTGTCAACATAAAACTTGTAGATCTCATCGAGATCTACAACTTTCATGTTTTGAGTTTTTACAAATTCGACCATCTTCTTGCTTTTATCTCACATTCTCTTTCAGCCAACCAGATTGAGCCACGTGGCACCCTCTGGATGCGCCGCACGTCCCACTCCATTGCGCGCCACGCGCCCCCTTTCCTGAGCTGTTCGATCAGTCATCTTCTCTCCAGATCTTGGTCGTTCACACCGCATCTCATTTCAGCAGACTGATCTGGGCCAAGATCTCATCCACACTGTTGGACAACGCCTTCACCTCAGAGCGCCACATGGCTACATCTTCACTGCCAGATCTTCTCCATTACGCCTCCATCCGTGTCGCTCGTCCCTGATGCAATCTTCGTTGTTCATCTCCGCTCGACGCTATGCCCGCCACGTGTCACGCCTGATGCCCTTCGATCTCGACCCCACGATCTAATCCTGGCCCTTCTCTCACGTCCTTCTTCTGGTCGTTGGATCACGAGAACCAACGGTACCGAGGTCACCATCTACCTCTAAACAAGACTCGCCCACGTCTCTCCACCCCGCGTTTCCTCCGCCTCTCCCTATTTTAGCGCCACTACATCCACCTTCTCCGCCCATCAATACGTCTACAACGTAGCCCCGACCTCCACCTTCCTCGTCGGTACCCATGATCCCAATGACGCTCTCTCCTTCGCTCCACAAACTCCACGCCGACCACCCTCTCCATCACCTGTACCCCCATTTCCTTCCTATAAATACCCCATCTCCGGTGAACTTTCAACCCATCTGCCATAGCATGAGGTACCCCAGAGCTCTCCTCTCCTCATCGGTGACAGCGATTAGGCACGAAATCGAGCGACGATGATGATATACCTCCAACGAGATCTGTGACATTTCTTCGCCGTGTAGCAACTCCTCCGACGAGGTGCTCGAGCTCGAGTAGCTACCGGCCCTCGAGCGACGACCCTAGTCTCCGCCAAGAGCCTCAGATCCCATGTAGCAATCCTCCATCATTTTCTCTAATCTCCCTCTTCTTCTTCTCTATTTTCTCGTAATTTATTCCGCTCCTTTGATCATCTTCCCGCTTCTCCAACCATCCCCCGAGCTCCGCCTTGTAGCTCCCACCTTCACACACCCCTCCGACCAAAGCTCCTCCTCCACGGCGGAGGAGGATCAGCACATCCTCACTTCACCCTTCAGGCCTCACTACGCTCACCTCACGAGCACATTGCACATGTTTCCTTGCACAGACTAACCCTGCAGGCACCTTCATCTTCATTGGTCGGACCCCATGTCGGAGACGCTTCGAGCTTCATCTCCACCGACCTCTGGTTGACTCCTTGATGAAACTCGATTTCATCATCTTAAAGTTCTATTATTAACCCCTTGCTTAAAGTTTTGTCAATAAAACCCAGTTAATGTCCTATAATTATCAGAGTCCTTAATAAATTAAAAACCACAAAAATGACAAAACTAAAATCGTGTATTTTTAGCCTTAAAAATACCCTCCAAAATCTTTTGAGTCTTTATTTGATCTCATCTCCAGTTTGATCAACATGAAACTTGTAGATCTCGTCAAGATCTACAACTTTCATGTTTTGAGTTTTCTCAAATTCGGCCAAATTAACCCTTAAAAATAAAAAATACTCTCTGAATAATATGATTGGGCCACGTGGCCCAATCTGGGTGAGCCACGTGGCCCGCCTCTCTTTGTCTTATCCGCCCCCATCTCCTGGCCGTTGGATTTTTGCCTTGATCCAACGGCTCAGTTCTCTCCACGATCTCTCTTAAACCACCGCCGTCCGATTCACCTTCGCCTCTCATCATCACCCCCCATCAGCGCCCTTCCCACCGCTTGCCACGTGTCACCTTGTGCGCCCTTCGATCGCACCTTCAGTCATCCATCTCAGCCGCTAACTCCGCAGTAGCCATCAGCCGTCTGATCACCTCCCGGACTTCATCTCCACCGATCGTTAGCGCCCCGCGCATAGTCTTCCACGTGGTCGCTCAGAAGCCCTTTGATCATGCCGTCCCCGATTTAATCCGCGTCGCTCTTTCGCGCCCAATTGTCAGCCGTTGGATATCCAGATCCAACGGCTGAATGTCATCGTCAACCTCCCGACGCCCACCTTCCACACGTTCTCCATCTTGCGAAGACACTGCCCCCTTCCCTTTTTCTCCACCTCCATCGATCACCTCTTCAAACTCCAACCGCCCCACGACGTTCCTTCATTGTCCACCACCCTCGCCGGTGCCTCCACTACTCACGACCCCATCTCTTTCGCTCCACATCGACCTCGCAACCCACGCTCCTACCGACTGAAACCTCCACCTCCACTTCTTCAAATACACCGCACCCTCCCCCATAGTCACCTGTCCACCTTTACGTGGGAGGAGGCACAGCCCTCCTCCGCCTCCCTGTGACAGGGGGAGGCGTCGGGATAGAGCGACAAACGACCTCACCTCCCCGGTGAGACCCTCCACTACACACGGCGGAGTTGCGGTGCCTCGCGACCGCTCGAGCTGCATCGACCGGCTGACGATGTCCAGCGAAGACTCGGGGACCCTCTGGAACCCCAAGCCCAAGCCTCCGCTCCATCTCCGACCAGGTAAACCCTCTTCTTCTTTCTCAGCATTTTTCATCTTCTTTCTCTTAATTAATTAGGCTTCCTCAGTCGGTTTCAACCTCCATTAACCCCCTTCCAAGCTCCGCCAAGCACCCACCTTCCACACGCACACCTCAGATCATTTCCCTCATCCTTCCACACCTCAACCACCGTCAACCCACCTCCTCTGCCACCCACGACGGAGGAGCTCCGAGCTCTCATGTTCTCTGCCCCACACGAGCTCCCATTCATTCCACCTCGCACGTACAACTGTTTGTTCGCTTCGGCTATCAGCCTAACACTGCAGGTCGACAAATCCGTCATTGGACGGAGACTTCGTCGGAGCTGGTTTCATAAGCCTCGACGCCGTCATCAGAGCTTCAGTAGCCCAATCCAGAGAGTCCAGCACCTCGCCCGAGCTCCCAGCTTCATCGACAATCTTTCAGGAGCATCGGGCGAGGTTCACCGTGCCCAGAATGGAGCGGCGGAGGAGGAGCTCCTTCGCCGGAGCTCTGAAGCAGCCGCCCGCTGAAGCTGGGGGAGAGAGCACAGTTGTCGTTGGATGGTCTATTCCCGGCGACCATCCAACGACCCAGACGAGGCCACGTCAAGAACTCCCGGAGCAGATCGGAGCCATTCGATCTCCACGATCGCATGGCTTAATATCAGCCACGTGTCATCTCTAGAGCCGCCCCGAACCTCAGCACCAAAGCTCCAGGCTTGGATGACCCGAGCCTCATCCGAGCCCAAGCCTGGAGGCTCGTATCTTCCGAGCCTTCTCCGAGCCTAGACGAAGCAGCCGAACCTCCTCCGAGCCTTAGATCGATCCGAGCCTGGAGATAGCACGTGCACAACACGTGCCATCTGGGCAAATTGCAGGGAGCCCCCGCTGTCTTCTCC
Organism: Ottelia alismoides; assembly: GCA_037367405.1. Lineage (NCBI taxonomy): Eukaryota > Viridiplantae > Streptophyta > Magnoliopsida > Alismatales > Hydrocharitaceae > Ottelia > Ottelia alismoides. The sequence goes on from JAZKJV010001599.1 coordinate 245,603, forward strand.
AATTTGCAGATAGGTCCCTGGAGCACGTGCAGTCCACGTGCATTTGGGTATTTTGCAATTATGCCCTCGTGGGTTTTAATAATTACAAAAATGCCCCTATGCGTATGGGTATTTTACAGGGAAGGCCTCGTACTTTTCATATTTACATTTTAGTCCCTCCTTGGGACCTATTTGTAGTTATCTTTTTTTATGTTTTATTGCACTTATGCCCCTTGTTTTTTTTATGCATATCTCGAGCTACGTATATCCGATTGAGATGATTTCAGTTTCATTTTGAAGCTCTCCTTGCTGTCTTTCTTATGGCATGCCTAGCTTTTATATTTGACACTATGATCCGTGGTGTATTATTCCATTATCTAAGTGTCCTGATTTCCTTATTTCTCATGCCTACTTGCTATATAAATGAAAATTGCTTCATTATCTGATTCTGATTGACTTGTATTAATTATGGCTCAAGTAATTATAATTTTGGGCATATTATGTGCATTGCATTTCCTTGCATCTATCTGCATGATAAAATAAAATTAAAAAAATGCATGTTTTGTTCTTTAATGCATTGTTGTGTGTCTCCTTGTCTGATTTGACCTATATGTACTTTAACTCCACGCTTAATTAGATGAACTAAAATCCGACTAATACGAGAGAGGCTCGTGTCCCTGAGTTTGACTTTGGTATCTTACCAAGTAAAAAAATCACGACCATCGCATTTTGATTGACATAGATTTAAATGAGATGGTCTTTTGATGACCCGAATTGGCCCGACTGCTACGACATGTTAAAGTGCTAATCCAGCACTCTTAAAGGGCCGATTTTGAGGTTCGTCAAATGGCGCCGTTGCCGGGGACACGACTCATTTCTTATTTTTTTTGGATTTTTGTTTATTTAATGCAGTGTTTCTTTTATATAGGTCATTTTGTCAATATGTCTTGCATCGTAACATTTTTCTTCTCTATGGATCTCTAACCATTGTTTTTGTGGCAGGGTCCTTGATGGTGAGCAGGTTGCTACCCGTTGTGAGGAGCCGCAGAAACCCGCTTGGAGTACGTCGAGAAGAAAGAAAGAAAAATGTCTTGCATTTTTATTTCCATGCATGAACTTGTAATAATTCATCTTTTACAGCGGTCTTCGATCGAAGACTCGCGAATGTAATCAAACGATCGTGGTTGTGTGGGGATCGTCTCCACTTGAGTGTCGACCTAGGACCAGGCACGCGACTCTTTGAGCGGTTTTCATTTTCCATCTTTTACGTGCTTGCTCGTAGGTAGGACACACTATTAAACAAAGACGCACGTAGCATCGCCTCATTTAGCCAAATTAAAAGAAAATTTGGCCCGCTAATAGAAGCATGTTAAGTGTGGCTTTTTGATCGACTTGCATACATGCTTTTGGTTTTCAAAACGGCCCAAGTTTTCACGAATTTTTCGCGAAGTCACTGCATGTTTTATCGCTTAGCCTAGATCGCGGTTTTTATCGAATACATGTTTTTCTCGGCTTTCTTTTCCTAGCTTGATCACCTAGGATTAATGGAAAATGGGAATGAACTGTAGACGATGATTGCTTTATTTTGTGCTAACCATAATTCAGTGATAACTGATGAATCCACGATTCATCATCTTAATATCTTGATCTTAGCAAAATCCCTGAGTAAAATCCCAAATAAATGTCCATAAAATCAATAAATTAACAAAATGACTTTTGTAAATAAAACACACTAATTATTGTATATTAGATTGTACAAAATAAATAACACTAAAAAGCCGCAAAAATAAAGGAGTTTTATACATGTAAATAACCCAAAACTTCATATATTTTTAATAATTTCATTTCAACTCCTTTTTGGCTAATTCTTTCTCTAACTTGTTCATAATAATGTACATAAAAATACAAAAATACAAAATAAATTTTACCTTAAATAAATGCTCCTAGATCCCAATGGGAAAAAGCCGTAAAGACCAACTTCCAAGCTAAATTCCCGCTCCGTATGAACTCCAAATTCACCAAATTCACTTTTAAAGTTCAAGTTAGAAAATTATCTATCCAACGGAAGTGGTTTCATTAAAATCGGAGCTCGTTTGCAAAAGTTGGGTTTTGGGACCTAGATGTACATTGTATATTATGTATATATTCTTTCTTTCTTCATTTTTTATTTTATCTTTCTTAATTATTAAAAATCCAAAAAAATCATTGTGGTGTTGTATTTTGATTGTACTATTTTATTGTATTGTACATATCTACTATTAAAAAGACAAAAAAAATATAAAAAGAAAAGCAAACAAAAAAATGTACATGTTGTAGTCTTCTTTTGTAAACTCTCCACTCTTTTTCTTATCTTTTATTTTATTGTATTATAAGTAGCCTACTTTATTTCATTTTATTTTCCTTTTATTTTTTTCCCACATTCTCTACACTAACTTCCATTTCTACATTAACCACCAAGTCTTCTATTCTACCACCAACTCCCATTCCACCCCACATTCTTCATCTAACCTCCATTCAACTCCACCAATAATCTAACCTCCATTCATTTCCACCATCGTCACCTGCAAAAGGAAGAAGAAGGTCCATTTTAATTATTTTTTTTATTTGTAAAAATTGCAATTTATTTCTTTAATGTTTCCGTAATTGCATATTAGTCCCTGTGTATAACTTGCATTGTAACTATTGTTTTTCTGTAATTGCAAGGATATCCCTGTGTTTATGTATCAATTTGGACATCATTTTTGCATCAATTTGTTCAATGAAAAATATCATGATGTTGAGCAACTAGTTCTCTACATTGTGGACATTTATTTATATTTTTGTGGTCTATGGGTAATTAACTAAAATTGTTCAACTGAAATTTTACATATTTTACCCATTCAGTGCTTATAAATTTTTATATCACACACGGTTAGTCCAAAAAATCCACAAAAATTATATGTGATGCTTTGATGAGTGCTTAACATACTGTCCAAATTTCATCCAAAATGGAGTTGTTTTGTGCTTAAATAAATTGTAGAGTGAATTTAGTCTTTGATTTTTAATTAAATCTCCGTATATTCTTTTTGCAAAATGTCAAGTCTCCTGGATTCTTCATAAAAATATCTACTTGAGATAATTCGCAAGTTGATTAATTTGATAACGTGGATTTAATAGAAATTAATCACTCACTATCACTCTGTCTTCACTAAAAAATTCATAAAAAATTCATATTTTGTCAAAAAATTCCAAAAACATTACTGTAGCTTTTTTGCATCAAGTTTTCATTTCAGTATTTTTTTCATAATTTTTACTTACTGTTTGTGTGAGAAAGTGCGAAAAAACCCATAAAAAGTGTGTGTTTTTATTTATTGCATTTTAACCCCTAAAATTTAAAAAAAATGTGTTTTGTGTTCATCTCTGGATTAGGACTCTAGGAAAAATACGAATTGGCTAATTTGGATTTTTTTTCCATTAAAATTAATTTGGCCTTGTTGTATGTTTTCTTAGTGTTGTAATTCACCCGCATTTTGTTTTTGGCATTCTACTTGCATAAAAAATCTAAAAAAATACCGCACTGGATATCTAGACCTAAATTTGCAAATTAATTTCAAGTTGTTCCTTTGCCTCCCTGAGTTCGACCCCGGACTTGCCCGGGATATAAATTAAAGCCGAGACACTCTTCACGGAGATCTTCTCTCGGTTCTGACCGAATCGCTAAGTACACGTGCTACAACGTGCCGAATCGGTGACAGCGACGCAACCGCGGTCGAGCGACGACGGCCCTCTCTCCGGTGTGATCCGTTGGCTTTTTGGCCAACATCGCAGCCGCAACCGCGCGCTGCTCGAGCTCATCGCACGCTGGCGATTTGAGCGAAGACCGTGCTTACGTGAGCACACCATAGGCGACCTTCCATCTTAGGTAATTTTATTTTCATTTTCTCGTCATCATTTGTTTATTGGCAAATTTTTTTTTTATCACATCACATTACCACCCATACACCCAACATTTTATATCATCTCCACGTCACCGTTTTTTTTGTTCCCTTTTTTTGTGTGTAAATATTCTCATTTAAAGAAAATTAAAAAAATTTAAAAAATTTAAAAAAAAAGGTTTTTGTTTAGCACCATCATCATAGCATTTTTTTTATCACCATCTCCATTTTACCATCACCACACCATCTTTGTTTTTTTTTATTTGCATTCCTGTTAAAAAAAATTATTAAAAAAATATAAAACAAATTAAAACAAAAAAAAGAAATCTTTTAGAACAGCAGAAATTGATAAAAAAAATTAAAAAAAAATAAAAAAAGGGGCAGCAAGCAGCAGCGGTGGGAGAACCCACCGCCGCCGCCTCCTCCGCCCAACTGCCGCCAGCCGGCGGCCTCCCAGCCGCCTGCTGCACCTCCGACCCCTCGCGGCCACGCGAGCGGCGCCGCCACCCCAGCCGCCCGCGACCTCCGCCACTCGTCAGATGGCGCCGTTGCCGGGGAGGCAAACGGCTTAGGGACTAATTTACAAATTTGGATTTAGATTTTCCATTTACTCGGGTAGTCTGACCCCCGAGCCACTTGTATTTATTACATTTTTTTCAATTATTTCTCTTCATATTTTTGTATATATATCTTGTCTTTATCTCTCTAATATAAATCTTATTTTCCTTGCGAGGGCCCGGTGGACTTGGAGTACATCGGAGGTCGACGGACGCGACGCGCGCCGACTGCTGAAGAGCTTGGAGAATTTCTTTATTTCGAGAGAGCTTTTTGTAAATTGTTGTAATTATTTAGCTTGCTCTTTATAGCGGCTCTTGTTTGAGAGCTCGCGCATGTAAAAAGACTTGGACATTATTTGTGGTGTGTCGAGCCTGTTTCACTCTCCGGCGAGGGTGGGGCTTGACTTGAGTGGCGAAATTAAGGATTAGGCACACGGTAGTTTAGATTCAAATTTGCTTGTGCCCATCGTAATTTAAGCCACACATATCTTAGAAGATTCACATATCTTATAAGATTCATAATGAGACGCACATAGACACGTACTACTTAGCTCAAATTCAATCAATTCTTCCCCGCTAATAGTATACTGTTTAGGTGCGGTTTTCTCGATCTGCATGCATTTAGTGTAATATTTACAAATTCAGTTTTGCATAACACATGAAGAGTGCTGGGATTCACTGTAAGTATACCTTCTTCTGAGCATGCATCATAGTTTCTCGTTGCATTCTGATTTCCGATTCCCATCTTGTTTTACAACTTAAGGTCAAAAGGAAATTGGGACTAAACGGTAGACGTGCTTGTGTGTTCACATAAATTTCAAGTGATAACCTAACTCTAAAATTGGGATTGAATTGAGCAGGTCGATTTAATTAATTGTTTGTTTGTTTTTATTGCAAGTGAGAGAGAGACGACCCTAGGATAGAGCCAAGTCTGGATTTCTTACTTACTACCGGTTCTTTATTTTTAGGCGATTAGCTACTTTTCAGTGAGGATTTACGGGTAGCCGGTAAACGGTCCGGACTTCCTTAGCAGAGTGGGAGGTTTAGAGGACGCATTAGTCCTCAAGGAACGGGTAGCCGTATTTTTACGGTCCGTACTTACTCCTATACTGGCTGAAAGTAGGTCAAACTAGTCGTAAGAACCGGGCCAGTCTGTAGGAAAATACGGGCACCTAACAGCTCGTTAATCTTTCCAAGATTGTATTCTCACCAACTAAAATTGACCAGATAAATCGGTCGAACTCTTACGGCCATCATGTGTTGAGTTGGTGAAATTGGGGGTTTGAATTGCGTTTGAATTGTGTGAGTTCACTCCGCACATTTACGTGCACCGTAGAACTAGCGCCTCATTGACTATCGTGATCTAATCGGTTCTTTTGACATCGAAGATGACTGATTGGGGGGATATTTATTCGGACTTTGCGAATCTCTCGTTGAACCCTTCAAAAAGTACGTCTTCAAAGGTCCAAGCGCAACTTGGACCAACCTGGACTCATGACCCTCTTGAGCCCAGGATCATTCACTCTCGGGATGGTTACTCTCAAACCATTCCCTTTCTCTCTTCCCACCTCACCGAGGAAGACCATCGCCTTGGTGAGAATATCATGAGTCATAAATCCTCTTCTAATAAAGAACACATTGCTGATTCAGGCCATATAGAAGATACGAGTAAAATGCCTCCAAAGAAGAAAGAAGAGGAAGAAGAGAACCATGAAGACCCGATGAGAAGTATACTAGCCCGATTGGCTGCATCTGAGCAGCAACAAGCATTATTGAGAGCTCAGTTGGGACAGTTAAATGTTGGGGTCCAACTACCAATGGATGCGGCTACAACCCCGGACAATATCAGATTCATAACTACTTGAGTCCGGCCGAACCCGAAGTTGATTTTGAATTGAAGCCGCATTTCCTGAACCTGCTGCCACATTTTGATGGGAATGCTTCTGAGGAGCCATATGCATTCCTAAGGGACTTTGAGCTCATCTGTGCTAACCTCAAACATAATAATGTTAGCCAGGATTATATTAGGCTCAAAGCCCTTCCATTTGCCTTGGGTGGAAAAGCCGATTACTGGGTAAAGAATCTTGGGATCATCGTCACCACTTATGCCCAGTTCAAGGACCTATTCCTAAAGAAGTTCTACCCATTGAGTAGAACTAACATGATGAGGACGCGAATTACGAGTTTTTCCCAATTACCCAATGAAGCCTTCTGTGATGCTTGGGAAAGATTCAAGGACATCCTGCAAAAGTGCCCTTGTCATAGATTAGATGACAACATCTTGGTCCAATCCTTCTTCACTGGTCTCAACCCTGAGATGCAGGGTTTAGTGAGCGCTGCCTGTGGAGGCAGCTATACATCACGAGGAGCGGATACCGTCTGGAGGGTATTCGAGCAGATGGCTGAAACTAGCCGCTCACAGATGGCCAGCAGGGCCTATACACCATCCCCCAGTTCACTCTCATTTGGAGGGGGGAAATCAGCTGTAGTCGATCTCTCTCAGGACGTGATCCCTAGCATGGGACTTCTTGCTGACAAGCTTACTGTAGTTGAGAAGATCGACAGGAGGATTGATGAGTTAGACCGGAGCGTCTCCAAACTTCCAAAACAGATGGAGGAGTTGACTGAGAAGGTATCCAAGATACGGATACCCGCCGTGACTGCACCCGCTGCTCCCATTTACCGAGTTCACCATGTTCAGGAGCAGTTGGTGTCAGGGCAACCCCAGCCGTGGGAGCAGGACCAATCCTACACCCACTCTTTCCAGCAACCACCTCCAGTAGCAGAGACAGTCCAGGAGGAGCCTCCACCAGTTTGGGAGGTGAATGGGATATGGTATACTCAGGACCCTGCCAGGCAGGGAAGTACGGGAGACCGACAGACCTATCAGCGTCCCCCGACCTTTCACAACACCGCATTCACCTCCGCACCACCTCCTTCACAGCAGAGCCCTGGATTCTATCCACCCCAGCAGCAGAGGCAACAGTACCAGCAGTATGGCCGACAGGGCCATTACCAGACGGGCCAGCAGGGCCCGCAACCCCAGCAGCAGCAGCAGCAGCAGAGGCAGTACACTGGCCAGCAGGGCCAGTCTTCCCGTTCTTCTTCCCAGTCTTATCCACTTCCTTCATCGTCTAGTCCCGTGGATATTCAGCAGCAGATACTCGACGAGCTACGTTCCTACAGGAACGAGGTTCAGGACTTACGGGTGGATGTCAACCGCCTATCCAGATGGCGAGACGAGCAGACTGCACCCTCTACCTCGATCCCAGCCCAAGTTCAGGCTAACCCCAATAGCCTGAACCGTTCTAGTTCTCAGCAGCACTTTGGTCAGGTATACTATTCAGCATCTCCTAAATCTGAACATGAGATTCTTTCGTGTGACGAGGCTAACCACATGTCACTCAGGAGCGGAAGGACCGTGGTCGTACCTGACCGGGCGAGGGACACGAGGAGGGGCATCTCTGGAGCTCTACCTGAGGAGTCTTCAGAGGACGAGGAGGAGAGGCATCATATTTCAGAGCCCCATCAGCACCATTCGAGGATTTCTACTCAGGGAGCCGAGAGGAGGAGGAGAGCACGTACGCAGCATCGTCAGCATGGATATTCTTCTGAGTCTACGGAGGACCTTGCATCTCCGGTTGTGGCGGATACCACTCCAGCTTCTATTCCACAACCTGTAGTAGATAGTTTTGATTTCGAGTCCATGTTGCATCAAAAAGATTCTTTTATGAAGAACTCTGTTTCCGTTAATTCAAAGAATGATCTTTCAGTTCATGATTCAGACTCTTCATCCTCTGTTTCCTTAGCTTCAATCCCTTTCCCCCGTGCTCTTACGGCAGGAAAGCGCATCAAAAAGATTCCGAAAGATGACCCTGATATGGCACGGTTTTGCAAAGAAAACATCACAGTTAAGGTGCCATTTGATGAATATGTGGCTAACCATCCTGCCTTCCAAAAATACCTTAAGGTGAGATGCACACCTAGAAGGGTTAGCAGGAAGAAAGATAACCGAAATATAAAGACACATGTCTTATCGGTAGCCACAACCTATTGTCTCAAGAATCAGACTTTGCCAAAGAAAAAGAGAGACATGGGTGCTCACTATGTGGAGAGTCGTATTGACGACATTGCGTTTGCACGCACACTCTTAGATAACGGTTCTTCGATCAACTTACTTCCCTTAGCCTTATATCAGAAATTGGAGTTGGGACCACTTCGCAAATCTAGAGCTTTACTCCAATTCGCAGATCGTTCAATGAAGAGACCTAAGGGAGAAGTGAAGAACGTCGTTATCTCGATTGAGGGGCAGAACTATCAGGTGGACTTCACAGTCTTGGACATGGAGACCCCCAATCATTGGAGAGAATCTCAGATCATTCTCGGGCGACCCTTCCTTAGGACCGCAGGCGCAACTTTCGATTATGGTACGGGAATGATGAAGTTCCGTTCTCCAGGCGGAGAAGTGAACCTTGAGATGAAGCAAACCAAGTGTCAGCGACCCGATTCAGAGAGTAGCACAGAGTACTCATCTTCAGAGGCAGATTGCAGTATGATTAGCACAGTTGGGATTTGGGGACAGATTCCTTCAGGACAGAGAGAGACCCTTTCATCTGGAGAGGATATAGTGCATGATGCAGTTTGCCAGGTGTTGTCTGATCTTGTTAGAGATGCATCAACCTATTCTCATGATGACATAGAGATCCAACCGGATCTGTCAGTTCCATCCTCTTCGGAACAATCATGGGACATAGATGACGAGTCGGACGTGGCTTTTGCCGATTGTTTGGATACTTTTGACGATCCGACTCCCGATACTTCTGATTTGGTGGCGAGTACTACTCAGATTAGCCCACCTTCATGCAACACGGAACCAGATTCAGATTCAGTTCAGCCAGATCTGCTTGATGATACCACATTGCCAGAACTGAAATCATTACCTTCTACACTTAAGTATGCCTTTCTTGCGGGACCCAAAGAGAGATATCCTGTCATCATTAGCTCAGACTTGACTTTAGAACAGGAGTCTAGGTTGTTAGAGGTCTTAGAGAGGAACCGCAAAGCAATAGGCTGGACAGTGTCGGATCTCGTGGGCATCAACCCCGCTCTCTGCTCGCACCACATTTTTACTGAGGATAACGTGAGACCTTCCCGTAAGTTTCAGAGGAGACTTAACCCCAATCTACGGGAAGTGGTGAAGAATGAAATTGAGAAATGGTGCAAGGCAGGGTTCATATACCCTATTTCTGACTCCAAGTGGGTGGCCCCACTTCATGTTGTCCCGAAGAAGTCGGGAATTCAGATGGTCACCAACGAGGAGGGGGTAGAGATCGCGACACGAGTACCCACGTCGTGGCGCGTCTGTGTCGACTACAGACGCCTGAATGCTGCGACCAAGAAAGATCACTTTCCCTTGCCTTTTATTGATCAGATCTTGGAGAGACTTGCAGGGAAAGAGTTCTTCTGTTTTCTTGACGGGTACTCAGGCTACAACCAGGTGGCCATAGCCCCTGAGGACCAGGAAAAGACCACATTCACATGTCCATTCGGTACTTATGCTTTCAGGCGCATGCCATTCGGGCTCTGCAATGCCCCGGGCACATTTCAGCGGTGCATGATAGCCATATTTGCCGAGATGGTGGGAGATTTCCTGGAAGTGTTCATGGATGACTTCTCGGTCCATGGTGATTCTTTTGATACATGTTTAGCGCACTTGGACCGAGTTCTCACGAGGTGTAGAGAGGTGAATCTGGTACTCTCCTGGGAGAAGAGTCACTTTATGGTGACGGAGGGTATCGTGTTGGGGCATGTCATCTCCAAAAGGGGAATGGAGGTTGACCCTGCCAAGGTGGAGGTGATCAAGAAACTCGATCCACCTACCAACGTGAAGTCAGTGCGGTCATTTTTAGGGCATGTCGGATTTTATAGGAGATTCATTCAGGATTTTTCAAAGATCGCCCGCCCACTGACTGAGCTCTTAGGGAAAGACATAGAGTTCGTTGTGGATCACAGGTGTCTGGAGGCCTTTGAGCTCTTGAAAAGGAATATTTGTACCTCGCCTATCCTACAAGCTCCTGACTGGTCTCTCCCCTTTGAGATCATGACTGACGCTTCAGATTTCGCTATAGGAGCTGTGCTAGGACAACGGCGAGAGGGGATTCCGTTTGCGATTCACTATGCGAGCAAAGTTTTAGATCCTACACAGAAAAATTATACAGTGACTGAAAAGGAAATGCTCGCAGTAGTATGGGCCCTCGAGAAGTTCAGATCATATATTTTGGGCTCTAAGGTGACAATATTTACTGATCATACAGCCATTCGATACTTAATGGAAAAGAAGGACGCGAAGGCGCGTCTTCTTAGGTGGATTTTACTCCTCCAGGAATTTGATTTGGAGATAAAAGATAAACCTGGAGTGAAGAATGTTGTGGCTGATCACCTTTCTCGGATTGAACTTAAGGATTCTCCTGATCATGAGCAGATTAGAGAGACCTTCCCAGATGAGTCAATTTGTGTTATTGACTCCCTCCCGTGGTATGCCAACATGGTGAACTATCTTGTCTCCAAGCAGGTTCCCCATGGTTGGACTAGGAGCAGCATTGATCGACTGAAGTCGGATTCGAGGAGATACCACTGGGACGATCCTTTCCTTTTCTTCAAAGGACCGGATTGTATTTGGAGAAGGTGTATTCCTCAGGAGGAATACCATAGTGTCCTCACATATTGTCATTCACTTGAGGCTGGAGGACACCATTCGGGAAAGAGAACCGCTCACAAAGTACTTCAATGTGGATTGTATTGGCCGACCTTGTTTAGAGATGCCATTGATTTTGTACGGTCGTGCCCGATCTGTCAAAGGATGGGAGGGACAGTTGGACAGAGAGATGAGATGCCCATGCAACCGATGATTATTTGTGATGTTTTTGATGCATGGGGCATAGATTTTATGGGTCCCTTTCCCAACAGCCAAGGACATGAGTACATTTTGTTGGCGGTTGATTATTTATCTAGGTGGGTGGAGGCTATCCCAACCCGAACCGCAGACAGCAAAACTGTTTGTAAGTTTGTGAGAGATCATATTATTGCTAGGTTCGGGGTGCCAAAAGTTTTGATATCTGATGGGGGTAGCCACTTTGTGAATCGAGATATGAGATCTTTAGCTAAGGACTATGGATTTGAGCATAGAGTTACTAGTCCTTACCACCCACAGTCTAACGGCATGGCAGAGGTTTCGAACAGAGAGGTGAAGAGCATTTTACAGAAATTGGTTCGTCCCGATAGGAAGAACTGGTCTCAGCTCTTGGACCAAGTTCTGTGGGCCTATAGGACAGCCTACAAGACACCATTGGGTACTTCACCATTTAGAATGATCTATGGAAAGCCATGTCATTTGCCCGCAGAGTTGATTCATAAATCCGAATGGGCAATTAAGAAGATTAATTGGAGTTGTCACCTAGGGAAACTTTGTCGAGACTTAAACTTGAACGAGCTCGTGGAAATCCGAAACAGGGCATATGACAACAGTTTGATTTATAAGGACAAAGTAAAGAGATGGCATGATCAGCACATTAGGTGCAAAGACTTTATCCCTGGACAAAAGGTATGGTTGTTCAATGCCAGGTTGAAGATGTTCCATGGGAAGCTCAAATCTAAATGGACGGGTCCCTTTGTGGTTAAGAAAGTGCACGAGAATGGAAGTGTAGAGATAGCTGATCTCACAGATGGTGCACAATCTCATGTGGTGAATGGACAACTGTTGAAGCATTTTGTTGATTCCAAAGAGCAGTTAGTCCAAGTCGAGGTCATCAACTTCATACAGAGTGAGCACAGAGCAGATACATCTTATTACTCTTCATGAAGATGCAGCATCAAGATTAAACATCTTAGAAGATTCAATCACTCTTGTGCATATTCTCTCTTCTTTGTATATTCTCGAGATCACGTTGGTTCTCACACTTACTCTTGTCCTATACTTAGGCTGACCAAAGCCTAAGTATAGGGGGGACCGATGCCCGCCATGTGTATTTACTCATCATTTCTCCTCTTGACCTCGTCCGCCCCATTTTTGCTCTTCTTCTACACTTAGGCTGTCCAGAGCCTAAGTATAGGGGGGACGGATCGACTTCTATACTTTTTATTATTTTAGCTTTCCTACGCTTAGTACGAGTTATGTCTTTTTGTCACCTAGTACCATGAGGACATAGCACAAGCTAAGTATAGGGGGGCGTGTATATATTACATATATACTTTACCCATACCTCGTACTTTCACATATTTTTGTATATATTATACACTATACAGTAATTATGGGGTGGGTAAAAAAAAACTTTTTCCTAAAATAAACTCTTTTTCTTTATTTGCTTTAAAAAAACTTTTCAAAAAAATCCTCTTTTGCTAAAAAAAAAGACTTCTTTGCCTTTGTTTGTCAAAAAAAAAAACAACAACAAAAAACAAAAAAAAAACTTTTTCTAAAACTTAAAAAAAAAACCCAAAAAAAAACTAAAAAAAAAAACTAACTAATAAGTTGGTTTAATCCCTGACACAATTCACTTTCACACAAGACTAGTGATGTTCAAGAACACTTGGTTTATGAGGTCTTGAGATTTTGAGTTAACCAGCCTTAGTCATTAGGGTCCTTGACTTAATTATTCACATTTCCCTAGTTTGAAAGATGTGTGTGCTATATTGCATGCTTAGTCTCTACCTTAAGAATATGATCTGCACCTCACATACACGACTGCAGTTATGATGAGATGAGTTGAAATTTCACTTGAGGAACTGGGATGAGGGATTTGAGTTTGGACTTGATTTAATGATGCTCGAGGATGGGATAAAATCAATGAAGGCTTCATGAAACCTGAGTGTCAGCATCTTTAGCCAGTATGAGAACATGGTTCTTGTACTATCTCTTGACATTTACCTATGTGCCAGGGTGTGATAAAATTAAAAAAATGTTGATCAGTGTGCGCCAACTCTTGGTAAAAGCAGTGGAGCTAGCCAAAAATACTACCAAGCAATGAAATGTCAAAGAAAAGCTCTCATTCCACAAAGTTAATTATCAAAAGAGCTTCCACCAAAGGCGAGCACTCCCAACCATTTCAAAGTGTCCACTTGGACCACCGCTATTAGGACCAGGAGTCGGGCTTGCACCAAAAAAGGGCTCTGCATCGTAAATGCTACAAGTCTGGGTGTAGAAGGTACGATAGGTACTCAAAAAAGGCACACCCCGGTGTACTCCCAGGAAAACAAGTGCAGACGGCTCCAACTTCTCTTGACGGACACACTGATCAACACCAAAAAAAATGCGTTGCGTAATAAGGCACTCAAGAGGATCCTTGTTCCAATGAGAGGGAGAGAAGAAATGACACAATCCTATGCCCTCCATCGACTGGCCTTCCATCTACACTTTTAAGTCTGACAACTAAATAGACGGTGGATTGGATGCAAGAAATGATTTATTCCCTAGTGTTGAGGATTGGGTCCATAGGAGAGTCTCTTGGACTGGAACCTTGGGTGACGTTGTGACTCTACTCTTGTAATTGCAGTCCACACTTAAAGTCATATCTCTACTATATATGTATACAAAGAGAGTCTGATGATTAGGGAAATTGGGTACCTTTTGACTAGAGCTTGGTTCAACTTAGAATTTTAGGATCTCTAAAACCGAGAGTTCTTGAACGGATCAAGTCTTGTATTCACATGCACAGTCAGGGGTTAACCCAACTTATTCATTCTTTATTTGCTCGAGGACTAGCAAAGTTTAAGTATAGGGGGGTGATGAATCCACGATTCATCATCTTAATATCTTGATCTTAGCAAAATCCCTGAGTAAAATCCCAAATAAATGTCCATAAAATCAATAAATTAACAAAATGACTTTTGTAAATAAAACACACTAATTATTGTATATTAGATTGTACAAAATAAATAACACTAAAAAGCCGCAAAAATAAAGGAGTTTTATACATGTAAATAACCCAAAACTTCATATATTTTTAATAATTTCATTTCAACTCCTTTTTGGCTAATTCTTTCTCTAACTTGTTCATAATAATGTACATAAAAATACAAAAATACAAAATAAATTTTACCTTAAATAAATGCTCCTAGATCCCAATGGGAAAAAGCCGTAAAGACCAACTTCCAAGCTAAATTCCCGCTCCGTATGAACTCCAAATTCACCAAATTCACTTTTAAAGTTCAAGTTAGAAAATTATCTATCCAACGGAAGTGGTTTCATTAAAATCGGAGCTCGTTTGCAAAAGTTGGGTTTTGGGACCTAGATGTACATTGTATATTATGTATATATTCTTTCTTTCTTCATTTTTTATTTTATCTTTCTTAATTATTAAAAATCCAAAAAAATCATTGTGGTGTTGTATTTTGATTGTACTATTTTATTGTATTGTACATATCTACTATTAAAAAGACAAAAAAAATATAAAAAGAAAAGCAAACAAAAAAATGTACATGTTGTAGTCTTCTTTTGTAAACTCTCCACTCTTTTTCTTATCTTTTATTTTATTGTATTATAAGTAGCCTACTTTATTTCATTTTATTTTCCTTTTATTTTTTTCCCACATTCTCTACACTAACTTCCATTTCTACATTAACCACCAAGTCTTCTATTCTACCACCAACTCCCATTCCACCCCACATTCTTCATCTAACCTCCATTCAACTCCACCAATAATCTAACCTCCATTCATTTCCACCATCGTCACCTGCAAAAGGAAGAAGAAGGTCCATTTTAATTATTTTTTTTATTTGTAAAAATTGCAATTTATTTCTTTAATGTTTCCGTAATTGCATATTAGTCCCTGTGTATAACTTGCATTGTAACTATTGTTTTTCTGTAATTGCAAGGATATCCCTGTGTTTATGTATCAATTTGGACATCATTTTTGCATCAATTTGTTCAATGAAAAATATCATGATGTTGAGCAACTAGTTCTCTACATTGTGGATATTTATTTATATTTTTGTGGTCTATGGGTAATTAACTAAAATTGTTCAACTGAAATTTTACATATTTTACCCATTCAGTGCTTATAAATTTTTATATCACACACGGTTAGTCCAAAAAATCCACAAAAATTATATGTGATGCTTTGATGAGTGCTTAACATACTGTCCAAATTTCATCCAAAATGGAGTTGTTTTGTGCCTTAAATAAATTATAGAGTGAATTTAGTCTTTGATTTTTAATTAAATCCACATACATTATTTTTGTGAAATTCTAACTCTCCTAGATTGCTTATCTAAATATCTTTCTGAGATAAATCGCACTCTGATTAATTTGATAACGTGGATTTATTAGGAATTATTTACTCACTATCACTCTGTTTCCACTAAAAAATCCATAAAAAATTCGTAACTTGTCAAAAAATTCCAAAAAAAATACTGTAGTTTTCTTGCATCATGTTTTAGCTCCAGTAAATTTTTCATAATTTTTGCTTACTGTATGTGTGATAAATTGCGAAAAAACCCATAAAAAGTGTGCATTTTTCATTATTGCATTTTAAACCTAAAAAATACAAAAAAATGTGTCTTGTGTTCTCCACTAGATTAGGACTTTAGAAAAAAATATAATTTGGCTAAATTGGATTAATTTCTCATTAAAATTAATTTGGCTAAGTTGTGTGTTTTCTTAGGTGCTTAATTCATTTGCATTGGCATCCTATTTGCATTAAAAAATCTAAAAAAAATACCGTTTGGATATCTAGATCTTAAATTTGCAAATTAAACCCAAGTTGTTCCTTTGCCTCCCTGAGTTCGACCCCGGACTTGCCCGGGATATAAATTAAGCCGAGACACTCTTCACGGAGATCTTCTCTCGGTTCTGACCGAATCGCTGAGTACACGTGCTACAACGTGACCAAATTAAACATCGTATTCAGCGACTCGTCAATAACCTAAAATAAAATTGGGACTGTTAATTGCAAGTCAACCTAAAATGGAGTAAAACTTCGGTTTGGGAAGAGCAATACCCTCGCTTACGCAATGATTTTCACTTCACATCTTTTCTTTGCGCAAAAATCTAATGTTTTATCACCAATAAAACCGACAAGATAATAAACCAACCTCGGTTGGTTTCATGTGTGAGTTGGTGAAACTAAGGGTTTTGCTTGATTGATTGAGCCATGTTTGCTTCGATACACATCCCAAAACCATAGTCACTCCATTCATCTCCGCAAATTCAAACCGCTCACTGTAAATCCATTCCTCTTCTTCGTTCACCTTGGGTCCCTCCCAACATCAATTCCCATCTTTATACTTAGGCTAATCTCAGCCTAAGTATAGGGGGATCCGAGTCCCCGTGATTTTTCTCTACTCATCTATCCTTGCCTTTATACTTAGGTTATTTCTAACCTAAGTATAGGGGGAGCCCCTCTTAGCTCCCGTATATTCCTTTATATTTAAATGGACCTATGTACTTGTATCATCTAGTGCTATGAGGACATAGCAAAGTTTAAGTATAGGGGGTATAACGTATTTACCGTATACTTACTTTAGCTATAAATCTGAAAAATTTGAAAAATTTAAAACTTTTTGACTAAGGTAAAATTCTTTGGACTAAGAGAACTCAAATGATTTCGCGGCTTTTCGATATTATGTTACGCTATTTTTATAAAAATATTTTCAAAAATGATTTTTCCTTGTTTTGAAAAAAATCTTTTGAAAATATTTTGAAAAAACTTTTTATTTGTGTGACATGGTTTTGAAAAATCGCCATCTCTTTTCAAGGAAAGTTGAGTTTATCTTGTGTTTTAACCTTTTTAAAATCCATAAAAATAAGAAAAACCCAAAACCCTTTAAGAGTCATTGGTGACTACTAAACCCAATTAAGTAAGCCGCATTCAGTGAGGGTTCGCCCTTAGCAGATTGGATGGTTTAGAGGACATCGCTCAAGGCCCCGTCCTCAAGCAACGGGCTTCGGTCTGTACTTACATCCATACTGGCTGAATTGCAGATGCTCAATTGAGTTTAGGAAGTTCTAATATCTCTTGAAGTTCAAAAAAAATCTTGTTTTTGAATGAAGAAGTTGGATTAATCCTCGACACTTACACTTCCACCCAGGATCTGAAATGATCAAGAAAACTTAGCTTGATGAGGTCTTTGAGATTTTAGGTTAACTAGTCTTAGCCATCAGGGTCATAGACTTAATCGTCCACATTCCCCTAGGTTTCTAGATTTGCATGCTATATTCCATGCTTAGTCTCAGACAAAAAAGAATATGATCAGCACATCACATGCACGACTGCGGTTTTAATGAGATGAGTTGATTTTTCACTTGAGGAATTGGGATGAGGAAGTCAAGTTTGAATTTGATCTAATGATGCTCGAGGATGGGATAAAATCTTTGGAGGCTTCATGAAACCTGAGTTTCATTAGCCAATATAAGAACTTGGTTCTTATATTAATCTCTTGATATTAACCTAAGTGCCAGGGTGTGAATAAAATAAAAAATGTTGATCAGTGTGCGCCAACTCTTGGTAAAAGCAGTGGAGCTAGCCACAAATTATACAAGTCAATGAAATTCCAAAGAAAACATCATTCCACAAAGTCAAATATCAAAGAGCTTCCACCAAAGGCGAGCGCTCCCAAACTTTTCAAAGTGTCCACTTGGACCACCGCTATTAGGACCAGGAGTCGGGCTTGCACCAAAAAAGGGCTCTGCATTGTAAATGCTACAAGTTTGGGTGTCGAAGGTACGATAGGTACTCAAAAGAGACACACCCGGTGTACTCCCAGGAAAACAAGTGCAGACGGCTCCAACTTCTCTTGACGGACGCACTGATCAACACCAAAAAATGTGTTGCGTAAAAGGCACTAGAGAGAATCCTTGTTCCAATGAGAGGGAGAGAAGAAATGACACAATCCCATGCCCTCCATTACCGACCTTCCATCGACATTTCCTAAGTCTGACAACTAAAGAGACGGTGGATCGAATGCAAGATTTGATTTATTCCCTAGTGCTGAGGATTGGGTCCTTAGGAGATTTTCTCGGACCAAGACTTTGGGTGACGAATTGACTCTACTCTCAGAATCGCAGTCAACACTAAAATGTCATATCCTTTAGATTATATGTACATCAGAGAGATTCTGGAGAAGTAGAGGAATTGGATGCCTCTAGATTAAGGTTGGGTTGAACTCTAGAATTTTGGATCTCTAAAGTCGAGTCAACTTGATCGGATTGGATCTTGTATTCACATGCACAAGGGGGTTAATCCAACTTAGTCATTCTTTTTGATGCTCGAGGACGAGCATAGTTTAAGTATAGGGGGGTGATGAAACTCGATTTCATCATCTTAATGTTCTATTATTAACCCCCTTGCTTAAAGTTTTGTCAATAAAACCCAGTTAATGTCCTGTAATTATCAGAGTCCTTAATAAATTAAAAACCACAAAAAAATGACAAAACTAAAATCGTGGTATTTTTATCCTTAAAAATACCCTCCAAAATCTTTCGAGTCTTCATTTGATCTCATCTCCAGTTTTGGTCAACATGAAACTTGTATAACTCGTCAAGATCTACAACTTTCATGTTTTGAGTTTTCTCAAATTCGGCCAAATTAACCCTCAAAAATCAAAAATACTCTCTGAATAATCTGATTGGGCCATGTGGCCCAATCTGGGTGAGCCACGTGGCCCGCCTTTCTTTGTCTTATCCGCCCCCATCTCCTGGCCGTTGGATTTCTGCCTTGATCCAACGGCTCAGTTCTCTCCATGATCTCTCTTAAACCACCACTGTCCGATTCACCTTCGCCTCTCATCATCACCCTCCATCAGCGCCCTTCCCACCGCTTGCCAGGTGTCACCTTGTGCGCCCTTCGATCGCACCTTCAGCCATACATCTCAGCCGCTAACTCCGCAGTAGCCATCAGCCGTCTGATCACCTCCCGGACTTCATCTCCACCGATCGTTAGCGCCTCGCGCATAGTCTGCCATGTGGCCGCTCAGAAGCCCTTTGATCATGTCGTCCCCGATTTAGTCCGCGTCGCTCTTTCGCGCCTAATTATCAGCCGTTGGATCTCCAGATCCAACGGCTGAATGTCATCGTCAACCTCCCGACGCCCACCTTCCACACATTCTCCATCTTGCAAAGACACTGCCCCCTTCCCTTTTTCTCCACCTCCTTCGATCACCTCTTCAAACTCCAACCGCCCCACGACGTTCCTCCATTGTCCACCACCCTTGCCGGTGCCTCCACTACTCACGACCCCATCTCTTTTGCTCCACATCGACCTCGCAACCCACGCTCCTACCGACTGAAACCGCCACCTCCACTACTTCAAGTACACTGCACCCTCCCCCATAGTCACATGTCCACCTTTACGCCGAAGGAGGCCCAGCCCTCCTCCGCCTCCCTGTGACAGGGGGAGGAGTCGGGATAGAGCGATGACGACCTCACCTCCCCGGTGAGACCCTCCGCCACACACGGCGGAGTTGCGGTGCCTCGCGACCGCTCGAGCTGCATCGACCGGCTGACGATGTCCAGCGAAGACTTGGGGACCCTCTGGAACCCCAAGCCTAAGCCTCCGCTCCATCTCCGACCAGGTAAACCCTCGTCTTCTTTCTCAGCATTTTTTATCTTCTTTCTCTTAATTAATTAGGCTTCCTCAGTCGGTTTCAACCTCCATTAACCCCCTTCCAAGCTCCGCCAAGCACCCACCTTCCACGCGCACACCTCAGATCATTTCCCTCATCCTTCCACACCTCAACCACCGTCAACCCTCGTCCTCCGCCACCCACGGCGGAGGAGCTCCGAGCTCCCATGTTCTCCGCCCCACACGAGCTCCCATTCATTCCACCTCGTACGTACAACTGTTTGCTTGCTTCGGTTATCAGCCTAACACTGCAGGTCGACAAATCCTTCATTGGATGGAGACTTCACCGGAGCTGGTTTCATAAGCCTCGACGCCATCATCAGAGCTTCAATAGCCCAATCCAGAGAGTCCAGCACCTCGCCCGAGCTCCCAGCTGAAGGATATGGTTAGATCCTCAAGCGCATCACGGAAGCGTGAGCGTCGTATCGAATACGACGAGGAGCGACTAGTAGGACTAGTTGCTCGATGCAGCGGAATTTAAAAATTTTTATACGACGAAACCACATGATCCAAGAACACTTCTCGAATCGTTTCGTCTAAACCACAAACAAGTAATAGGATTACCTCTTGAAGCATGGTTGCGATCGAGTCTCTAAACGAAGAGACCTCCTGTCTCAAGTCCGATCCGACGGAGGAGACGCTTGCGAGCGCGGGGATGAACCGCGTGCTTCTCGCTATCCATGTTGATGATCCAAGCGGCGGATCTCCTGATCTCGACACACGAGATCCGACGTCTTCTTTACGAGCGAGGCGCACTGAAGGAGATGGAGATCCACGAGCAGAAGAACGGGCAGCATAACGACGATGCCGCGGCGATGGAGAACCTCTCCATGGCATCCATGGTGGAAGACCATGAGAGGGAGAGAGAGGGCTGACCTCTAGAGAGAAAGAGAGAGAGAGAGAGAGAGAAATGCTTCTCAAGCATTGTGTGTAAAATAGAGAGCATGGTATGCCTCTCTATTTATAGGGTTTTGGGATCCATGGGACATATAAAATCAATGGATGAGATTGATTTATGTCAATTCAATGGTCAAGATTGTTGTTGGTAAAAACCAACAACTTGTGATTTAATTTGATAAAAATATATTTGATAAATCAAATAAATATTAATACCATATTAAATCAATCAAATAAGGAGAGAGGAATCAATAGAGATCAACCTTCCTCTTTGGAAGGGGGGGACGACCACCAATTTCACAAGGAAATTGGTGCCGCCCCCCTCTTTCCAAAAGGGAGGGCAATCTCATGGTAATCCATGAGATTGCACATCTCCTTGAATTTCTCTCTACTTATTTTCCAACAACAATTTGTTGGTATTTTAATTCACCAAAATAATTCTCAATTAATTTTGGGAATATTGCAATCTTGACATTGGAATACTGTGAATCATATTCACAACCCAAAACCAAATGTAATTTACATTTTCAATTAATTAGACAATGTGTATCCAATACACATTAATAATTAATCTACTAATATAAATTATATTTAACTCTCTCTAATACATTATAAATCACATTTATAATATATTATGAATAATTGGATATTACTATCCACATTATTCTTATCCTTGATAATTAAATCATATTTAATCATCTTGGATCTCTTTATCTCATGTGTTCAAATAATATGAATCACATTCACATTATTCACATCTTTGATAATCAAATCACATTTAATTATCTAAGATAACTCTCCTTATAATATGAATCAAATTCATATTATTCACGATAATTAAATCACATTTAATTATCCATTTTTCTCAATGCTCGGATACATATATCAACAATAGAATTATCCATGAACTCTTTCAAGGACAATGCGCTTTCTCCGCGAATACTTGGAGATAAGGACAGGGCGATTGTATTGTTCCACGTATAGTGACATGGATATTGAGATCACATCTCAAATCCAGATCTCGGGCCTCCCATAGATGCTTGATTAAATCAAGACCGCAAATCTAATCTTCTCATTGAATCTGAATCACATTCAGATCAATGTCCAACATTTGGACTAAGATCGGATTACTTCTCTACTGAGAGGAGTCACTAAAATCCAGACCCGTTTCATCACTCCCTAGGAATGGAAGCGTCATGGTTATACAATCGTTTATGATCACATCACCCTCAGGTATTCCCAATACCTGTACATCCTGCATACTGGAAGACTCAGATTAAACCTGAAGTATTGGATCAACTTTATACTGTCTACTTCATGGTTTTATCAGTAAGTTTCTCATTCGATCACTGGGAGTCGGTATTGATCATATACTTTCCAAAAGCATATATCATACCTAGGTCTTGATCATATACTTTCCAAAAGTATATATCAAACCAACAAATTCAGTCAAGCTTCCAAAGCGAGACGACCGTGCACACGGAATTTGATTCTTCCCAATATCTCATGAGTGAGCTCATGTCTTCCGGTTCAGTAGTGAACCTGTATGATCCCTTTGAGAGATTGTATTACTCATATGCCCTTATATGCACACCAACGCGCCGGTGTATAGACCTTGATTAGGCCATCAACCTATTGGTCTGCCAAATGTACATACTCAGACATATAGTAACACATCTGTCTCCGGTCAGAGGATGTGTGCCTATATCATGACAGCATATGATATAGGACTTTGGATATCTCGATCTCGTTAAGTCAACTCTTTGACCTAACTAATCTGACACCTCCAAATCTCTATTCCTATGCAGAGGACCTGCATCAAGAAGTCGGTCAGATATCAGCCTAACTGAGAAAGGATTGCCATCTCCTACTCAGGCTGGAGATCATCTCTTAATAATCATTTGACGGTGCTTGATGAGTCCTCAATATAACTCATTAGATATTCATCTAAGCACCAGCCTCTTTGGTTCAATAATTGAATCAACAGCTGTATGATTATTAAGATGGCCATGGTACATAACCCTAATTGTACTAAGGGACCTATTATGCAAATTATGTACTCTTTATTTCAGACTAAGGAGTGAATTGCAATAACATTTATTGCATAATGGCTCGCCGTGGGCTCGCATGTCCAACAATCTCCCACTAGCCCAAAGAGCCATTAATGGGCTAATAATTTAAACCCACACTCATGTGACAATCATAGGCTATTTAGAAAATAGCTAGGTAAGCTGATCAGTCACTCCGTTCCCAAGAGACTACGCCAAGTCCTTTTACGGCACTTGCATATCTCCTAGTAACAGTGCTCGCATCCAATGCGAACGTTGCATCTCATGCAACTGATACTCAATTTTGTTGGTTATAGTGTCCTTGACACTACATCTTATTAATTATCATAACCAGTATTCCTATAATCCTTATTAGAATACCTTCATTCCTGGAGATCTCTATCTCCTAAGGTATCTACAGTCAAGACCCTTATAGATCACTATCTACAAGATCTTAAACTTTTGAAGATAAGACTTTGAGATCACTATCTCTAAGTTTTATCATCTTTGAAGATATTATTATTACTGCAATCAAGTGTTTTATCTCCATAGCAGGATTAGTAACAATTTACTACTCCCACTGCATGGCAGACATTTGGCTCTTGTACACATCTAGCATATACCCAGCTTCTCATAACTGATGCACAAGTGCAAGCAGTTCTAGCATCCACTTCCTCAACTCTTTGAGGTGCTATCCCTTTAGATAGGTCACTACCACATCTTAAGGGAAGGAAGCTTTTCTTGGAATTTTTCCAGAAAATGGAATAAGTCCAAGGTGTACTACTAATGTAACGGTCTCAATATCATCTTCTCTTTATTTCTGAACGACTTCAGAACTAAGATCTAAGAGGTATCCTTGAGATCGTATCTCTAGGTATGAAACAACCAAATTTTAAAACACTTATTATTATCCTTATATCATTCCAAATGATTAGAATAATATCTACATTTAGCACGATGAACATAATGGCACTCCCACTAAGCTTCACATGGTTCATCAAGATTCTATCTGAAATCATAACATTTATAATTTCATCAAATCTTATGTTCCAACTACAAGAAACTAATTGGAGTCCAAAGATGGAGTTCTTCAGCTAGCACACCTTGCTTTTCTCAACCATGAAGATCTGGGGCTACTTCATATGAATATCCTCAGAGAGGTATTCATAGAGGAATGCAATCTTGACTCACACCATGAAGATGTCATAGACAAGTTGTGTAGCTATAGTTAGCAATACTCTGATGGATTAAAGCAAGGTCACTGGAGAGCAAGTCTTATCGCAAGCGATGCCTTCTCTTCGGTGTGTAGCTCATGGCTACGAACCATGCTTTGAAGGTCTATACCTTCTCACCAGGTTCCCTCTTTCTCTTGAAGATCCATTTACACCTTAATGAGTCTGACCCATATAGGTGGATCCTCGAGGGTCCATATACAACACTTGTATATGAAGTCTACATTAGACTTTTATTGCTAACATCCATCTTTCCATGTCATGATCCTCAGGAGCTTCATCACATGAAGTCCGATCATTTTCAGATTTAACTGACACATGGAATCCATCCTCAAACTTATTTGAAGAGGTGTTAATGTTTCATCTTTAATTATTCTTTTAGTTTCTGATTTCAGGAGCCTCATTATCTTCTCAAGATTAAATGAGTTCCTTTACTTCATTTTCATCTTGATTCTCAAGAGAGTCATCCTATAAGAATCATATTCTCAAAGTTTATATCTTTTAAGAATCTCAAGGTCATAAAGTAGGTATCCAATACATCCTTTATTTTCCTAACGAAGTAGCACTCTCTAGTGCCAGATTCTAGCTTAATCACATGGAACCTTATTAAGGATATATAATGTAGTCTCTACCACATATATATACCTGGAAACTAAGAGATAATTATGCTATGATTAATCATTGATCAATTCATGTCACACATGATCAATTGTATCTCCCTACAACTCTATTGAGTTAAGGTTCATCAGGAGGATTGAGATAGGAATGATATTCACATCTCCATAAGGTATTCCTTGAATTCATCTAATAGGTACAGGCTACCTTGGTTAGATCAAACTCATTTCGTCTTCCTTCAAACTTTGATTTTAAACCAAAATTATGAAATCTTTGAATATTTCAAAGTTATCTAAGTGAAGAGAAGAAATCTCATATCATACATAATCATTAACAGATATCACATATCCATAATGTTTACTATGATATAGATGATCTGCATACATCAATATGTATGAGATCCTTAATACCTTGATATCTTACACCTTTCCCAAGGAAGGGTGTATTGGACATTCTACTTTGAATACAATATTCACAAGTATGTGGGATTTGAATCTTTGGACAATCTAAAGTTTCATGGCTTACCAGTCCATTGATTTCATCAACAGACATATGTCCAAAATTTGATGCCAGATCATTGTCAAATGATCTTTATCCTCCTATTGATCTTTTAAAGGTTTAATTTTCAGTATTAGAAATCTTAATGAACCATTCAATAATTTTCTAATTTAATAGAGTCCACTAGATTTTAGATTACCATCTGAAATATTTCCATCATAACTCTTTATGATAGATTTATTACAGAATTCATGTTTATATCCAACAATTTAGAAATAAACAATGAGTGTATTCTAATATATAGGTCATAGAGACATTCTCTAAGACTAAGGGCTCCCACTGAAAATATGAAGTCTATTGATCTCATGGAAACCGTTGCAACACTTGCATCACTTTCAACATGGATGATCAATAAACCTTAAGATCAAATTTCTAATATTCTAATACATATGCAACCAATTGCAAGTGTTATTAGAAGATTGAGATACAATTATTAGACTTTACCTTATCAAATAAGTAAGTCCATATCAATGATTATATGTAGATTAATCTGATGCACTATCTGATTCCTTCTCTAAGGATTCTAGATAGATTTGATGGTCATACTATCAACACATCAACTTATTGCAGCATTGGCATTCATCCAACTCTTTGGATGTCATATGGAAGTTACAGAAATACAGTCAACCTTTTGACTATATTTCTTACTTGGGTCCAACCCATGCTTCCACTGCGCTCTCTTTATCTATAAGCAACCATTACTCAAGACTAAGGATCTCTTATGTTAAAATCAAAAATTTCAATATAAGAGTATTTCAACATTTATACAAGCTTCATTTAAGTTCATATAATATGAATATTATGAAGCTTCATGAATGACTTGAGTATAGATAGTAGAATGATGACACTCATCATCTACATCCATCTAAACTCTTTGAAGCATCGGTTCAGGTAGGTATTCAAACAATTTGAATACATTATCTCTAATAGAGCTACCATTCTACACGATGTAGAGAACCATGTCATTCATGATTAAATGTCAAGAGCACATATGTATGCCAGAATATCTTTATTGATTTTATAAGGATTAACTTGATAATTACGATCATCATCGATATGTCACTTCAAAAGTATATTCGATAAGATCAAGACTTATAGAGACATACAAACCCTAGGGTTTTAGTCCTATTGTCTTATTTAATTATCACTTCTCATTATTATGAGGAAACTTGCATATTGCAACCACATACATTATGTGTCCAACTGCAAGTATAATATATGGATCATGAGTCCAATCCATGATATTTTACTGGTTATTATTGAGTATAACATTGAGTGGGTTTAATGAAGGATTATCTGAAATAAGTAATTTGCATAAGGGTATATATTTATATATATACATGTTTTACTTTGAATTAGGAATTTTATATCAAAGTTGTCTTGCCATGTCAACAATGAAAGTTCATTCCCTTAATCACTTTCAATGTAAGAGATATACTTACCATTATATCTCAAGTAAGATCTGGGATCTCCTTCCTTATCTTTGTTGCATCCCAATAATATGAGAACCTACAACTCGGATAAAAAGAAGCCGGAACACATTCCGCCTTGCAAGTCCAACTTGCATCTCCCAATTCGGTCTTTAACACCCGGGCCCACCACCCCTAAGGTGATGTTGACCCGTCATTAATTGAACCAACCGTCAACAGGAATACAACTCGCTATGCGCAATCCAATATCGCCCCAATAATATGAGGACCTGATATTGGGGTCACTACGCATACGTCCTTACTCTTTCGAGAAGCGACGAGCCCGATCCAAATGGATCATATGCAGGAGCTGTCACTTCGGACATGCGTCTCCTACATATAATATCTGGCGATGAAACTCTTCGCCTTGACGAGAGACCATGGATGTCACTTATGTGATCCTCCATATCATATTCAAATTCTAATTAATTATCATGAATCATATTCACATAATTAATTCTTCCAAGGGAAATAATAACTCTATTCACAATAGAGTGGTTTAATTGGATATAACTAATTCAATCATATTAAATTAATTATCAATCCAATTTAATCAATCAAACTTGATTGCTATACTTGAATATATATGGTATTATTGTCAAAGTACGTATTAATTCGTATTTTAATATTTAGAAAAAATACATCATAATCCCTCGGACATTATCCCGGCCCTACCCGCTGTCATGGCCAGTACCGACGGGAGTGGGGCGGACCACATACGTTGCAACCCGCTGACCTAGCGATCCCCGACTAGACACCATA
This sequence comes from Ottelia alismoides, assembly GCA_037367405.1. Classification (NCBI taxonomy): domain Eukaryota; kingdom Viridiplantae; phylum Streptophyta; class Magnoliopsida; order Alismatales; family Hydrocharitaceae; genus Ottelia; species Ottelia alismoides. The sequence goes on from JAZKJV010001599.1 coordinate 273,245, forward strand.
TCCGCCTCGGGAAAGGATAATGCCAAATTGATTATTTTGTACTTGAGATGATCATCGGTTCTTCAACCGAAATTATACCATATAGTAATCAAAACAATTTTGATTTTAAAGAAATTTGCTAGGCAAATTCCCAAGTCCTATTCAAGCAAGAAGTTTGTTGATTGTAATTCCAATTATGGTTTAGATCAAATCTAATCAACCAATTGGTTGGGGCCAAGTAAATTAAGGAAATAATCATTCTCTAATATTTCACAAATATTTTTCATAATTATTTCTCGAAATTAACAATTAATTTCATTAATTGACAATCACATGGTTCTTGATTAGGAAAGCAATTTCAGCAGTGACCCCTACTTACTAAAAGTGGCATATCTCAATCATATTAAATCCAAATTAAGCAAAGTCAATTTCTAAAGTTTGCTAATTTGATTTAGAACAGAACCTAAGTGATGTTTCACGCATTTCGAGGCAAGTCTAAACAGTAATTAACATTTTAATCACGTTCAGATTCACAGTTCCCGCAACAGTGCATACATGTTCATTAAAACGACCATATCTCGAGCATACGAAATCCGATTTACGCAAACTCAGATCCTATGGTTTCCTTATTTAATGGGGAAAATAATCCAAGTATAAAATTCGTGTTTAAATAATTTAAACAGTGCCGAATTTATTTACTAAACAGATCTGCGAAATCAAATGCGATGAAAACTTTCGCGACCTTAGCGAACCCAAGTCGTCCTCGGTTAGCGAATCACTATTCGAAACCATCGACCTAAGGCTCTGATACCACTTAAAGGATATGGTTAGATCCTCAAGCGCATCACGGAAGCATGAGCGTCGTATCGAATACGACGAGGAGCGACTAGTCGGACTAGTTGCTCGATGCAGCGGAATTTAAAAATTTTTATACGACGAAACCACATGATCCAAGAACACTTCTCGAATCATTTCGTCTAAACCACAAACAAGTAATAGGATTACCTCTTGAAGCGTGGTTGCGATCGAGTCTCTAAACGAAGAGACCTCCTGTCTCAAGTCCGATCCGACGGAGGAGACGCTTGCGAGCGCGGGGATGAACCGCGTGCTTCTCGCAATCCATGTTGATGATCCAAGCGGCGGATCTCCTGATCTCGACACACGAGATCCGACGTCTTCTTCACGAGCAAGGCGCACCGAAGGAGACGGAGATCCACGAGCAGAAGAACGGACAACATAACGACGATGCCGCGGCGATGGAGAACCTCTCCATGGCATCCATGGTGGACAGTCATGAGAGGGAGAGAGAGGGCTGACCTCTAGAGAGAAAGAGAGAGAGAGAGAAATGCTTCTCAAGCATTGTGTGTAAAATAGAGAGCATGGTATGCCTCTCTATTTATAGGGTTTTGGGATCCATGGATCTCAATCCATGGGACATATAAAATCAATGGATGAGATTGATTTATGTCAATTCAATGGTCAAGATTGTTGTTGGTAAAAACCAACAACTTGTGATTTAATTTGATAAAAATATATTTGATAAATCAAATAAATATTAATACCATATTAAATCAATCAAATAAGGAGAGAGGAATCAATAGAGATCAACCTTCCTCTTTGGAAGGGGGGGACGGCCACCAATTTCACAAGGAAATTGGTGCCGCCCCCCTCTTTCAAAAAGGGAGGGCAATCTCATGGTAATCCATGAGATTGCACATCTCCTTGAATTTCTCTCTACTTATTTTCCAACAACAATTTGTTGGTATTTTAATTCACCAAAATAATTCTCAATTAATTTTGGGAATATTGCAATCTTGATATTGGAATATTGTGAATCATATTCACAACCCAAAACCAAATGTAATTTACATTTTCAATTAATTAGACAATGTGTATCCAATACACATTAATAATTAATCTACTAATATAAATTATATTTAACTCTCTCTAATACATTATAAATCACATTTATAATATATTATGAATAATTGGATATTACTATCCACATTATTCTTATCATTGATAATTAAATCATATTTCATCATCTTGGATCTCTTTATCTCATGTGTTCAAATAATATGAATCACATTCACATTATTCACATCTTTGATAATCAAATCACATTTAATTATCTAAGATAACTCTCCTTATAATATGAATCAAATTCATATTATTCACGATAATTAAATCACATTTAATTATCCATTTTTCTCAATGCTCGGATACATATATCAACAATAGAATTATCCATGAACTCTTTCAAGGACAATGCGCTTTCTCCGCGAATACTTGGAGATAAGGACAGGGCGATTGTATTGTTCCACGTATAGTGACATGGATATTGAGATCACATCTCAAATCCAGATCTCGGGCCTCCCATAGATGCTTGATTAAATCAAGACCGCAAATCTAATCTTCTCATTGAATCTGATTCACATTCAGATCAATGTCCAACATTTGGACTAAGATCAGATTACTTCTCTACTGAGAGGAGTCACTAAAATCCAGACCCGTTTCATCACTCCCTAGGAATGGAAGCGTCATGGTTATACAATCGTTTATGATCACATCACCCTCAGGTATTCCCAATACATGTACATCCTGCATACTGGAAGACTCAGATTAAACCTGAAGTATTGGATCAACTTTATACTGTCTACTTCATGGTTCTATCAGTAAGTTTCTCATTCGATCATTGGGAGTCGGTATTGATCATATACTTTCCAAAAGCATATATCATACCTAGGTCTTGATCATATACTTTCCAAAAGTATATATCAAACCAACAAATTCAGTCAAGCTTCCAAAGCGAGACGACCGTGCGCACGGAATTTGATTCTTCCTAATATCTCATGAGTGAGCTCATGTCTTCCGGTTCAGTAGTGAACCTGTATGATCCCTTTGAGAGATCGTATTACTCATATGCCCTTATATGCACACCAGCGCGCCGGTGTATAGACCTTGATTAGGCCATCAACCTATTGGTCTGCCAAATGTACATACTCAGACATATAGTAACACATCTGTCTCCGGTCAGAGGATGTGTGCCTATATCATGACAGCATATGATATAGGACTTTGGATATCTCGATCTCGTTAAGTCAACTCTTTGACCTAACTAATCTGACACCTCCAAATCTCTATTCCTATGCAGAGGACCTGCATCAAGAAGTCGGTCAGATATCAGCCTAACTGAGAAAGGATTGCCATCTCCTACTCAGGCTGGAGATCATCTCTTAATAATCATTTGACGGTGCTTGATGAGTCCTCAATCTAACTCATTAGATATTCATCTAAGCACCAGCCTCTTTGGTTCAATAATTGAATCAACAGCTGTATGATTATTAAGATGGCCATGGTACATAACCCTAATTGTACTAAGGGACCTATTATGCAAATTATGTACTCTTTGTTTCAGACTAAGGAGTGAATTGCAATAACATTTATTGCATAATGGCTCGCCGTGGGCTCGCATGTACAACACCAGCTTCATCGATAATCTTTCAGGAGCATTGGGCGAGGATCACCGTGCCCTGAATGGAGCGGCGGAGGAGGAGCTCCTGCGCCGGAGCTCTGAAGCAGCCGCCCGCTGAAGCGGGGGAGAGAGCACAGTTGTCGTTGGATGGTCTATTCCCGGCGACCATCCAACGTCCCAGACGAGGCCACGTCAACAACTCCCGGAGCAGATAGGAGCCATTCGATCTTCACGATCGGATGGCTTAATATCAGCCACGTGTCATCTCTAGAGCCACCCCGAACCTCAGCACCCGAGCTCCAGGCTTGGATGACCCGAGCCTCATCCGAGCCCAAGCCTGGAGGCTCGTATCTTCCGAGCCTTCTCCGAGCCTAGCCGAAGCAGCCGAACCTCCTCCGAGCCTTAGATCGATCCGAGCCTGGAGATAGCACGTGCACAGCACGTGCCATCTGGGCAAATTGCAGGGATCCCCCGCCATCTTCTCCAATTTGCAGATAGGTCCCTGGAGCACGTGATGTCCATGCGCATTTGGGTATTTTGCAATTATGCCCTCGCGGGTTTTAGTAATTGCAAAAATGCCCCTGTGCGTGTGGGTATTTTACAGGGAAGGCCTCGTACTTTTCATATTTACATTTTAGTCCCTCCCAGGGACCTATTTGTAGTTATCTTTTTTATGTTTTATTGCACTTATGCACCTGGCTTCTTTTATGCATATCTTGAGTTACGTATATCCGATTGAGATGATTTCAGTTTCATTTTGAAGTTCTCCTTGCTGTCTTTCTTATGGCATGCCTAGCTTTTATATTTGACACTATGATTTGTAGTGTATTATTCCATTATCTAAGTGTCCTGATTTCCTTGTTTCTCATGCCTACTTGCTATATAAATGGAAATCGCTTCATTATCTGATTCTGATTGACTTCTATTAATTATGGTTCATGTAATTATAATTTCAGGCATATTATTTGCATTGCATTTCCTTGCATCTATCTGCATGATAAAATAAAATTAAAAAAAATGCATGTTTTGTTCTTTAATGCATTGTTGTGTGTCTCCTTGCCTGATTTGACCTATATGTACTTTAACTCCACGCTTAATTAGATGAACTAAAATCCAACTAATACGAGAGAGGCTCATGTCCCTGAGTTCGACCTTGGTATCTTACCAAGAAAAAAATCACGACCATCGCATTTTGATTGACATAGATTTAAATGAGATGGTCTTTTGATGACCCGAATTGGCCCGACTGCTACGACATGTTGAAGTGCTAATCCAGCACTCTTAAAGGGTCGATTTTGAGGTTTGTCACTCCTGCCGCCTACAGACCCTCCGGCAGACTCCTGACATTCCCACGATCAACCTGAGCCATCAAGGGGTCACCGTCGAGCTTCCACGTCCTTAGGCAAGCACGGCGGAGCCAGAGCATCGTCGCCGGATACCCCGCCAAGTCCGTCGCAGGAGGCAGCGGACCGAAGAAGAAGGCTTCCAACTACTGTTGGATCTTCCCGATCCAACGGTTCTCGCCTCGGCACGTAGACCAGCTTCCCGCCACTGTTGGATCAGGAGGATCCAACGGTCGTTACGCTGCCACATCGCCATCGCCTTCAACCTCCAGCCACCGTCCGATCTCACGTGGATCTGACGCCTCACACCACATCACGTCGTCCTCATCAACCATTGTTCGATCTATCTTGATCTGACGGTTCCTGGCACACCACTGATGAATATGTGATTCATCACTCTTAAAGTTGAAAATAAAGCCTTGTTCATGGGTAATTAGGAGCATATTTCCACAAAAATTGTATAATTAGCAATCATGCATGCATTGATAACATCTGCATCTTAGCATTTGCATCTGCATTAAATGAGAAGCCCAAATCACTTGTAAAATTCACTCTATTTGTATAAATTTTATATGAACTCCAAATCCAATAAATCCACTCTATAATGTTTATAGTATTGGCAAATAATACAAGAAAAATACAAAAAAATGCTGACTTGAATAATTGCCCAATAAAACCCCAAACCAACTTAAGGACCATGGACCTTAGAGTGCACATATCTCTATCATACAACCCCCGATCTAGGTCTACTTACTTTTAAATCAATATACATCCAAAGACCTTCAAATTGAGACTAGTTTCATTTAAATCGGAACTTGTATGCAAAACTTGGGTTTTGGGACCCCATTGTACACTATATGTATGTATATTCGTACACTTGTATTTTATTACTTTATTTGATCTCGTTTCCATTTTTTGTCAACATGAAACTTGTATATCTTATCGAGATCTACGACTTTCATGTTTTGAGTTTTTTGCAAATTCGGTCATCTTCTCCCCTTATCTCACATTCTTTTTCAGCCATCCAGATTGGGCCACGTGGCGCCCTCAGACTGCGCCACGTGACCCACTCCATTGACCGCCACGCGCCCTCTGCTCCCTGCCATCCGATCACATTTTTTGAGCTTTGATCTCACCCGCTCCTTCCCGCAGCTGACCTCTACCATTTGATCAAAGCCTGCACCGCATCAAGGTCGTCCGCCCGCACCTCTTCCTTAGCTCTCCACATGTCCACTCAATCACCGTCCGATCCTCTCCACATTTTCTCATCTCAGCCATCCCCTCCCGCTTCTAATTCTCACCGTTCGATCGCCCTCCATATATAATCTAGACTGTTTGCTAGTGCCGCCACCATGTCTTGCCACGTGGCAACACTCGACGCCCTTCGATCGGATCGACCCGATCTAATCCTAACCGCTCACTAGCGCCCTTCGCTCCACCGTTGGATCGCGATATCCCACGGTGGAGACTTTGTCATCTACCTCCGTTCGACCCTCGCCCACGTCGCCCACCTCGCGATAGCTCCGCCCCCTTCCTATTTTCGTTACCACTCTAGCCACCTACTCCGCATCCTGTCATCCCCACGACGTTGGCCATACCTCCCTCGTCCTCGCCGACCTCCATGATCTCCATAACACCTGTCCTTGTCGCTCCATACGCTCCACGAGACCTCGCCTCTCATCACTGCCACCTCCACCTTTTCTCTATAAATCCAGCACCTCCGGCTGCTTTTCACCCCATCCGCCATAGCATGAGGTACCCTAGAGATCTCCTCTCCTCATCGATGACCGCAATTAGGCACGAAATCGAACGACGACGGTGATATACCTCCGGCGAGATCCGGACATTTCTTCGTCGTGTAGCAGCTCCTTCGACGAGCTGCTCGAGCTCGGGTAGCTACCAGCCCCAATTTGACATATTTTGCCCACTGTGTGCCATTTAATTAGTATTAAATACTTTGTTGCTCCAAAAATTCCCATAAAATCACATTAGTACTAGGATAAATTGCTCTTCACTCTGCTAAAAAATCATTGCATTTGCACATATCACGAGGCCTGAATAAATCAAACAGTAATTTGCTTAATAGATTTTTAATAGGTCCAATTCACATAGATTTTTAGGTTTATTAATTTTCCTGGATTCATCTTACTTAGACCTATCTAGGATAATTTTTATATCTAAAAATATTGTCTCTTGATATTTATTAGAATTAATTTTGTAAAAACTGTCCTACATTCATATTTTATTCATAGTGAATTCATCTAGAGTCTAAAAATTCCAAAAAAATTGTAGACATTTGGTTTCATAGCATTCCATCATCTGGCCAAGTTTCATTAATTTTGGACTTTATTTGATCATCTTTGTAATTTAACTTGTAAATTTGGCCTGAAATTGCATTATTTTTCCTTTATTGCACAAAAATTTCTAAAAAAAGACCAAAAATATTCTTCTGAAAATCTGACCTCAATATTAACTGAAAATTTACCTAAGGCGATAGTTGCCTCCCTGAGTTCGACCTTGGGCTTGCCCAAGTAAAATAAATATGTCGCTTAAACTTGATATTCATTTAAGTATGAGTGGTGTTTTTGACGAAGTCTCGATTATCCGACTGCAAGGAACTTAATATTTAATTTGATCGTTAACTCGCTCGAACTAACAAGGGGCGATCATCAAAATGGCGCCGTTGTTGGGGAGGCACGGCTTAGGTTAATTTTTAGGAAATTTTGATTTCTGATTTTCCATATCCATGTAGTTTGATTCCCAGCTTTTCTTGTTAATATTTCTCTGTCATTTATTTTTTATTTTGTGTCGTCCTTTGTCTGACCTCAATTTATTTTCGTACGAGGAAAATGAGGAGTCGAAGGCGCTTCGCCTGGCAAACCGAGTAGCTTGCATTAATAATTTGATAGATTTGTGAGGACTTGTATTGTTTTTCATTATTTTTGCATCTTTCTAGTGGTTCCCGTTTGGGTTCTCGTGCGTGTAAAGATAGTGGAAACATGTCCCCGTGTGCTGTGTGGATTGATTTTGCGTAGAATAGGCTTGCACTTGTGGCTCTTAGAGCAACTTTAGGGTCTGTTTGTGCTCGTAAACATTCTAAGACCACACTTCACACATAAAAGACACACTTAGGCCGCAGATCTAGCCAAATTCAATATGTGCTTCACTCGCTAATAGAACTTGCCAGTCTAGGAGCAGCTTTTTATTGTTTGCATTGCATATAGTGTAAAGTTTTCAATTATGTTTTGCATCCTGCATAAAAAGCGAAAGGATCACTGTAAGTCTTCTCTACTTTGCATACCATCATTGTTTTATCTTGCATCAGCTTTTCTCGACTCCTTCCCCCTTGGTTTTTAAACTTAAGATAAAAAGGAGATTGGGACTGGATGATAGGTGTGCTTTGTGGTTGAACTAAACCAGTGATCGCATAACTTAAACCGGGACTGCTAAACAAAATTGACCAAAAAAATCAATAAAATCGGAAATTCTGCTTGCAGAAAATTAACCCCGACCTTGTTTTCAGGCTGAGTGAGGGTACTAGAGTGTGTGAGCACCCTAGGGCAGAGCCAAAAATCCTCGTCTTCCATATCGCGTACCTCGATCCGAGCATATATCACTGGATGAGCTTTGGGTTCAACTGACCAGCGCTAAGTAGCATATATCATCGTCGACTTCTCTCCAGTCCTTAACTCTCCACCCCATCTTCACGCCTATTTATCTATTTCTTTGGCTGAGTGGCATGTACTTCCACGGTGCTCGTTTTTCTAATTATGAAGCATGGCTAAGCGATCCTACTCACATTCGACCTAGTGCTCATGGCCAGGGTCAAGAAATCAGGAATGGTGATGTTGGCGGGGGTTTCCGAGGAATACAAATCACCTCCGGGTTTTTTCTGATTTGGCGAGCATCCGGAATAACCAGTGAATTACTACTTTCTTGTACCGCAATTGGTGCATTGGTTTTTGCAGCGTTAATGCTTTTTGCCGGTTGGTTCCATTATCACAAAGCAGCCCCAAAATAGGTTCCAAGATGTAGAATCCATGTTGAATCACCATTTAGCGGGGTTACTGGGACTTGGATCTCTTTCTTGGGCAGGACAAAGAATTCATGTATCTTTACCGATTAACCAATTTCTCGACGCTGGAGTGGACCCTAAAGAGATACCACTTCCTCATTCATTTCTCTGAGGCTCAACTTTCTCCTAGTTTTGCTGAGGCCATTTTTGACCGCGCGGATTTTCTTTGTTTTCGCGGAGGATTAGATCCAATAACTGGGGGTCTATGGCTGAGCGATACTGCTCACCATCATTTAGCTATTGCAGTTCTTTTCCTGATAGCGGGTCATATGTATAGGAGTCTTGGTCATGGCCTGAAAGACGGCTCATAAGGGTCCGTTTACAGGTCAGGCTCATCAGGGCCTTTATGAAATCCTAACAACGTCATGGCATGCTCAATTATCTCTTAACCTGGCTATGTTAGGTTCTTTAACCATTGTGGTAGCTCACCATATGTATTCCATGCCCCCTTATCCATACTTAGCTATTGACTATGGTACACTACTTTCCTTGTTCACGCATCACATGTGGATTTCTCATAGTTGGTGCTGCTGCACACGCTGCTATTTTGATGGTCAGAGACGTAGATCCAACTAGTCGATACAACTTTCTTTTAGACCGTGTTCTTAGAGCTATTATATCGCATCTCAATTGGGCATGTATATTTCTAGGTTTTCATAGTTTCGGCTTGTATATTCATAATGATAGCATTCGTGCCTTAGGGCGTCCTCAAGATATGTAGTTTGAAGATACCGCTATACAATTGCAACCCATCTTTGCTCAATGGATACAAAACACTCATGCTTTAGCACCTGGTACAACAGCTCCTGGCGCAGCAGCAAGCACCAGCTTAACTTGAGGAGGTGGTGAGTTAGTAGCAGTAGGCGGCAAAGTAGCTTTGTTACCGATTCCATTAGGAACTGAAGACTTTTTGGTACATCACATTCATGCTTTGACGATCCATGTGACTGTATTGATTCTACTGAAAGGTGTCCTATTTGCTCGCTGCTCACGTTTGATACCTGATAAAGCTAATCTTGGTTTTCGTTTCCGGACCTGGAAGAGGAGGAACATGTCAAGTATCCGCTTGGGACCATGTTTTCTTAGGTCTATTCTGGATGTACAATGCTATTTCGGTAGTAATATTCCGGAAAATGCAATCGGATGTTTGGGGTACTGTAAGTGAAAAAGGGGTGGTAACTCTACTCACGGGAGGACACTTTGCACAGAGTTCCATTACTATTAATGGGTGGCTTCGAGATTTCTTATGGGCACAGGCGTCTCAGGTAATTCGGTCTTATGGTTCTTCATTATCCGCGTATGGTCTCTTTTTCTTGGCATTTTGTCTGGGCTTTGAGTTTCATCTTTCTATTCAGCGGACGTGGTTATTGGCAATCACTTTTTGAATCCACAAATGAAAAGTGGCTCCTGCTACTCAGCCTAGGGCCTTGAGCATTGTACAAGGACGTGCTGTAGGAGTAACCCATTACCTTCTGGGTGGAATTGCCACAACATGGGCATTCTTCTTAGCAAGAATTATTGCAGTAGGATAATGGCTAGGAGGATTTTCAAGGCATTAAGATTTCCAAGGCGGACCCCATTACTCGTCGTATTTGGTTTGGTATTGCTACCGCGCATGACTTCGAGAGTCTATTACTGAGGAAGGTCTTTATCAGAACATTTTTGCTTCCGCAATAATCTTTCTGTGGACGTCTGGAAACCTCTTTCATGTAGCGCAATTTAGAGTCGTGGGTACAGGACCCCTTACACGTCAGACCCATTGCTCATGCTATTTGGCCATTTTGGCTGTAGAAGCCTTGACTCGAGGGGGTGCTCTTGGACCGGTGAATATTGCTTATTCCGGTGTTTATCAGTGGTGGGATTACGCACCAATGAGGATCAAAGCCCTTCGCTTCTTCCTCGGAGAAAGACGAGGACCATAATCTTCGTTAGAGCGGAGAAAGTCCATATATTAGCTATCTTTCTCTTTAAATGAGATCTCAATTCACGGTTTCGGACCAAAGCAACTAGAATCCCTCTTTTTCCGACCCTCCACCCCTTTTATATAGTATCTAGAAATCCTGCCTCAAATATGATTTTTTTCTGTCGAATAAGAGAATAGGGCCTTTCTTCTGGGCATAGGTAGTTTAAGTAGCCGAGGCACGACTAGGGGGACTATCCCTCCTGACTACTTGATTGAAAGAAAGCAAGCGCCAGCATTCAACCTCTCCCGGGCCTGAAGGGAATGCCAGACATGCTCACCCCCTCTTTCAAGCACTGCATTCTACCTCCCTATCCTAGGATAGAGGCTGACTGAGTTTTCATTGACTTCGCCGCAAGTTATTTGAAATAAATGTGTACGGGAAGACTGATCGCTTTCTGTTCCGGGCGGAGCCGCAGCCGAAGGGTGGAAGCTGGCTGGGGTCAGTATGGAGGGCTGAGACATCGACATCAGGTCTCTGGTAGTCTACCTCTCCTTTTTCTTGGTCAGAGGACTTCCCTAGTCTTCTTTCCCTCCTTTTCTCTGCGCATCGAGCTTGGCCTCTGAGTGGAAGATGAGAAGGATGGAGGAGTGTCTGAGCTGACCTCTCATTCCCGCAGCAATTCAAGCCATGAAACAAGTAGTAGCCAGCAGCGGCGGCAGACATCAGTGATCCAGAAAAAGAAAGACAGCGCTCTGACCCTGCCTCCGCGCCTTTGCTTAAGGCTCACTCTCCTCTTGGACTACTGCTCCTTCCACCCTCTCTTCCCCAGTTTGTGATCGCTGGATCAGCCAAAGAAAGAAGCTTAACCAGTTATTAAGAAAATCGTCATCGAATGACGAGGCAAGAACTTTTTGAATCCATTGTGGTCAGAAATTAGTTCGCAGTAGGCGGCTAGGTAGGCTAATTCAGATGATCGTCGATTGGCTTAAGGGCAGCGAACCCAAGCGGGGCAAAGGAGAAGGCTAGACCATCTTCCTCCTGATGGAGAGGAAAGCGAAGAAGCTCGCAGTCTATAAAAGTGCCAAAGCCCAGATTGAATAAGCTGAAGCCGTGCGAAGCGGGAAAGGGCCGAAAGACTGACTAGAAAAGAAGGAGCTCCCGTGTCATTCCATTCCTCTCGTCCATCTGTAGCACTCATAGCTACGGCTCTAACTCGATTATTTCCTCATCATTGTTGTACCTCACAAGTCACATCAATTTGCTGACCGAGAGTATCTCGGCCCTGAACTACCAAAGCCTTAGAAATCTTAGGCATATTTCCCGGAGGAAAAGCAACATCCAGTACTGGGCCAATAATTTGAGCGATCCGCCCTAGGTTTTTTTCTTCCAATGTGGAAACCGCGAAAAAACTATCGCGATTCTCAAAAGAGGAGGCCGGGAAATGCAATACCTGATCCAGATCTGTACTTCTCTCGACTATTTGCTTTCTTTCTTTTTTTCATTTGAGCGTCCTCGTCCACCCACTCCTTGCAGTCGTTCAAAGCTCCAGCCTACCCCCCCATCCATATAGAGGCTACCTCACTCACCTTCCACTAATACGCGAAAGATGGAAGATGATGAGGGAGAAGGCGGCAGCTATTCAGTTGTCTGTCTGTTGTTTAAGTGGGCAGGGACTGGCCTTTCGCGAGACTTTTTCCCGGGGATGCGGATGGAATGCTGTTGGGAATTCTGTCTGGGTGGGATAGTCTTCCCTGTCTGTGAGTGAGGCCCCGCCTACGAGCTAGGCACATTGTACACAGGTTCGACCAGGTCTTGTAGTTCGACCCTAGCGTCGAGAGAGCGACAGGAGTTGTGGGGAAAGCTAGGACAGTCAGTTGGTTGTCAGTGAGGACGGCGTGGCCGGTGGACTGCCGAGCTACAAGTCCTACGACACAGGAGCGGGATTCTCTAAAAAGCCGACGGTCATGGTTGGCCAAGAAGGGCCCACTTGGAGACTTGGGATCTCAGCAGGAAATGCGAAGGTGAAGCCGGCCTCAAAAAAAGAATCAACGTGGGGGCTGAGTAGGCTCAACATAGGGAATAACCTAACCCTGGGAACCGGGGCCTGGCTCGTTCTAAATAAAGGACATGCCGGGCGGCCTCCCGAAGGGGAGGGATCCCTTTTCGCCACTAGACTTTTAATAAGCTCGATACTGAGCCTCCTTTCCCGAGACCTAGCCCTGCGAGACGGAGAGAGTCGCCAACTCGTACTATATATCCGGGCGTAGCGAACTTCAAAAGAAAATAGAATACATATAGAATGACGAGAGCATATTCTAAAATATAGTAGCTCTATTTAAACTCGAAAAAGCTACTTGATTATTTTTGATTAATTAAATCAATTTGAAATTCGTATTGAAAATCGATTAATTCAATATGAATTCAATTCTGAATTAAATAATCGTCAATCAATATAAAATGACGAGAGCATATTCGCCATCTATATATGTTTTTCAAAAAGGACTTGCCCTCTTCTCGATTCCTTTTATGCTCTTGGACCCCCATTTGGAGAGAGTAGGATTGACCAGTCCAGGAGGGTTTCGAGACGATGGTGGTAAAGAAAGCCTTTGCACCGGCGGGGAAAGAAAAAGGTTTGGTTTACCCTTCGCGGATGTCGAGTCTCCTCACTTGTTTTGCCCCACTTCTCTTTTCTTTACATGACCCTCATCCGCCTCTATGCCGACGCCCGCGCAAGGACCCTCCTCTACCTATGAATGTTAATACTAAGCCCCGACGGCCCACCCCGAAGTTCTCTTCTTCCGCATTTTATATAATATTTGAGAAAATCTCTACTATATTATATATCATATTATATCGCGATATTTGGGGCTCGGCGAGGTGGTTGCTCCTCGCCTGTGATTACAGAAAGAAATCTCTGGCAGAACAAAGGACTACCGCTCCTCATTCCCTCACTCTGGCCTCCCGTTCTCTCCCGACGACTGCAAATCCTCCCCCGCATTCTTGCCTCTCTCTTTGGTGGAAGAAAAGCCCTGCCGCCCCCTCCCCCTTCAGATGGCTTTCCCTCCAGGTCAATCCCCTCCTTTCCTGCCGGTAGAAGTGGTGAAAGTTCGGGCAGTCCAGAATCCAAGGATTCTACTGTGCCCTACTGCCATATAGAATTCATTCTTCTGGACACGCTTCCCGCCCTCAATGCAAAGATAGCCCCTTTCCTGATTGGTGGTCCACGTTCCGTGGGAAGCTTCTCCCGCTGTCAACTCTGCTCCCTTCCGCAGATAGCCTTTCTTCATCTTTCTATGGAAAGCCCTGGCAGAAGGATTCGCCTGCCCTACTATATAATAAATAAGAAGGGGAAAGATTTGAGCTTTCAATGGCTCGACTAGGGCGGGGAAGAGGTGGCCAGCCTGCCCCGAGAAGGAAAGGGAAGGATCCTCTCTGTCGTGAGGCCTACTCGCCAAACCAAGCCCGCCGTGATCCCCCTTCCGACACCCCCAAACCACTCGCTTCGACGGCACACTTCGCTTTGGTCCTCCGCCGTCAGTGAGTAGACATCTGCCCCATTTCCGCGTCATTGAGAACGGAAGCCTCACTGGATCAGGGCCTGACGCCCACCACCAAAGAATCTTAGAAGCGGGCCTAATATATAATAGCGGTAGGTGGATTGACCAAGACCCTAACCTCAACCTGACGTGCCTCGGTAAGCGAAAAAGAGTACTTACTGGAAGAGCACTTTCCAGAAAGAAAAGAAGGGATCCCAGAGCCAGAGATAGGGGCGTCAGTGTAGCCGGAAGACAAAGAGAATATCGAAGAGAAAGAAAAGGCCCCCCAGGTGCGAGACTCCCCGTAGAGCAGCCGAGATCAAATACTTACGAACATGAAATTCAATCCATAATATATATATGAAATGGAATCTCTTATTCTAAGCTATATTTAATACCGTATAAGATTTTATAGAGAGAAAATAGCTACGCGATATATTATCATGGTCGCAAAAATCAATAAAGAAATTTCGATTAATCTATTATAGATCTAATACCGTATAATATCTGAAAGCCTGATCATTGTAATATCAACGCGATATATAACTTTGATCTCAAAAAATCTTGTATTATCTAGTTGAGTTTCATTTATTGATATTCTTAATCAAATCTCTTTCTGAAGCCCCGGGTCAGAAGCCCCTAGTTGTCCTAATATATCGCGAGAGTAGGATGATGTTAATAGTTTGGGAGTAGGAGAGATTGCTTTCCGAATAAATAAGGATCTGATCGGACGACCTCTCGACGACCCTATGACAAAGTCTTTAATTCTTGTTTTGGAAATGCGCATTTTTCTGGGAATTCATTGAGAAATGGAACTTTCAGTGAGCCGGAATTCTCGTCTGACCTCTCAGTGATCGGGATTGAATTGACAAAAACTAGAACTCCCCTAGGCACAAAGAGCTTAGCTTTGCTTAGTCGGAGGCCTGTACTTTCACCCATCTCCAGTGCATTTATTCATGATCAGAAATCAAGCCCGCTCTCAGCCCAGTCAATCGATTCCGGGAGCATTCACTAAACTTTGCAGTCAGGCTCAGATTGGCACGAGGGCGGGGGGCTAGCGACTCCAGACCAGGTCCAAGGAAATCGCCAGGATGTGAAGCAGCAGTCAGTTAGCTGCGGGGTAGTGGGATCAGTGGGAGCAGGCGGCGGGAAACTAGCTGTCGACGTCTCGACTGGCTTGAAAGTCACTTGCTTGGCTGCCTTTGACTTTGAGCTGGGATTACCCACTCATCCAGAGATCCAAGAGCGGGGCTAGGATTCCACCCTGAGTTTGATTGGGGCACCGCCGTATCCACCTCTGGATCAACCCCTTGCCCGAAACTCGGAGGCCCGCTCTCTGATCTCATTTTCCGCTGATAAGCCCAGTAAGGTAAGCCCGAAGCTGCATTCAGACAAAGAACCCAGATAGTCGATAGCTGCAATTCCAGGGTGACGGATGAACCCGGACTCAGCAAGAGCCAGGCTCGAACGAGGGAAGCCCTTGATCTCTCAGATCGACAAAGGAGTACAGCTTTAGGCACAGGCATCATAGAAGTCCAATAGTAGAAGGCTCTGAGAATTCGGCCAAGCAGCGACATAGAAACTAGCGAAGACGCTCTACTACTTTTTTGTATCGCAGTCTTATGGACATCGAGGACTGAGTCCTTAGCACTCGCAAGATCCACCACTTTGACTCTTCTGTTTTCTCTCTGTCTTCCTTTATTTATTGTCTTGGTTTCCTCTTTTCTTTTGTCTGTGGGCCTTTAGTTCTCCTTTGGCTGTCTTTAGTTAGGGGAAAATCAGGCTCTGAGTCCCTCTGTCTATAGCTATAGATAGATAGAGTCAAAGGAAGTCACATACGACTGAAACATTCTATTTACCTTAGCCGAATTCAGACTCTTGACTTCAGTCTAAAGATGTCTGAGGGCAGAAGACTCTTCGAATGGGCATTCTTTATCATTTCCAGGTACCACCGCCAATTCCAGGTCTCATGACGCGGCTGATCGAAGCCGCCCAACTGGAGGCAATCGAAGCAAGGGACTAGTCACTGAGGACATTGAAAATACAATACAATGCACATTGAAGTTCTTCGGAGTGTCAGTGAGTATGTCAAAAGTTGATTAGAAAATGCCTGCAATAGACTCGAAGAGACATACCACAAATCCTATATACTTACATAGCCTAGGATAGATGAGAGCAGGGAAATGAGATGCTCTTCCTCTACTCTACTGGAAAATGACTCCACGATACAGTAGAACTACTCGTCAGGGAGCTTCCAGTACTGTCTTTTGGCCTGCGCCGGGGGAGCAGGGAAAGCCCAATCGGAGGAAAGGGAGCCCGGACGATGGAAGAGCCAGGGGAGGCCGGGTCATTTGACGGAAATTCCAGGTTAGAGGGGGGGGTTTGGGGCGGCTTTTCTTGAACGAGTCAACGGGGGAGGAGTCCGGCAGCCTTGCCTACCATCATTCCTGTATCGAGCAGTGGAACCCCCCCTTTCCCCCCTCTGGACCACCTCGAATGGCGTGAGCCGCATGCGGGGAGACCCGCACGTACGGTTTGGAGGGGGATCCGGCCGGCCGGCGCCCACCCGACTAGAGGGACTGAGAAATTAATAGAGTACAAAACTTATCTTCAAGCTTTACCTTATTTTGATCGTTTAGAGGGAGATCGTGGAGTCACTGAATGAAGTCCTCCCTTTCTTTCGGAGGCGCTGACCCGCTGCGAAGCAGATATGACTAACTGAGATATTATATATGGCGACGACAACAGCATGTCGTAGAAGGATACCTGAGGTGGAGCCAACGACCCACGGAGACGAACGTATCTACAACTACATCCCCGAGCGGCAGTCAAACGGGGGCGTGAATGCGAGATGCCAGCGGAATGATCGGCCGGACGGAGGCGGGGGCTGCTTCCTTCCCACCGCCTCCTGACTTCTGTGTCGGAGATATAAAGCGAGTGCACCGGAAAAGAACGGGAACTGGGTTGAAAGATCTTTCACCTTCTTTATGAGATGCAGAAGGACTGAGGCAGAGAGATGTCCCTTCTCAAGTGAACCGATGTGACGTATTCCGCTATAGAGAAGTAGTTGGCTGGGCCTCGCCGCTACGAGAGTCCATTTTTCCCACGCCCAAAAGAGCTAGAAGTTCGAGCGTCATCATTCCCCGGATATATAGTTCTGGCGGAATTCTGAACTCTCTCAACTAGAATGAGGCCTTAAGAACTAGTCGCTTTCTTAGCCTTACCCCACTGCGATAGCATCCTTTACCTGAACTGATCACTTTCAGGAGAAGGGAAAGATGTCGTCTCTAATCCCAACTCACATACCGGCAACTAGATATTGAGATTTGGAGTGGGATCGGTCGAATGAAGTATACACCTTTTGTTTGAGACCCTGAGGTGGGGAGTCAGAGCCCCGACTGGACGACCGTAGGCGACTGCCGAAGGAAGAAGGGAGTGAGCTCAAACCGCAATAAGGTGGCTAAGGTTGGTTTTCCTTCTTCTTTAGCTTGGTTTTCCTTCTTCTTTAGCTATGGACTATGACTTTGAGGCCGAGGTCAAAGCACTCTTCCTACCTTCTCTAAAGGCTAGGAGTCCTACCAGTCCTGCTATAGACTATCAGTGGTGCGATCGAGGGCATCGCTTGTCTGCAGGTAAGTAGAGCGATCGAGGTTTGGTTGTCAGCATTCCACTACAGCCTCAGGCCAAGAAATCGCCAGAAAAAAGAGGGAGAAGAGTTCCGACGCTCGACGACTTGAAGAGTGGTCTGACAGGTCAGTATAGGCCTGGAGATCTGATCCTGCTCTTCTGGCCTTTAGTCTTCTTAGGACAAGGGACCAGACAAGTCCAAGGATGAACCTCCTCTTCTGCCAGACTGAGACCCTAGCCTATTCCAGCTCTTCCCGCTCAATTGACGTTCTTCTTTCTTGTTCTGGAACTAGAGTAATGTGTCAGGATTCACAGCAGAGGTTCATATTAAGTAAATAGACGGGCAGTCAAGCAAGGGTTGTCTTCAGGCTCGGAGAAAGAGCAGGGGCAGAAAGCCATCAAAGAAGAAAGTGGTTAAACAGACCTCTTCCCGGACAAAAGAAATAGATAGTGACCGCTCTTCTCCCGCCTATTCATCTATCGAATCACATCCGTCGCGTGACGGAGAAATTCCCCTTTCTTGCGCCGAGTAGTCAAGTTCAGGGAAGCTCCCCAATACCCCCTTATCAAGCCCCTATACGACCAGGAGGCCCTCTTTTGTGATTCCAACTAGTTTGGAGAAATTTCCGGACCAGATCGACGCGCTCGAGACCTTTGATCTCGGCAACTATTATATCTTTTCCGCTGCGATCTTATCCGCTCTTTGATAGAAGACTTCGAATCCCCATCCGCCAATTGAATCCGAATAGGCTGCACATATTTCTATAAGTGGGGTGAGGGCTTTTGGCTAGCGGGGTGAGCTGCGTAACTAGTGGGACTCTTTCTTCTAGAAAAGCAGGGAGAGCGAAGGAAGAAGGACCGTCTCCTCTCTGAGAATCTGATAGAAGTTGCTATTTGATTTGTTTATTTATTTTAGCAACTATCGCGAATATTACTTGTTAGCAAGATTTGTCTGGAAGAAAACGTCGCACTTCAATTGGACCCTAGAATAGACCTTGCCCTAAGAAGGTTTTTTGCTTCAAAATAGTTAGCCCACTAGCAACTTTCTATCTCAGACTCGAAGGCAGAAACAAGGGCAAGCCGGAAGGTAGTAGGAACAGCTTGCCATTTTCAATAAGTCAAGATATAGTTTGGGCTGGCTTGTCTTGTTGGCTTGGAGTACCGGGAACAGACGAAAGTCATCACCCCCCGCCCCCCTTCCTTGCCCATTTGAAATTCCTGCTTGTCCTTTTTTGATTTTAGACACTGCCCATTTACTAGTGAGGGCGAGTGGGCCTTTTGCTTGCTTGACTTCATCCAAGCACTGACAATAGATGCCTTTAGAACGGTAGTCATGCTATTGCTAGAAAGACCCCCTGAAAAACACAGGCCCCATCCCAGCTCCTTTAAAATCTCTTTCTCGAAAATAGCGGAGACGCCAAGAAGATCAGGGTCGAAGTGAGAACCCCCGAACTTGAAGCTATAATTTACGTAGAATATATATATATATATATATATATATATATATATAAATCTATATTGAAGTTCTCAAAAAAGCTTGTATTATCTAGTTGAGGAACTAGTTTAGAAAGTATATAGATAGCCCAAGAGAAAATCAAGAAGCCGCCCGGATATATAGTGAGAGTTGGCGACTAAATCGCGATAATAGTCTCGCTGGGCTAGGTCTCGGGGAGGAAAAAAGGACCCGAAGCTCAGCAGAGGGGAGGTGGCTTCGGCCCCGTCCCGGGCGCCAACGAGAGACGATTCGGGTCTAGGGACAGGGGGCTGGAGTTAGGAAGGAAAACAAGAAAGGCAGAAGGAAATGTTGCAGGGTTTGGGGAATGGGTATGTCGGCACGCAGCTCAGATCTCCCTCATTCTTTCAGAGGAAAAGGGAAGTAGACATCAGCGTGCAGTGAATCCTCGAGATTCCTCTCAGGAGAGGAGCATGATTATATAGCCAAAGGTCACACATCCGCGCACAGTACCAAAACATCAATTCGGGAGACAGCTTTTTTCGAGAATAGTCCAAGCCTCTTCCATTCCCGCGGAGATACATTTCAACTACTAATTATATAAGAGGACAAAGAGACCTCTGGAGAAGCTGATAGGAGAGGAGGCGGGTGAGAGCGAGTCAGATTTGCCTAAGTGAGTGGTAGGGCTACGAAGTCCTTGAGAAAGATTCTGTAGTACCCTTCAGCTCCGAACCTCAGTGGGTGTTCTTGGCTGCTCCCATTTCAGGACCGTCCTTGGCCGGATCTACAGCATTAATTCCAGCTCCTGACACAATGTCACCTAGAAAGGTGACCTCTTTCGAACTAGCGCACTTTTTCATTTTTCATATTGTTTATGTTTTCGGAGGTGCACCTGCACCATGCTCTTCTTCTCCTTTGGTGCAAGACATCATATCTAAAGACCACCATGTCGTCATGGTCCTGTTCATCAGGTCCTCCGCGGGTGCATTGGTCAATCCGAAAGGTTAAGGAAGGTCGAACCAGGTTAAGGTTTGAAGCTATCTATATATGATGAATGCCGGTAAAGCGCTTGCTCATACTGACTTGCTTGCCCTGCTAACCAGCCCTTGCCTACTTCTCTTCTTCCTTGAAAACCTAAATAAGGGACTGCTACTACTACTGGCCCATAAGCAGCAGAGACTAGATGATGGTGCTTACCAATAAACAAGAACTCTCACTGGCTGGTGGTCGATGTCACTGGGCTCATATAGAAGGCTTTTAGGGAACCCTCGTAGGGTCCAGCTCCGCTAGGGAAGTGACCCCGGAGACCTGCCTTCCATATCTATGAACTTGTAGGATTCGCTCCTTTCCTAGGAAATTCATGTCAACTTTCTCCCTAGGGACAGGGACCGATAGCAAAGGAAAGACGGAGGGTGCCCTACTAGTACTTCACTTTCTTTACACGGCAAGGGAGCGCTATTATATATGAGCTTGGACCGGAGGTTGTGGAGATTACTAGTGAAGAAGGTGGGAGTGAAGTAGGGGGGTCCCCATAGTTGAGGAACCAATGGCAGAGGAGCCAGGAGTGGAGCAAGAGTCACCGGACGATGCATATGTAGAAAGCCTAAATCATATTTGAGGTTTCTAGGCTTGATTTATAGTTTGGTGGTAGAGTCTCTATTACACCTGAAGGGGATGGTGACCATGAAGACGGGAGTTCTGGAAGTGAATCATCCCCTGAATCGTTTTGAATATGTTCAGGAAGTAGCTCCTACACCCACACCCCTGCATTGGCTTCGACCTCTGTGGATCCCACCTCTAATGGTGAGGGGTGCTTCTCGGACTCTGACTCCTACATCTGCTACCTTCCCTCATTCGAGGTCTCCCTGGTCTTAGTCAAGCGGATTCGACTGGACCCGCAAATTCCCAAGAGCTTGGCTAGGTGGTATTCATACTAGATCTATGTCAAAGCTGTGACGTAGATAGAAAGAAAAGGAAGTGTGGATTTCCCCGGAATCGACTCGGCTTTCAAGGCAAGGGATGATTGATTGCATCAAGTGCTTGCTGCTTTCCGTATCCCAGGCCATCTTATTCATTAGCTCTCACTCTCATCAACAGGTTTCAAGGGACAGGATGCGTCGAAGTCCGAAAGAAAGTGGAAAACCTGGAAAGAGTTCGGACGACTGGTCATCAATCAACGTGCTTGCTTTCCCTCAACTCTCGTCTCCGCAATTTTCGAGTAATGCGCTCGAGTCCTAGCACTTTTCTCTTTGACTTTTCTCTCTACTTGAAAAAGATATTCCGTCAATGGATGGCGAATATGCTCGAGTCCGCTTGAGACTCGCTTCTTAGCTCTAAGTATTCTGAGAAGTCAGCTTGCATTTCTTTAAGAAAATCATTTGAGAGTTTATGCGAGCAGGTCCGCTTTCTCTTTGACCCTAGCCTCCTTCTCCGTTCTTCTGAGTGCTCGGTCCTGCGGACTCAGTCTGGTTCTGAGAGGTTGGGGAAGTCTGCACCTCTAGCCTTCGCCTTCCATCGATCCTCGACCTGAATCGCGATAGCTCGGATTCTACCATTTTCCATCCGGAATCCCAAGTACCCCGCGCAACCCGTCGATCATCTTTAAAGCGGGTTGATGAGCATGCTATTGGGGACGTTGCAATATATTAAGAAAGGCCTCGATTGCTTTCCCTGGGATTGGCTTTGGGCCTTTCCTGACTCAGCTGGTTCTATCGTCTGCCTTGGTCTGATTGGCCGGGAACTGATAAGAGGTAGCTAAGAAGAGCATCATTTGCTTGGTCTGAGATGCGTCATAAGTTGCGGGATGAGACCTCTCGAGGCACCGCTTATCTTCAGTAGTAAGCAGAGGACGTATGGACAGAAAAGGTCAGAATTACTGGAGATGTCACTTTCTCGCGGAAACTAGACATGCGTCATATCGCGATATCTAGTTGCGGGAGACGGTCTGATAATCGAGATTTGCCCTGTCCGGTCATGGATGAGGTCTGGTATAGGATCGACAGGTTTTCCAGAATGAAATGCTTCATCAAGAACCGAGCACAGAGACAAAGAGTTCCGCTAAATTGGTTAATAGTTGACTAGGGAGTATGAACTCAGACTGAGGGTGAAGATAGGGGACTCTTTCATCAACAAAACAACCAACCACGGATACCGGTTCCAATTGAGGAGGGAGGGAGCTAGAAGGAGCTTCGTCTTTCTCTTTGAACTGGGACCCATTGAGAGTGTGTGCGGCAATCAAGGACTAGTAGCGGCCCTTCGACCTCTAACGTGTATTGGGGGTGGAAGCCCTGACAATTATCTATTGGGTTGCGGCATATATAGTAGCGAAGGTGCTAGTTTTGGTATGGGAAGGGAAAGTGGCTATTCGCGATGCATTTCTGCTCCCGCTATCATGAGGCTTAATGAAATGAGAGGTCAACTACCTTGGATGTGACATAGGAGGGTGTGGTCCTGATTTCGTCAAGTGCCGCCCTTCACGGAAAAGACCAACGTCCAACCTGCCTCAACTACATATCTAGATATGACGCAGCAGGCTTCGACGATGCATATCAAAATAGGAAGAAGAAAGCAACTGAAAGCATATCACCGTCGATGCACCCGCGCATCCGATGCATCTTCCGCCTTTCTCCGACTCTTCAACCTCTAAGCCACAAGATCCGTTACGACTCGTCCCCTCAGACACCTAGACACCGACCTTTTCTATAGTTCCGGGGCTCGACATCCGACCTCAGACATTGACCAATTCCCATCAGGGATGTGGAGACAGAGGTGAAAGTCAAAAGTCCGGACTCCTCAGAGAGAGAGAGCGAGGAAGAGGGGAGAAGGCGAGCGGCAAAGCGAAGGTGAGCGGTTAGTTTTCTCACAAAAGGAAGTCAATCTATGCACTGGCTTGCTGACTTTTTTGAGTAGTGTGTTTTCTGGCTCCACAATGCTATCATGTCATGACCCTGCGAATAGTGTGTTTCTGAGTGCGAATTGGGATAAGCCTGTTTATGTATATGTATAGATGTGTATGAGGAGACCCATATATATTCCTTTTCATAATCGCGATGGTTGACAATGCCATTATCAAAATCCTGAGCTGATCCCTAGCCTCCGAGTTGCTATTGTTCGGATGGGGGTCTGTGTACTTTCCGCAGTGAGAATCGTCTCTGGTCTTGGGATATATCGCGTAGGCCTTAATGATTAGCCATTTACTATAAGGTCTCATAGTCGTGTGCTTTTCGAATCCGAGATCTGTGTTTTCTGCGAGCGCGTCTGCCTATGAGTGTATTAGTGCTGCAGGTGGCCGGAGGTGAGAACATTGAAGCTACTAAGTGGGGAAAGCTCCCCTAGTCTAGACCTCGGATGGTGCGAAGAGGGGAGGGGAAGAGGAGTCAGAAAAGCCCCCAAACTATTAACATCTGCCTAAGTAGGCAGAGAATGTGTAGGGTGAGGTGCCTTATAGTGTGTGGAGGTGGTTGCTATTCAGTGCCAGCTTTCTTTGGAGTAGTGTCTGTCAGTCTTTTGCCCCCCAGTTCCATGCTTTTTCCATTGTGCTGAGTCTGTATTCTTGGGTTTCTGTTCGCTCTCTTAGTCTGGCTTTGGGAAGCTCGTGTCCAGGTTGTCAGTTGCTAGGTCAAAAAAGAGCGGCGGAAACATGCGCAATGTAGCTCTGAAACAGTCTATCCTAGTAGCTAGGGTTAGGGAGGGCTAGCTCGTCGTGGTCGTGATTTCATCCCCGCATGTGTGAGTCTTGCCTTGGAAAGTCGGAAGCTAAGTCTAGAGTGGAAGCAGAAAGCCCTTTCTAATCATTCTCTCTCAAATCAAGGATTGATTTTTGCTATAGAGCCTTAGAGCATGGAATACCATGGCATAAGGAAGTCGTTCACATACTGAGGTTCCAGTCCTTAGCTAAGGGAGCAAGTTCACAATCACAAGCTGGAAAGGCTGGGTTCTCTCACGATATATTGAGAAAGGGCAGTGGTGTGCCTTCCATCTTTCAGTATTAGTGGCAGTCCAGAACACTAACTCACTATTAAGTGTAGCAGTGAGTTCAGGGTATAGGGAGAAGGCAGGCGATAATGTAGAATAGAATATGCGCGGGAATGATGAGAAATGTGTCAATGAAAGTCGTGAGACTGCAGTGACAAGACTAAGTCAAAAGTCATTAAAAGTGATGGTCTTGAACAATAGCTAAGCTGTAGCGCGAGTAGTATACGGGGTCCGTTTTCAGTGGTTCTTATCGCAGTAGTGCTGGGCTTCTGTCTTAGTGAGTGTCCTTCGTTTAGGTGTTTCGGAATCACTAATGAATGGGGCGGTTTGAGGGATCTAACAGGGTATCATAATCTGGTCTTAGTGAAGGCAGAGGAAGCAGAATCTCGTACTGGGAAGCAAGCCGCAGCTCTCCGCATGTCAAAGGGGTCCCGTCGGCCCGGTGGCATCCTTAAAAGGGATAGGCTTTTCAAAGGAGGCTAGAGAAAGATATATATATGTTTAGGCCTGGATAGTCGTTCACCTGAGCCCTCACCTCTCTTCATTTGAGATCAAAGCATCTGTTCATCCTGGTGATTGTCTCAATCTGTGGCTGGTAGTCCCGTGCGTCGAGTCTTCCCGTGAGCCCTAATTGACCTAATTAATCCACACTGCCTGCACCCGCACCTTCGAGAGATGAGCACCGTACTCTTGTTATAGTTCAGCGAGAACAAAGACCCGCCCCTCGCGATAGCCCCAACTTCCTTATATATGGACTGCTTGAACGCTTTCGCGATAATCACCCTTTTTTGAGCAAGAATCATCCCTCCTCTTTCTTCCTTCATCCTTATCACTCACTCTGGGTGATGGTAGAGGTGGTTGTTTTTCTTTCTAAAAGAATCTCATCCTGTCGTGGTAAAGAAGGAAGAAGTTGATGTTTTGACGCATCTTCGGACATCTAATCCTCTTTCGCAGGTGGTGATGACTTATTATATTAGGGAAAAGGCTATCTTTCGAGTTCAGATATAGAGAAAAGAGCCCGGCAGAGAAGGAAATGCTCGGAGGGCTCGAGTGTGAGGTGGGCTGCCTAAGAGTGAAGAGAGTGGGAATAGAACCTCTATCAAACTCTCCGGCCCACGAGATGGTCTCTCAAAGAGGGGGGTATGACCGGGCTTATGAGATATAGTTGAGGGGACTGACGAGACTAGTACCCGCTGCTGAAGCGCATCCCCTCATTGCGATTCTCTCATTAGAGAGTTGACGCGTAATAGCATCGCGGACTTGCAGGGGCAGATTGTCGAATAGCGTTTAAGCTGGCGCTTAAAAGAGAACAGGAGAATGGTCCGATCGTTGAAACTGAATACACGCATTTGATTCCGGCCCCGCTCAGTCAAGTCAATCGACAAGAGCAATCGCAGCAAAGCGGATTCTGGGGCTCAGTCCGAGGTTCGTAACGGAGGGAGGAGGTGAGCTAGTTCCGGCTCCGGCTGTTCAATGCCCCGGCCAAGCGAAAGCTTTCATTGATGAAAGCCCACGACAACCCTAATCTTCTACTCCTGTTCAAAGTCGAAAGAGCTTTCCAACTTCCCGAAAGAAGGAGCGAGCGAAGACTACTATATATTTGCCTTTACCGCGGGAAACATTCCCTCTCCGGCTCTACGGCTGTTCCCTGGCATCTTTCCTCACAGCCTTAGCTTTCTATATAAGACGAACTCCGGTACCCTGACTTTCCTAAGCCTAAGATAAGAAAGGAGAGCGAAAGAGTAGAGTAGGCTCGTCTAAGAGCATATTCTATCTACGAGAGTCAGGTGCCGGTGATGAAGAGAAATGACCTTGAACGTCAGCGAGAAGTTCAAGCGGGGCGAAAAAGACTCAATCAATGGTCTGACTATGACTATATATAAATGGGGTATAGCCACTGTCCAGTCAAAAGTCTGGGGAAAGATGAGATTGATTCTAATTGTCTATTGCTCCTGGAATCTCACTATTGGCTTGCCTTCTATATTCAAACGGAAATCTGATCTAGTTTTGGGAATATTAGAGGTCTTAGAGAAAATTAGCGCGATGACTCAGGCCTCGAATTTACTCCTAGTTATGCAACAGAACTCCTGCCCTCGGAAATCTGTCTTCTGGCTTAGCGCACGGATAACCAAAGGTCAGGTGTCGGAGCTCAAAGGTAAAGGTCAAGAGGGGAGACTCCAGTCTCGGGCTACAGGGGAGTTGACGAAGAGGTCAAAGCAGTATAGGCGCAGAGGCTAGGACTTTGTACACAGTGTAGGACGTAGTTGATGCGATGACAGAGGTAGCGAAGGAAGCTGAGTAAGGTGTAGTATGGGTGGTACCGACTGGATTTTTCATTAAGTTCCTAGGCCGCCCATCACTTAACAGGGGAAAGAGGGGAAGTGCGAAGGCTCACTTTGATTCTCCTCATTCTTTAACAATTATCAAAAATGTGAAGCTTTTTGTCTACACTACATCTGACATCTCTTTCCAATTAAGAAAAAGGTCAGAGCGAGAAGTGAGCCCAAAGGCGAAGCGATCTCATACTAACATTAAGAAAGAGAACTTTCCCGTAAGCTGGTGCGTGCGAGTGAAAGCTTAGAGGTTCACGTAGTCAGCCTGAGCAGGGAAGCGAGAGGTTTACGTAGTTGATGCTTTTATGTAATATATATCGCGTTGCGCATCTTCTAATTCGGAAATATAGTATCGACGATTCCCTAGGATAGAACGAAGTGTATAGATAGTCTCAGGTGCGAGCCGTGCTTATAGAAAGCAGATCGGAAAATCATCCCCCGCATATATATATGCAGAACTTAGCCCTCTTTCCTTCGTCCACTATTCAGGTCATTATTACCGTCCGAGGCCTCGATGCCTATCCTTACCTGTCCATGGCCACCTCAGAAATAGTCCCAGGGTCAAGGGATGATCCCGGATGCCAGCAGCCTATGATCGTCGATTCTTGCCAGCTCTCATATATAAGAAAGAGAGAATCTGGAGGACATTGAAAAAAGGATAGTGCTTGCCGGTAAGACCCTGACGTGCAACTTGACTACTCTTCGAGTCCGAGCCTTCGTCCTATAATTCAACCCGCTCCCCTGCTCCCTTGTCACAGCCGAGCTTCTCGCTCCCCTGCTCCCTTGTCACAGCCGAGCTTCTCGCTCCCCTGCTCCCTTGTCACAGCCGAGCTTCTCGCTCCCCTGCTCCCTTGTCACAGCCGAGCTTCTCGCTCCCCTGTCCGCTTGAACATGAGCTCTAACCTCTTCGGGAAAGAGCGGGATCCCGTTCCAATAAACTGAGGATCTAACTTCAAGCAATTGATACGCCCCGCTTTCACATGACGAAGAGTCTCCATTCTTGCTTTAACAGACCTTGCTCATCGCAGATAGATTCAGTAAAGACACTCCGGAGGCGAGGTCTCTCATCAGGGAAGGTATAAGCTCCTTCCAGTCCCGCACCCGCCAATCATACAGGAACTGATCTAGACTTTCCCGGGATTGAGTGGTCCCTTGGGGAACAGACAACCATGATGACGGATTTTCCCGGCTCACGTGGCTCTAAAGCAGACCGCGGTTCTACTTTCCTGAAACAACTGACAATCTCCCTTTATACCTCGTTCCGGCTATCTTAGGCACTCGTACCATCCCAACGTCACTATAGGGCAGACCTAGTGGCTGCAGTTCTTCTAAGTATTGCAAGATCGATCGAGGGCTAATTTCTTCTGAGGGCTGATTTGTTCATAGGTCAATTCTCCAATCCGGTTGAAAAGGGGTTGGCGCCTGGCCTAGTGTGAGTATAGTGGTAAGTAGCTTTCCCATGAGCTCTTAATGTTCCCTTTCATTCCTAACAAAATAGGGGTGGGACTAGGGGCTTCTTCCCTTTCTATCCAGTTACAGGTGGAGGCCTAAGGGGGAAAGTGCTAGGGTCATTTCCTGCTTCTATCAAAGCTGCTTTCTCTCTTTAAGTAGCAGTTCAAGTTTCCTATATATATATAGTAGTAGAACTAGTATAAAGGCTTGGCCTATAGATTTGGCAGGCTCTCAAAATCTCATATATCTATTCCTTAAGGCTTGACTGCTTGTTTTTAGGAGAGTCGCTTTCCACTTCCGCCCCTGGGACTTGTGGGGGCCTTTTGGTCAGTCCCAATCGAGGGTCGAAATGTCGATTACGCTCGATAGGACTTCCCGCAGATAGCCACTTTCACGTATACTCGAGCTAGTAGGATAGACTGACTCACTGGTTAGAGCGTAGGGCTGACTTGTGAGAAGGTTGATCCCTCCTGACTCGTCTGAAATATGAGAAATCTGATAGGGTATCGAGAGGATGACTAACAAAGGCTAATATAATACATAGGGTAGGGCGACGAGGCTAACTCCATAAACGCATTGGCTGACTCCACTTTTGCTCCCATTCCTGACGATATCCGTACTTGCTTACCAGGGACAGACTAGCTCTAGCTACAGAACCAGGGGCGGACTTGCTTCGTGCCTTTACTTCACTTGTTTACGGGTATATGTATTATGAAAAACTTGCCGGGATTCGCTCTGAACTAAGAGCTGACTCGCGCCTTGCTTCTAATCCATCTTGCTCCTGGTCAAAGGCTTTGCTTGCTCATACTGCACGAGGGAGACAAGGCTGACTGACGAACCTGACAGGACCCCCCAGACCCCCCACGAGAATATATATGGGCTTCCTCTCGACGATCCTGGGGACTGAGCGCGCTTCCTCTATTTATCCCGTGGCAAAAGAAAACTCCTGACTCTTGAACCTGGGAAAAGCCCCCAAACTATTAACACCACCTATAATGACGCATTCTATAAGCCTCAGGTCTTTTGACTTTCGCGGAAGAGAGAGGGCTCAAAAAAGCAGGAAAACGAATCGACATCTCGATGTGATACAGCCCTTTCCATTTCGTTTTGGGAAAGAACGGCGAAGTCCATCCGAACCGTCCAATGAAGAAATAAGAGGAGAGCAAAGCGCCAATGGCTTAGAAGCGCGCATGCGGAACGGGCACGGAGAAAAAGAAAGTGTGGAGGTTAGAGTCCCTTCGCTTCCAGGGCCCAAAGTAGTGCATCCCGGCCAAATCAAGGATTTGGGGCTTCTTGCATGACCCGCGATAGCCGACTAACTAGCGCGGGGGAATTGGTCGACTCGGAGAGGCCTGATTGACGCGCTGGGAAAGCAAGTCTTGCATAGACTAAGACTATCAAAAATCCTCAAAAATCTTTCTATTTCATTTTCTTCTTCATTTTCTGATTTGAAAAGATTGATTGAAAAAACTAGATAAGATATAATGGCTTTTTGGATTGATTTTTGAAAACATAATCAGAGATTTTGATTTATATTAGGGGGCTTTTTAATATATATATAAGTCGATTCCAATAAAAGGACTGCGCTTAGCCCTCCCGGAGCCCCCTGCTCTGCTGCAGTGGATGGCAGAGGGTCCGTAGTACCCGAATGGAGTTATACAGGGGACGGGAAGGGGCCGGGACGGTGCCTACTACTACACCACACTACACTTGGCTCTACACATTTACAGATCCCACCCCTGTCCAGTCTCTGTCAGAACGTTGGGGGGCTTCAATCCTGACTCCTGATCCCCATCTCAGCCCAGTCCCACGGAGCCTTCTTCCTTCAGGGGGGAGAGTGGAGCCTCGAGATCGTCGAGAGGAAGAGGGGGGGGTCTGAGGTATCTGTCCACCTTCAGAAGAAAGCGGGGCAGAGATAGAAAAGAAGAAGCAAGCTACGCGCTTCGGAGGATGGATAAAGTGGACTCACATTTCCGCTTTTTCGAAAAAAACAACCGCCTCACCCCCTCTACGAGCCGTGTATTGTAAGTGATCCGAACCTGCCCGGAGCGAGCCCCCTTAGAGGCAAGTGAAGTTGGTGAGCCGTATGATAGAATAGGCTTACACTTGTGGCTCTTAGAGCTACTTAAGGATCTTCTTGTGCTCGTTAACATTCTAGGACCACACTTCACACATAAAAGACGCACTTAGACCGCAGATCTAGCCAAATTCAATCTGTGCTTCACTCACTAATAGAACTGCCTGTATAGGAGCGGCTTTTTATCGTTTGCATTGCATATAGTGTAAAGTTTTCAATTCTATTTTGCATCCTGCATAAAAAAATGAAAGGATCATTGTAATGCTTCTCTACTTTGTATACCATCATTGTTTTATCTTGCATTGGTTTTTCTCGATTCCTCCCCCCTTGGTTTTCAAACTTATGATAAAAAGGAAATTGGGACTGGACAATAGGCGTGCTTTGTGGTTGGACTAAACCAGTGATCACCTAACTTAAACTGGGACCGCTAAACAAAATTGACCAAAAAATCAATAAAATCAGAAATTCTGCTTGTGGGAAATTAACCCCGACCTTGTTTTCAGGCTGAGTGAGGGTACTAGAGTGTGTGAACACCCTAGGAGAGAGCCAAAAATCCCCGCCCTCCATATCGTGTAATAACCCGATCCAAGCAAATATCACCGGCTGAGCTTTGAGTTCAACTGACTAGTGCAAAGTAGCCTCCGCCTACTCCGGTAGATAGATAGGGGCAAAATTGCGGTGTACCGCGACAAGTTGCTAGTAGCCTCCGCCTGCTCCGGCAGGTAGATCGGGGCGAATTTACAGCCTTGTCAGCCTCTGCCTACTCTATAGGTAGATAGGGGCAGGTCCTTGAACTTTCGGCTGGGGATAGGAGCGGATAAAGGAAGGACATTGGTATCTAAGACGACAGGTTAAACAGGGGAGACACATCTGGCTTTTAGCCGACTCCCCTATAGGCCACGTAACCTTTGCTACTTGTCTGAAAATTCACACTTAAAATCAACCAGATTAATTGAACTCTGTTTCGGGTCCTTCATTGTGTTGAGTGTGAAAAATAGGGTTTGGATTCCTTTGCTTGCTTCAGGTAGGAGTAAAATCCTATCTTACACTTAGAACTCCCGATTCTTCTTCTCGCCATCCAAGATGACTGACTGGGGGACATCTACTCCCAATTCGCCAATCTTTCTTTGAGCCCCCCACGAAGCTCATCTTCACCGACCTAAGCGCAACTTGGACCAACCCGAGCCCATGACCCTCTTGAGTTTGGGATCCATCAACCCCAGGGTGGTTACTCTCAAACTAAACCTTTTCTCTCCTCTGATCTCACCGAGGAATACCATCGCCTCGGTTGGAATGTCTTCATTGATATGTCCTCTAACCTAGACCATCTTCTTTACCCAGGAAAAGAGGACAAAATGCCGAAGAAAAACCCTGACGAAGAGGAACACAGAGAGGATCCCATGATCCAAGTCCTAGCCCGGCTAGCTAGAGCCGAACAACTAAATGAAGAACTGATGTCTAGGATGGGATAGGTGATCGAAGCTGGAGGAATTGACCGACCCATGGTGGCCGCATTCAATCGCACAAAGAATGAAATACATAGCTGGCTAGTACCTGAGGTCCCCCTGAAGCATTCGAGATGAAGCCCCACTTTCTGAGCTTACTACCAAAGTTCAACGGGAATGCCAACGAAGAACCATATGCCTTCCTTAGATACTTAGAGCTGGTTTGCAACAACCTTAGTCACCCTAGGGTTGGGCAAGACTACATCAGGCTGGAGGCCACCCCATTTGCCTTAGGAGATAAGGCCGCACATTGGTTGAAAAATCTTAAGGTGAGATGTACGACCTGGATGCAGTTCAAGGACCTTTTTCTTGAAGATGTTCTACCCACCAATAGGACTAATTAGATGAGAACCAAGATCGCGAGTTCCTTCTAGGGACCCAATGAACCATTCCATGAAGCCTGGGACAGATTGATGAATCCACATTTCATCATCTTTAATCTATCATTTTGGCCTTAAAAACCCTAGCAAATGCGTGTAAATACCCTTAATTCCCGCATCTTAGCATTCATGCATGTGCATGTAAATAGTGTATAAAATGCAGTATTTAAAGCCAAAATTATAGAATAAATAATAGAAAAGAAAAGAATAAAATATTGTTAATATTTTATGACCCGAAACCCTGAGACCTAGGCATCTCAATGAATAGGTTGACAAGGAATAAAGTAAGGGGAGATAAGGGCCAAAAACCAATAAAAATACCTTTATTTTAACCCATTCTTTATTCATTTTGGGACCTATTTTTGGTTACACTTTTTATACCTCAAATAAAGAAACTTTGTATATGAAAGTTGTAGATAATTAAATAAAGAAAAATATAAAATTGATTTCACTCAAAAATAATGTACAGATAAAAAGTTATGGTATGAATAAAATCCCAGAATCCCAACTTCCCAGACCTATATCTCCCAAATAAAAATCGAAATGCATCAAACTCACCTTTAATTGTATATAATTTAAAATAAGCTATTTAATGGCGGTAGTTTCGCATTTGGCGGAGCTACGGTTTGAAAGTTGAGTTTTGGACCCATATTGTATACTTGTACAGATTAAAATATTCATTTTATTATTTATTCATTATTTTTATAATTTTATATTTTTATTATTTTGTAAATATTATTTATAATATATATGTATATTAAAATCATAATAAAATACAAAAGAAATACAAAATAAAAATACCTGTATATTATACATAGGTATAGGACCTATACACATACCTATACAATTAATACTTTTATTTTATTAAATATCCAAAACACTTCAGAAAAATAAAATAAAAATATATTTAGGTATATAAAAAAATTTTATAAATTTATAAAATAATAAACAAAAATAAATAAATTAAATACATAACATAAAAATAAAATATTAAAATATATAGATAAATATACCTATATAGGCCTAAAATAGGATCTTGTATTTTTATACCTCATAAAAATAATTAAAAATCATAATAAAATACCTTATAAAATAATAAAAATTTTCTATTTAATAATAAAAAAATAATTAATTCGTTTTCTATTTTTATTTGAATTTACAAAGTATTTTCCATGGATTTTTCCTGGTTGGTCCACGTGGACCAACCAGGCGCCAGCCCTAGTTGACCTCGGTCAACTGGTTGTCCCTCCCCCTCTGCCATGGTCAAACCCTTTATAGTGCACCCTCCTCTTCGAATCAAGATTTGAACCCCTCTTCCGCAAGCCAAGCTCCCCCCCTTCGTGCCCAATCGACAGAGGAAGGTGGCAGCTTCCTCATCCGATCTTCGGGCGGGTCGAGCGACGCCTGAGGTGGCTCCAAGCACCTACGCCCTTCGTCAGCGTTGAGGTACCCCCTCCCTCTGGCTCTGGCCATCGAGGCAGCACTCTTCCCTTTATTTATTTTGCTTTCTACTCGCCTTAGCTTTAGGATCATTTCCCCTCAAGAAATTTTTCGTTTCGATCACCCAATCATCCCTCACGATCACATCGCCGGAGTGCACCTCCGACCACCCTTCGCCTCGCTACTACTTGTCGCGATTCCACCTCCGCGAGGTCCAGGTAGTTTGCCCTGGACCCTTTCACTCATTTTTGCAGGTCAACGCACCTTGACTCGAGCCTGGGGCTCGTTTTGAAGATCACCGGAGCACCAGCGAAGCTCTCCAGCTCTGCCGTCCTCTCCAGCGACTCTTGGCCGTCGTCGAGGCTTTTTGGAGTCACCATGAGCAAGAGGAGACCCCCTGGAGCTTGCAGCCCCATTTTGAGCCTTCCAAATCACCGGAGCACGGAGATCAGGCTCGGGGAAGTTCGCCTCGCCGGCGTTCTTCCCCATTCTTCCTCTGTGTCTCTCCACCGTCGGATCGGGCTGCACCTCCAATTTGCACGTCGACCGTTGGATCTTCCACCGCAGCCACCGTCAGATCAACCCGTGGGATCTAATCGCTGCCGTCCATCTATGAAGCGTCATCGACCGCCTGATCTTCGACACGTGGCAAGTGGAAGCTCATCAGCCGTCGGATCGCGCACGAGCCTTTAGGCGTGGGTATTTTCCATCTCAACCCTTGCCCATTTTTGTATTTATTTTTAGTGCATAAACTTTCGTCTGTAGTGTAAAAACTTTTGTAATATTTGCATCTACGCCCCTGAACTTTGGTTATTTGCATTTAAGTCCAATCCACGTCACCTCACGTGATCTGTGCATGTGGGGTGGTGGTGATTTTGCACTGGACCCCTCGTAGGTATAGTTATTTAGTTTTAATCTAGGAACTTTCATATTACGTGTAATATTTTTGGAAAAATTGCATGTCATCCCCTGGAGTTTTTGTATATTACAGTTAGATCCTTCCCTAGCGCGTGCATATCACGTGCGGGGTTGGGAATTTTGCAGGCGTAGCCTTGCGGGTTGTGTTATTTGTAATTGGTCCTGGAAGTTTGTTAGTTAGTTATATATTTTGTGAAAAATTACATTTGGGCCCCTGTACTTCTTGTTATTTGCACTTATACCCCGGCCAGCTGTGTGATTTTTATTTGTTGTTTGCATTTATTTTGTGCATCATTTTAACTCGAAAAATTACCAAGAAAATACCATAGGCTCATGTTTGCTTGTTCATTCACGTCATATTTTTGTATTGCATTTTTATTGCATTTTCACATTTACAAAAAATCAAAAATATGCATTTTCAGTACTGTTTGCATTAGAAAATCCATAAAATTAGTAAAATTTTTGAAAAATTCCAAAAAAATTATATTTTGCTCATCTTATCATATTTTAGCTTCAGACCAAAAAACATTAAAAAATTCAAAACAAAAATCTTAAAAATTAGAAAACTCTAAAAATCTTCATAAAAATCTAAAAAATTCAAGAAAATCCTAAAAATATAATTTCAATTTTTATAGTTCCCCTATTTTATTATCTTTGATTTAAAATTAATTTGAGGAATTTTGGACACTACTTGATATTTTTCATCCTCATTTTAATTTCGGTCAGCTACTTAGTTCACTGTTTTATAGTATTTTTGACTTAAAAATACCAAACAAATTCAAAAAATATAGAAAAATCATAAAAATATTAGAAAAATATAGAAAATCCAAAAATATTTTATTTCCTGAATTTTCCTTATTTTTACTTATTTTTATTAACGCATTATCTATTTTCTTTCTTACTTTGTATATATACTTCATTATTGAAAAAGAAATATAAAAAATATAAAATATAAAAAGAAATTATAAAATAAGAAAATTAAAAATCAAAATACAAAAATATAAAATCAAAAATTAAAAAAATATATAAAATTAAAAATCCACAAAAAATTGCATACTTGTAGACACGTGATCACATATTACACTTTTGTGCATCTTTGCTTGATTTATCCTGCTTACTCCCTGAGTTCGACACTCTACACACTTGCACACTATACACATATTTGTAGAGTTAATAATAAATTTTAACTCTACTTCTATTTTCATTACTTGATTTGCTTGTCGTGGGTTAATTGTTGACTAATACGGGTTTAGTGAGCGGTCGTCGCAGCGACTCTTGTCTCCACCTTGTATGAGATAGTTAGACCCTTGCCAAACCCGCGTTATCAAATGGCACCGTTGCCGGGGAGCAACAGCGTATAGATCTTATTTTTGAGTGACTGTGTTTGATTGTCTACATTATTGCTTTATTTGATCTCTCCATTTTTGATATACTTTATTGAGCTATCTGACCATTTTCTTTCTTGTCTTCTTGCGAGGGACCGCGGATCGAGGAGGATCACCTAGGGGATCCTGTGCATCCTTGGGAGGTGGAGTCGGCTATTCTACCCTGGCCGACAGAAGAGAGCAGAGAGAGAGAGGATAGTTAGTGATTTTTTAGTGAGAGAGAGACATTCATTTAATTTGTAATAATAAAGGTGCATTCGAACTTAGACACTCGGGCCTAATCTCCAAGTGTTTGTACACTTGGGAGCTCACTGCAGTTTTTATCGGTTTTCCCGCTTGTCATTTTCCGATTTTGTGTTATTGTCTTTACATTTTGTGGAATGAGCCCTTAGTTTTTAGGCTTGCTTGATCGTGTAGACTAAGGACAAACACCTAACAACCTTTGCATGTATATATAGTGCGCTTTGGATTTAGTTTATAACTTTAAACAATCGCTTCATCATCTTCGAGCCTTCGTGCCACGAGCCCACCCTTCCAAGCGCTGCTCCTGAACTCGATGTGTCGAGAGGAGGAGGGTTGAGTCTAGGTCAGACTCCTAGATTGAAGATCGATGATCGACTTGTGGTGCTTCACGCTAGCAATTGCCTGCTTAGGACGATTTCCGTGTGCATATCGGCATATAGATTAGGTTTATAAATTCCTGTTTTGCATCCCGCATGGAGAGAGCTGGGAGGCACTGTAAGTCTTCTATCTTTGCATTCATCATTTAGGCACAAAGGTGAGATTTCCATCTTGGTGCCGCCTTGCATTGCTTTTCCGATTCTTCTCCCTATGTTTTTAGATCAAATAGGAATCAAGGAAAAATACAAAAAACGTTAGGCGCTTTTGTTGAATTGACTCAAAACAAGTGATAAACCAAAAAAAATAAAAAAGGACTGCTAAAGAAAACTTGACCTAAATAAAATTGGATAATTGGACTCATTACTTGGGGTGAGCAAAGCCCTCAATTGTATTCAGGTTGCATGGGAAGGTCTCCTTCCAAGTGAGTAGAGCAGCTTCGTAAGGATTAGAGCCCAAAACCCAGTCTGTGGCTGCCTTGTGTATCGCATGGATTTCTAAAGTATTGGCGCTACTATCGTACATAGACGAGTAGGGCTTGGTCGCCATTGATGACTCTCTATTGTGTAGATCATCGACCTTGTCCGAAGTATCGAGCATAGGCCACGCCTCCACGGGGGTGTATGTCTCATCGTCTTGCGTTCGAGTAGAATCTTGTATGCTCACGGGTGATTCCGTTGCGAGCGAGATCCGAAGTGCCGGTTTCACCTATCGGCTTCCTCCCTCTTTTCTTTGGCTGAGTAGGAATTCAGGAAGGGTTACAAGGACCTTAAAAAGTGCAGACTACATGTTACAAAGGAGGAGGACAAGTACGGGATTCTTTTCTGGCAGTACTCTCTCCTATAGGCGTAGCGCTCTAAGGACTCGTTCAAAGATAATTGCCTGAATCCAACCTAAAATCTACAAAGATAACAGCCGGACCTTCACGGCTTCACGCGTTGAGTTGGTGAACTCCTTGTATTGTGTTTGATTATCTAGTTGCATTAAGGTCAAGATCAAAAACACTGCACAATTGTGCGCAATTTTGGCTTCCCCCCGTTTTATTCTTTATTTCTCAACCTTGCTCTTCTCAATAATCACGATGATGGGAAGGAAGTCTCTTAGGCCGACTCTGGCGGCACCGCTATCCAGCGCTCCTCCCTATTCATCTAAGACAACCTCGGGGATTCCTGACCTACTCTCCGATCCTGAGTTCACTTCCACCATGTTCCTCTCGACCACCCTTCTCCTTCCATCAGTCCAAGAGTATCAGAATTTAGTGCTGCACAGAGCTCAGATCATTTGTCGGCACCTGAGATGGGTTATTTTGCCTTTGCAGAAACCCAGGACATGGACGGCAGAGAGGAACACTAGATGAGAAGAGACCACCACCATTCCGATATGATCAAGCGGCCATCAACAACTCATTGTTAGCATCCCTGGAGACCATGCAGAGACAGATCAGAGACCAGGGAGTTTTCATGGGTGACCTCATGAGGGAGATCGCGCAGATGTGAGAAGGAAGAGAAGACAGACCTGGGGGCGGTGGCGGTGGTATACCAGAAGTAGCAGGAGAAGGAGGAGAACCTAACCAGGAGAGGCCGTCACCGATGACTATGAGGAAGTTGCATAACCCACCCGCAACCTTCACTCACCGATAGATTCAGTTTCCTCCCATTGTTGGGAACTTTGAGCTTCGCCCGCAGACCATACAATTACTGCCCAAGTTTCACGGGCTAGCCACCGAAGAGCTTCATCTCCATCTGCAGGAGTTTGAGATGATTTGTAGCACTGTCCACGACAGATTAGTGGACGAGGACACTATCAAAATGATTGCCTTCCCATTCTCATTGGCTGACAGAGCAGCCTACTGGTTGAAACACCTTGGGAGGTACGTTACATCATGGGCACAACTACGGACCGCATACTTGAATAAGTGTTATCCTCTCAGTCAGACCAATGCAGCACGAGCTATGATCAGCAACTTCACAATGATCCCAAATGAATAGTTCCACGAGGCTTGGGATCGCTTTAGAGAGCTCATCGACCGGTGTCCACATCATGACATATCAAAGCCCAACTTGGTTCAGAGTTTCTTTTGTGGGCTGACAACGGAGCTGCATGGGTTAGTAAATGCCTCTTGTGGTGGGTCCTGTTTCTCAAAGGGTGAAGACGATGTTTGGGCCATCTATGAAGGGATGGCAGAGAACTTGACAGTCATGGCCAAAGCCCGAGTCTACACACAACAGAAGCCCCCCTAAGGAGCAGGATCATTTCAGAGGATCGCCCGTATCGATGCTGGTCCCCATACTCCGTCGGCAGCTGCAGCCCAAGCCGAATCCGCATCAGCCGACATGGGAATTATTAGCGAGAAGTTGGACCGCCTCGAGATCCTTGAGAAGAAGCAGAGTCAAGGCCTGGCCCAGATGGACCAGTTGTCGAAGACCATGAGTGACCTGAAGACACAGATCTTGTGTATTCAAGAAGCACAGACGTCCGCGCAGCCCCCCAGATCACGGTCTGATCCCAGCATTAGGAGCTCAACCCAGCCTTCTGCCTCACATCGCCAGGTCAACCACATTCAGGCAGAGCCGGTCCAGCAGCTACAATATTACCCGTCGCAGCCACCATCTCAGGACACTCATATGATGGTCTATCAGCCTGATCAGCCACTGGCAGTTCTACCTCCACCATCCTTCGAGCAGGAGCCATTGATGGAAATCAATGGGATATGGTACGACCGGTACCTACAGCCAGTCGGGATTCGACGTGATCACCCTGGATTCTGCTGGACCACTGGTGGCACCTCATCCCAGCATCAGTCTTCAGCTCAGGGACAGTAGAACAACCAGTAGCAGCACCATCCCTATTATGCCCACTAGCAGTACCAGTAGGGTCCTCGTCCCGCCTATCAGGGACAACATTGGAGGCAACGTCAACAGCCTCACTAGTCATACTCTGATCCTCCCCACTACCAGCAGCAGCAACAACCTCATTTCTAGCAGGGGAACACTTCCGGTTCTCAGGCACCCGCCTTTGAGAACCCAGCTCTAGATGACCTCGCCCGCTTGCTTTCTGATCAGCAAGCATCCTTCCTACGGGAAATGGATGAGTTCCGGCAGGAGGTGAGGGATTTCATCAAGGGAAAGGCCGCCATACCAGCTCAGATTGAGCCAAATTCGAACAATCTGAAGAGGAAGTCTGAGAAGGTACAGTTCACAGAGGATACTTCTCCTAGTGATTATTTGAGTGACATGTCTTCTTTGTATGATGTTGATTTTGTGACTACTAGGAGCGGTAGGATGCCAGCCAGCAATGCCTCATCTGAGCGACAACCACACGAAGAATCAGAAGCACCAGATGAGCAGAGAAGCGGTGCTGATGCCACTGATGATGTTGATGACGGTGGTGCTGATGCCACCAATGATGGAGATCCAGATGATGGTGCTGAGGCCGTCGTGATACCTGATGCAGACGATGGTGCTGAAGCCATCATTTTTGATGCAGAGCCAGAGCGCGGTGTTGATGCTGCAAACTTAGATGTTGTTGGTGGTACTAAGGCCACCACTTCTACTTTTGTTGAGATCCCACATATAGTGTTGCCACCTTTTGTATCTCAGGAATGTGGTAACAAAAAGAACAAAAAAATGAATAAAGGAAAGGTTTCTTTTTACACTTCAGATCCATATGTAGTGAATGATGATCATGGTATGGATTCTATTCCTTCACAGGCGCAGGGACCTCGTCCTAATCCTCCATCTGAGGAGGTCCCTACCGTCTCCTTCCCTCAAGCACTCCGCTTAGCGAAGGGCAATAAAAGAGAAAATCTAAAAATAACTCAACAGGTAGAGTTCAGCAAC
The DNA here is from genome assembly GCA_037367405.1 of Ottelia alismoides. Taxonomy (NCBI): domain Eukaryota; kingdom Viridiplantae; phylum Streptophyta; class Magnoliopsida; order Alismatales; family Hydrocharitaceae; genus Ottelia; species Ottelia alismoides. The sequence goes on from JAZKJV010001599.1 coordinate 313,558, forward strand.
CAAATGATTGATGGATTCCAAATCCAGCTGACTCTATAGGAAGCACTTGAGCACATCCCCCTTTTCCAAAAGAGCTTGAAGGAGAAAACTACAGTCCGCAGGAAGAGGAGGAACCACAGAGATCAAATCCATGTGCTCACCTATTCCACTTGCTGCACCATTCAGAACAAATTGCCAGCCAAGAGACCTGATGTAGGAGCTCCCTATGTCATATGCGAGATTCAGGAGCAGCAATTTAATCGTACTCTATTAGACAACGGCTCTTCTATTAACCTTCTTCCGGCAGCCTTACTCGATCGATTCGAGTTTGGTCCTCTTCTTAGGAGCAGGACAGTCCTTCAGTTTGCTGATAGGTCGACTAATAGGCCGAAGGGGTTGTTGAGAGACGTGATCGTTACCATTCAGGGCCTGAAATTCCCCATGGACTTTGTTGTGTTGGACATGGAGATCCATGAGTCGGTAACCGATGCCCTCATCATACTTGGATGCCCATTCTTAGCCACTGCCAAGGCGGTATCCGACCATGATAGTGGGAAGGTATGCTTTCGTGTAGAGGGCGAAATCATACAAATAGATACGATTGATGAGACTAGAGCGAGAGAATTAGCATGCTCAGAGCAGTCCAATGATATTGAGCAGATGACAGAGGCCGAGCTAGACATCCACCAGGAGTGTGATTTTGTGATGACAGGTGATGAATCCAATTGGATAGATCCAATAGCACAAGCCCTCGCCCTGTCCGCAGATTCACCATATTTACAGCTGATGACAGTTGAGAGCTTGGAGAGCACACCCCTGGGCGAGGATACATTTGAGGCTGACAGTTGTGGGACGAGTGGTGAGGCAGATTTTCATTCTTGTTCATCTAGTTCAGAGCCCTCGGATTCAGACATTGATTGGGATGATTTTGATGACTATTTGCCGTGTCTGACTCCTTCTGAGCCAACAGCTAGGACGGAGTGTGAGCCAGTACAATTCATAGATGATTCTGTAGGATTCCCTTTGTTAGAATCTAATTCACAGCGAGAGTTCTCTCATGCAGACCTGGTAGCTTTTACACAGACATATCAGAAGCCGGATCTGCCACCTCCTAGTTGTCCAAAACTGAAGCCCTTGCCGCAGTCGCTGAAGTATAGATTCCTTGCGGGTGAGCCAGATATGCACCCAGTCATTATCTAAGCAGGTTTGACTGGAGATCAAGAATCTCGTCTGATGGAGGTTCTTGAAAGAAACCGCAAGGCGATAGGATGGAGTATAGCTGATCTCCAGGGGATTAGTCCGGCTCTGTGCTCCCACCACATCTATCTTGAGGAGGATGCTAGGCCTTCGCGTGAGTTCCAGTGACGGCTGAACTCGAATCTTCGAGATGTGGTCATGAAAGAAATATCGAACTAGTGGAGCGTCGATTTTATCTACCCCATCTCCGACTCCAAGTGGGTTAGTCCATTACATGTGGTACCCAAGAAGACAAGTATCACTACAGTTGTGAGTGAGTCTGGAGAGGAGATAGCTACCCGAGTACCCACTTCTTGGAGGGTTTGTGTGAACTACAGATGATTGAATCAGACCACCAAGAAGGATCATTTCCCACTGCCATTCATTGATCAGATTATCGAGAGGCTAGCTGGGAAGAGTCACTATTATTTTCTTGACGGGTACTCCGGGTACAATCAAGTGGCCATTGTGCCCGAAGACCAGGAGAAAACGACATTCACCTGTCCGTTTGGGACTTATGCTTTCAGATGGATGCCCTTTGGTTTATGTAACGCCCCGACGACATTCCAAATATGCATGTTGTCCATCTTCCCAGACATGGTGGGTGATTGTTTAGAGATCTTCATGGATGACTTCTTGGTCTATGGCGATGGTTTCGATGCTTGTCTTGACTGCCTAGACCGTGTGCTTCAGCGCTGCATAGAGGTCAACCTTGTATTGTCTTGGGAGAAGAGTCACTTTATGGTAACTCAAGGGACGGTCCTTGGTCATATCATCTCCAACAGGGGCATGGAGGTCGATCTGGACAAGGTGGATATCATTAGAAAACTCAATCCACTGTCCAATCTGCGTCAATTGCGGTCTTTTCTGGGGCATGTTGGTTTCTACCGACGGTTCATTCAGGACTTCAGTCGTATTGCCCGACCGCTCACTGACTTGCTGACGAAAGACACCGAGTTCATTGTAGATGATAAGTATCTGGCGTCCTTTGAGACTCTCAAGAGTATGGTGGTCACGGCTCCTGTCCTTCAGCCACCCGATTGGTCTCTCCCATTCGAGATCAAGACGGATGCTTCTGATTTTGCTGTTGGAGTTGTGATTGTACAGAGGAGGGATGGATTGTCGTTTGCCATTCACTACATCAGTCGAACTTTGGATGCCGCTCAGCGGAATTATACTGTGACAGAGAAGGAGATGCTGGCTGTAGGCTTTGCTTTGGATAAGTATCGATCGTATATTCTCAGATCTAGAGTGACTATCTTTACCGATCACACCGCCATCCGGTACCTAATGGCTAGGAAGGATGCCAAAGCACACCTTACCAGATGGATCCTTCTGCTCCAGGAGTTTGATCATGAGATTAAGGATAAGCCTAGAGTTAAGAATATGGTGGCTAATCACCTCTCCCGCTTAGAGAACCTTTAGGAATCTGAGCCCAACGCACCTATTACAGAGACATTTCCAGATGAGGCGATCTTGGCTATCACCTCGCTCCCATGGTACGCCGACATTATGAACTATCTTGTTACCAAGACGGTTCCACATGGTTGGCCCAGGTAGAAACTTGAGACCTTCCTGGCGAAGGCCAAGTTTTACCATTGGGAGGATCCCGTCCTTTATAATGAAGGAGGGGATAGCATCTGGAGGAGGTGCATTCCTCAAGATGAGCAGCATATCGTCCTCACCTACTGCCACAAGCTTGAGGCAGGAGGACATCATTCTGGGAGACGGACATCACAGAAGGTACTCCAATCCGGCCTTTGGTGGCCTACTCTCTTCAAGGATTCAGATGAATTCGTGAAGAGGTGTACTGACTGTCAGAAGATGGGCACTTGTGGACAGAAAGACATGATGCCCATGCAGTCCATTCACTTTTGTGAGGTTTTTGATGCATGGGGTATTGATTTCATGGGCCCATTTCCTAAGAGTCAGGGGTTTGAGCACATTTTGCTCGCTGTGGATTATGTCAGCCGATGGGTCGAGGCCATCCCCGCCCGAGCTGCAGATGCTAAGACCGTATGTCGATTTTTGAGGAAAAATATCATTTCACGGTTCGGGGTACCTAGAGTTCTGATTTCAGATGGGTGGTCTCACTTTATCAATGACAAGGTTAGGGCCCTTGCAGATGAGTTCAGCATTGACCATCGTGTTGCCACGCCATATCACCCTCAGACTAATGGTCTTGCCGAAGTATCGAATAAGGAGATCAAGACTATCCTACAGAAGGTTGTCTGCCCAGACCGAAAGGATTGGTCACAGTTTTTGGACTCGGTCTTGTGGGCCTATCGGACTTCCTTCAAAAATCCATTAGGGACGTCTCCCTTTCCTCTCGTCTATGGCAAGCCGTGACATCTACCAGTGGAAATCAAGCAGAAGTCACTATAGGCAGTTACTGAGCTATTATTGGATCCCGAGAGTATAGGAGAACAGAGGAAAGCAGAGCTGGCAGCCCTGGAGGAGTTGAGAGATACATCCTTTTCTAGCTGCCTACAGTATAAGGAAAAAGTGAAGGCATGGCATGATTCTCATATCAGCCATAAACAGTTTGAGCCCGATCAACGCGTATGGTTGTTTGATTCCATGTTGAAATTATTTCAGGGAAATTACAGAGTAAGTGGAAAGGTCCGTATGTCGTCAGGAAGGTACATGACAATCGTAGTATTGATATATCCGAGCCGTCATCTTCCTCTACCTTTCGTGTTAACGGTCAGCGCCTGAAGCTGTATCTAGATCATGACCCGCCGACCATTGATGTTGCCCCCATTCTTCTGGTATGAGATGTACTCTTTGACTCATATCATTTGCATCTCATACATGGTGATCAATTCCACCTTCCGCTGTAGAGATCCATCTGTCCATATCAGTCTTCCGTCTGTTGATATCTTTTCTTCTTTTCTTCTTTTCATTTTCTATTCTTTGTATCTATCAAAAAGGTGTCATCCCTTTTTGTCAGTTTTCTATACTTAGGACGTACTTTGTCCTAAGTATAGGGGGTGTGCACCCTGAGTTTTTGCATTCTTTGATCCTCTCCAATGTCTCCTCTTCTTGTCTATACTTAGGGATATCTTACCCTAAGTATAGGGGGAGACAATCTGAGTACGATCTGTTCATTCCCACCCTTGACCCTCCCTGCTTTGTGTATAATCTGCTATACTTAGGATTATTTGATCCTAAGTATAGGGGGGACGGTCGACTTCTCATTGATTCATTTATTTATTCTTTCGACGTGCCTATACTTAGTGCAAGTTATGTCTTCTCTTTTCTCTCCGATCTATGGGGACATGGCTCAAGCTAAGTATAGGGGGTTGTATATACTACGTATATACTTTAGCCATAACTCGTACTCTCGTATTTTCCTAATAATATGGCTAATAATTCTTTAAAATTCATTAAAAACCTTAATAAAAAGATGTGATTATTCCTCAATTTCTTTTTGTACTTACTGATTAATAAATCAGGTGAAAATATTATTTGCAAAATGTTTGAAAAATAGTTTGAAAATCTTTGTGAAAAATCTTTTGAAAACTATTTTGAAAATATTTTGTAACATGTTTTCAACCGTTGTAAAACATTTTGTTTTGAAAATTTATTTTCTTTGTGTGAAATAAAATATCTGAAAAATGATTTGCGAATGGTTTGAAAAATGGTGGTAAAAATATTTTAAAAAATCTATCTATAATGTTTGGAAAGCCTTTGCAAAATGATTTTCAAATGTGTGTATATATTTGTAAAAATTGTTTGTAAAAATTATTTTAGACTATAGTTTTCAAAATTTGTTTGAAAAACCTTTTCAAATAAGTTTGAGGAATAGATACATCTCATCTAAAATTCACTATATATATTTATAAAATTGACCACTTACCCTTGTAAGTTCTTAAAATCCACTTTTTGTAAATATAAGAAGCACTCCCGTGTAAATAGCCTAGCTTTCAGCCAAAAATCTCTTTGTTTTCAAAAATCCAAAAAATATTTGCAAAATTAAAATTCAAAAAAAAACATTGAAAAATCTTTTTGAAAAAAAATACAAAAAATGCATATGCATCATCATCTTTCAAAAATCCATAAAAAGTTCAAAATCTTTGAAAATTGTATCACAAAAATATTTTCTGCATTATGCATGGCATTCGCATATCATTCACATTTTTCGGATTGAGTATAAGAGTTGAACAAGTCTAAATAAAATCCGGAGATTGGAGCTTGATTGGACCTTAAAATCTCCCTAATAACAGGAACCTTATAGGAACTGGGTTTGAGGTACTTCAGGTCCAGTTGACTTAATTCTCTGAGGATCACGGGACTTGGTTCAATGGATTCTTGACTGCCTAAGTAGAGTATTTAGGAGCACACGCACGACTCTTGTTGATAATGACCTAACTTGGACACCTGCACCGTTCACTTGGCTCAACTTAGTTGGAGTGGTGAGGGGATTGGATTTGCCGGTATGAGACGCACACAAGTGGAAACACTTGTCCTCCTCTATGGAGGGAAGTGCACCCCAACCCGTCTAGTGATGAGGAATTCTAAAGACAGGAGAGTGTGGATTGCGATAAAGCTTCAAAAGAGGGATAGTCTACTGGCTCAAGAGGAAAAACTCCCTATGTAAATGTTGTTGTGAATAGTTAAAAAAATGGACAGGCCTGTACAAAAATAAATGCCTGCAAAGTATGTACATATGTTGTAAAGTCAATAAGCAAGCTTGAGCATCAAAGTCAAATCATGTGAGCCTGCAGCTGGATGACTTAGAAGGGAATACCCCACTCCTCGAGGAAGGAGTTATTGGATTGGGGAATCATTGGGTTGTCGTACTGGAGAAGTCAGTTTCTTTGTCATTCTAGTTGGGGAGAGCCACTATCACTTACACTGTACGAGTCAGATTCATAGTCATCAGGGTTTGCGTATGAGTTGAAATATTTCTGACATGGCTATTGAGGAGACTTGGGCAGAGTTTTGGGATTCTCAGGGACTGTTGGATTTCAAATTCGGTTCTCGTTAAGGTTTAGCCCGCACTAAAACTCCAAAGGTCCGACTTAAACTCCAAACTTTGATTTTGTGAAGACAAGTTTGATAATTAAACTAAATCCACTTTCTTCTTTTTCTTTTCTTCGTTTTTCTTTTCTGCACTTATTGCATAAGTGTTTGCTAGGGACTAGCAAAGGCAAAGTATATGGGGATGATGAATCCATATTTCATCATCTTTATTCTATCATTTTGGCCTTAAAAACCCTAGCAAATGCGTGTAAACACCCTTAATTTCCGCATCTTAGCATTCATGCATGTGCATGTAAATAGTGTATAAAATGCGGTATTTAAAGCCAAAATTATAGAATAAATAAAAGAAGAGAAAAGGAATAAAATATTGTAAATATTTTATGACCCCGAAACCCCGAGACCTAGGCATCTCAATGAATAGGTCGACAATGAATAAAGTAGGGGGAGATAAGGGCCAAAAACCAATAAAAATACCTTTTATTTTAACCCATTCTTTATTCATTTTGGGACCTATTTTTGGTTTCACTTTTTATATCTCAAATAAAGAAACTTTGTACATGAAATTTGTAGATAATTAAATAAAGAAAAATACAAAATTGATTTCACTCAAAAATAATGTACAGATAAAAAGTTATGGTCTGAATAAAATCCCAGAATCCTAACTTCCCAGACCTGTATCTCCCAAATAAAAACTCGAAATGCATCAAACTCATCTTTAATTGTATATAATTTAAAATAAGCTATTTAATGGCGGTGGTTTAGCATTTGGCGGAGCTACGGTTTGAAAGTTGAGTTTTGGACCCCTATTATATACTTGTACATATTAAAATATTCATTTTATTATTTATTCATTATTTTTATAATTTTATATTTTATTATTTTGTAAATATTATTTATAATATATTTGTATATTAAAATCAGAATAAAATACAAAAGAAATACAAAATAAAAATACATGTATATTATACATAGGTATAGAACCTATACACAGACCTATACAATTAATACTTTTATTTTATTAAATATCCAAAACACTTCAAAAAAATAAAATAAAAATATATTTAGGTATATAAAACTATTTTATAAATTTATAAAATAATAAACAAAAATAAATAAATCAAATACATAACATAAAAATAAAATACATAGATAAATATACCTATATAGGCCTAAAATAGGAACTTGTATTTTTATACCTCATAAAAATAATTAAAAATAATGATAAAATACCTTATAAAATAATAACCATTTTCTATTTAATAATCAAAAATTAATTAATTTGTTTTCTATTTTTATTTGAATTTACAAAGTATTTTCCATGGAGTTTTCCTGGTTGGTCCACGTGGACCAACCAGGCGCCAGCCCTAGTTGACCTCGGTCAACTGGTCGTCCCTCCCCCTCTGCCATGGTCAAACCCTTTATAGTGCACCCTCTTCGAATCGAGATTTGAACCCCTCTTCCGCAAGCCAAGCTCCCCCCTTCGTGCCCAATCGACAGAGGAAGGTGACAACTTCCTCATCCGATCTTCGGGCGGGTCGAGCGACGCCTGAGGCGGCTCCAAGCACCTCCGCCCTTCGCCGGCGTTGAGGTACCCCCTCCCTCTGGCTCCGGCCATCGAGGCAGCACTCTCCCCTTTATTTATTTTGTTTTCTACTCGTTAGCTTTAGGATCATTTCCCCTCAAGAAATTTTGCGTTTCGATCACCCAATCATCCCTCACGATCGCATCGTCGGAGTGCACCTTTGGCCACCCTTCGCTCCGCTACTACTCGTCGCGATTCCACCTCCGCGGGGTCTAGGTAGTTTGCCCTGGACCCTTTCACTCGTTTTTGCATGTCAACGCACCTTGACTCGAGCCTGGGGCTCGTTTTGAAGATCACCGGAGCACCAGCGAAGCTCTTCAGCTCTGCCGTCCTCTCCAGCGACCCTCAACCGTCGTCGAGGCTTTTTAGAGCCACCAGGAGCAAGAGGAGACCCCCTGGAGCTTGCATCCCCATTTTGAGCCTTCCAGATCACCGGAGCACGGAGATCAGGCTCGGGGAAGTTCGCCTCGCCGGCGTTCTTCCCCGTTCTTCCTCCGTGCCTCTCCACCGTCGGATCGGGCCGCACCTCCAATTCGCACGTCGACCGTTGGATCTTCCACCGTAGCCACCGTCAGATCAACCCGTGGGATCTAATCACCGCCGTCCATCCACGAAGCGTCATCGACCGTCCGACTTCGATACGTGGCAAGTGGAAGCTCATCAGCCGTCGGATCGCGCACGAGGCTTTAGGCGTGGGTATTTTGCATCTCAACCCTCACCCATTTTTGTATTTATTTTTAGTGCATAAACTTTTGTCTGTAGTGCAAAAACTTTTGTAATATTTGCATCTAGGCCCCTGAACTTTGGTTATTTGCATTTAAGTCCAGTCTACGTCACCGCACGTGATCTGTGCACGTAGGGTGGTGGTGATTTTGCACTAGACCCCTCGCGGGTTTAGTTATTTAATTTTAATCCAGGAACTTTCATATTACATGTAATATTTTTGGAAAAATTGCATGTCAGCCCTTGGAGCTTTTGTATATTATAATCAGGTCCTTCCCTGGCGCGTGCATATCACGTGCGGGGTTGGGAATTTTGCAGGCGTACCCTTGCAGGTTGTGTTATTTATAATTGGTCCTGGAAGTTTATTAGTTAATTATATATTTTGTGAAAAATTACATTTTAGCCCATGTACTTCCTGTTATTTGCACTTATACCCCTGCCAACAGTGTGATTTTTATTTGTTGTTTGCATTTATTTCGTGCATCATTTTAATTCTAAAAATTACAAAAAAAATACATAGGCTCTTGTTTGCTTTCTCATTCACACCATATTTTTGTATTGCATTTTTATTGCATTTTCACATTTATAAAAAATCAATAATATGCATTTTCAGCACTGTTTGCATTAGAAAATCCATAAAAATTAGTAAAATTTTTTGAAAAATTCCAAAAAAATATATTTTGCTCGTCTTATCATATTTTAGCTTCAGACCAAAAATCATTAAAAATTTCAAAACAAAAACCTTAAAAATTAGAAAACTCTAAAAAACTTCAGAAAAATCTAAAAAAATTCAAGAAAAATCCTAAAAATACAATTTCAGTTTCTATAGTTCCCCTATTTTATTATCTTTGATTTAAAATTAATTTGAGGAATTTTGGATACTATTTGATATTTTTCATCCTCATTTTAATTTTGGCCATCTACTTAGTTAACTGTTTTATAGTATTTTTGACTTTAAAAATACTAAACAAATTCAGAAAAATCTAGAAAAATCATAAAAACATTAGAAAATTATAAAAAGCCCAAAAACATTTCATTTCTTGAATTTTCCTTATTTTTACCTATTTTTATTAACACATTATCTATTTTCTTTCTTACTTTGTATGTATATTTAATTATTGAAAAAGAAAATATAAAATATATAAAATATAAAAAGAAAATATAAAATCAGAAAATTAAAAATCAAAATACAAAAATAAAAAATCAAAAATTATATATATATATAATTAAAAACCCACAAAAATTTGCATACTTGTAGACACTTGATCACATATTACACTTTTGTGCATCTTTGCTTGCTCCCTGAGTTCGACACTCTACACACTTGCACACTATACACATATTTGTAGAGTTAATAATAAATTTTAACTCCACTTCTATTCTCATTGCTTGATTTAGACTATTGTGGGTTCACTGTTGATTAATTAGAGTTTCTTGCGGGTCGCACCAGCGACATTGTAGTCCCGCCTTGTGTGGATTATTTAGACCTGTGAAAAACCCTGGTTATCACAGATTCAATGATTTAACGCAGAAATGTCCCTTCCACGGCATTACAAAAGTTATCTTAGTCCAGACCTTGTTCTATGGCATGACCCCAGAGATACAGGGGTTAGTGAGTGCCACTTGTGGAGGAAGCTATCTGAATAAGAATGAAGGTGGCGTATGGAAGATCCTGGAGCAGATGGCGGAAACATGCAGATTTCAGGCCACCAGGGCCTATTAGTTGTCTCCTTCAAGCCTATCTAACGAGACAACTAGGAGGACTGTAGCGGATCTGATGATCGACCTCATACCCAGCATGGAGATAATAACTGACAAATTAACCATGGTCGAGCAGATTCACAAGAGGGTCACTGACCTTGAGGCACTCTCGCAATTGCCAAGATAAGTGGAGGAACAGACTGAGAAGGTAGCCAAGATACGACTACCTGCTCCTTCTGCACCACTGATAAATCTTCGTTTCATCATCTTTATTCTATCATTTTGGCCTTAAAAACCCTAGTAAATGCGTGTAAATATTGTTAATTCATGCATTTTAGCATCATGCATATTTGTGTAAAAAGTGTATAAAATACTGTTTTTAATGCCAAAATTATAGAATAAAGAAAAGAAAAGAAAAGAAAAGAAAAAGAATAAAATATTGCAAATATTTTATGACCTGAAATCCCGAGACCTAGGCATCTCGATGACTAGGTTGACAAGGAATAAAGTAGGGGGAGATAAGGGCCAAAAACCAATAAAAAACCCTTTTATTTAATTCATTCTTTATTCATTTTGGGACCTATTTTTTGTTCCATTTTTTATACCTCAAATACAGAAACTTTGTACATGAAAGTTGTAGATAATTAAATATAGAAAAATACAAAATTAATATCATAAAAAAATAATATACAAATAAAAAGTTATGATCTGAATAAAATTCCAGAACCCCAACTTCGTAGACCTGTATCTCTCAAATAAAAACTCGAAATGCATCAAAATCACCTTTAATTGTATATAATTTTAAATAATATATTTAATGGAGGTGGTTTCGTATTTTGCGGAGCTACGGTTTGAAAGTTGAGTTTTGGAACCCTATTGTATACTTGTACATATGAAAATATTCATTTTATTAATTATCCATTATTTTATAATTTCTTATTTTTATAATTTTGTAAATATTATTTATAATATATGTGTATATTAAAACAAGAATAAAAACACAAAGAAAACACAAAGATAAAATACCTGCATATAACACATAGGTATAATACATGTACAAATACTTATATAATTAATACTCCTTTTTTATTAAGTGTACAAAATACATCAGAAAAATATTTTATAAATTTATAAAATAATAAACAAAATTAATAAAATTAAATACACAAAGTAAAAATAATATATATATATATATATGTATACCTACATAGGCCTAAAAAGGCAACTTGTATTTTTATACCTCAAAAAAAATAAAAAACATAATAAAATAATTCATAAAATAATAAATATTTTTCATTTAATAATCCAAAAATAATAAATTCATTTACTATTTTTAATTGAATTTTTAAATTTTTTACAGGGCTTTTTCATGGTTGGTCCACGTGGACCAACCAGGAGGCGGTCTGCGTTGACCTCGGTCAACTAGCCGTCCTTCACCCTGTGGCTTTGTCAGAACCTCGGTTTGACCCCTATTTCTCGATTTTTTGAGGCAACATCTTGCACCATTTCGCGTAATGGTCTTCTTGACTTATCTTCCTTGGACATTGAGGATTCATGCCTAGGTGAATCCTCGGTCTTTGGATCGCTGCGTCACGCCATATGCCTCGTTCTTCCTCGCCCATCCATCAACCATTCAAATAGAGCCCCGATTTTCAAACTTGAATTTGAACCCCTTTTGGTCCACCATCCTACTCCCTTTTGTGCTCTCCTCGATAGCTGGAGGTGACAGCTCCATCGCCCTTGCGTCAGGCGAGTCGAGGAGGGCCTGAGGTGGCTCCTGAAGGATATGGTTAGATCCTCAAGCGCATCACGGAAGCGTGAGCGTCGTATCGAATACGACGAGGAGCGACTAGTCGGACTAGTTGCTCGGTGCAGCGGAATTTAAAAAATTTTATACGACGAAACCACATGATTCAAGAACACTTCTCGAACTGTTTCGTCTAAACCACAAACAAGTAATAGGATTACCTCTTGAAGCGTGGTTGCGATCGAGTCTCTAAATGAAGAGACCTCCTGTCTCAAGTCCGATCCGACGGAGGAGACGCTTGCGAGCGCGGGGATGAACCGCGTGCTTCTCGCAATCCATGTTGATGATCCAAGCAGCGGATCTCCTGATCTCGACATACGAGATCCGACATCTTCTTCACGAGCGAGGCGCGCTGAAGGAGACGGAGATCCACGAGCAGAAGAACGGGCAGCATAACGACGATGCCGCGGCGATGGAGAACCTCTCCATGGCATCCATGGTGGACGGCCATGAGAGGGAGAGAGAGGGCTGACGTCTCCTGAGAGAAAGAGAGAGAGAGATGCTTCTCAAGCATTGTGTGTAAAATAGAGAGCATGGTATGCATCTCTATTTATAGGGTTTTGGGATCCATGGATCTCAATCCATGGGACATATAAAATCAATGGATGAGATTGATTTATGTCAATCCAATGGTCAAGATTGTTGTTGGTAAAACCAACAAATTTAGGTTAAAATATATTTGACAAAATCAAATATAAATTAGTCCTAAATCAAACTAATAAATAAGGAGAGAATACATACATGGAGATCACAATTCCATGTATAACATGGTGGACGGCCACCCATTCCAAATAGGGCATGGGTGCCGCCCACCCCTTTCCTAATGGAGGGCAATCTCATGATAATTCATGAGATTGCATATCTCCATGGAAATTCTCTCTCTTTATTTATTTCCAACAACTTTTGTTGGGTTTTATTCTTAAAAAATAATTCACAATTATATTTGAGAATATTGCAATCTTGCCATGGAAAAACTGTGAATCAAATTCACAACCCAAAACAATATATAATTTACCGCCAACTTCAACGTCGAGGTTCCCCCACCTCAGGTATACCACATTCGAGGTCTTTGCTTTTCTTCATTTTCTTTTGCTATTTTTGTTCGTCGTAGTCTTAGGATCAAATCCCCCCATTTAGTTTCGCGTTTCACCCGTTAGATCACCCAAATCGTACCCTCGCCGGAGCTTGCTCCGACTGCCATCTCACGCCACCATTCCCCATCGCCATTCACTTCGCCGACTGTCGAGGCAGTTTGCCCTCGGTGGTATAACCCTTTTTGCAGGTCTTGTGCGCCACAGGAGACACATGGGGCTCGTTTTGAGCCTCGTCGGAGGACCCAGGAGCAAGCCAGCTCTGTCGAGCCCTCCTGCGAGCTCCGACCATCGCTGGAGTGTTTTGGAGCGCCCAGGAGCTAGAGGACCGCCTCAGGTAGAAGCACTATCACTTTTGGAACTCAGAGCGTCGTCGGGGGCCGGGATCAGAGCTGGGGAAGGTCGGCTTCTTCCCTGTTCTTCGTCCGCGGCTCCCTGTTGTTGGATCTTGGTCAGGCTCCAGATCGAGCAGCCACCGTTAGATCCCCTTACGCCTCAGTCGTTGGATCACTCTTTGGGGATCTAATCGTGGCCGCTAGTTGGAAATGTCACCGACCGTCAGATCTTCGCCACGTGGATAAGTGAAGTGACGTCCGTTGTAGGATCGCCTAGCTTTGAGTATTTTGCATTTTCTACCCTTAGCATTTTTGTATTTATTTATTAGTATTAAAACTTTCATTTGCAGTTTAAAACTTGTGTAATAATTGCACTTAGACCCCCAGACTTTTCTTATTTGCAATCAGGTTCCTATCCACGTCACCTCACGTGACTCACACACGTAGGGTGGTGGATATTTTGCAGGGACCCCCTTGTGGGTCTTGTTATTTCATTTTAGTCCAGGAAATATTTTATTCAGTGTGATGTTTTTGGTGAAATTGCAAAATAACCCCTCAAGTTTTTGTTATTTGCGTTTAGGTCCTCGCCAGGCACGTGCGGGCTTGGAAAATTTACAGGCGAACCCTTGGGATTCTGTTTATTTGTGATTGGTCATGGATTTTTGTTAACTAGTTATATATTTTACGGAAAAATTGCACTATGGCCCATGGATTTCTGGATATGTACATAGATGCCCTTGTCAGTGTTGATTTTTCTATTTGTTGTCTCTATTTATTTCATGCATCTATAAATCCCTAAAAAATCCACAAAAATTAGCATAAGTTCTTGTTGCATTGTATTATCATGCCATATCTTTATTTTGCATTTTTATTGCATATTCATATCTACAAAAATTCAAAAACATGCATTTTCTTTACTGACTGTATTAGAAAATACCATAAAAATTATCAAAACTTCTTGAAGAATTCTAAAAAAATCACCTCTTGCATGTTATATGTGTTTTAACTTCAATCCAAAAATCACTAAAAATTCAAAGTAAAACTCCAAAAAAATAGAAAACCCCTAAAAACTTTATAAAAATCCTAAAAATTTTAGAAAAATCTTAAAAATATAATTTTTATCTCTAAATTTTCTCTGTTTTATTGTCTTTAATTTTAAATTAGTTTGAGGAATTTTGGACTCTATTTGATATTTTTCATCCTCATTTTAGTTTCAGCATTTTATTGTATTCATCGTTTTCAGTATTTTTGACTTTAAAAATACCAAACAAAATTAGAATAAATATAGAAAAATCACAAAAACATCAGGAAAATATAAAAAGCATAAAAATATTTCTATTTCCTGATTTTTGCTTATGTTTACCTATTTTTCTCTCTATATTGGATCTCTCTTTCTTTTATTGCATATATACTTCCTTAAAGAAAAAGAAAATATAAAAATACAAAATACAAAAAGAAAATACAAAATCAGTAAATAAAAAATCAAAATATAAAAATATAAAATTAAAAATTAAATAAAACATTAAAAATTTAAAACCCACAGAAATAATACATTTGTAAGCATTTGATCACTTTCATTTTTGAGCACCTATTTTTAGATCTATCATGCTTGTTCCCTGTATTCGACACTCTACACATACTTGCACCTATACACATTTTCGTCGTAGAGTTATAATAAATTTTAACCCCGTGCATTTATCTTCATTGCTTGATTTACTTGTTGTGGGTTAATTATTGACTTAGCCAGGATTTATCGACGGTCGCCAAAGCGACTTTGCCTCCACCTTGTGCGAGGCATATTTAGACCCCGACATTTCTCAGTTAATCAACCACATGCACCTATACACCGAGTTCATCTTGTACAGGAACAAGCACCGGGGCCTCAGAGTAGCTGGGTAAAGGAGCATGCATAGACTCAGCAGGAGCACACGCACCCCCACAAAGTGGAGATAGGATACGAGGCGCCTCCGCAGGTGTTCGAGATCAACGGGTTGTGGTACAGCCTTGACCCCATCGACAGATAGTCGGGGATAAGGAACGGTCAGCCACACCGACCTTCCCTAACTTACCAGGAAAACAGCTCCGTCCCCACACCGCGCTTCGTACAGTCCCGGCCCGGATAAGGATGCCAGCCTCAGCAGCAGCACCGCCACCAACGGCAGAAGGAGAGGACTTTCAAGTCCTCGAAGAAGAAGGAGAACTGCACCAACAGTGAGTCCGGTGAGATCGATGAGAAGCCCGCCCCTCCATCTGAGGAGGATGTCGCAATAGTCGCGGAAGACGCATCATCGGTTTTGCAGCAGGATTTTCTTTTTAGTCAGAGTTCGTCTAAGTGTCAGAGTCATGTACAAAACTCATTTCCTAATTTCAATGAAAATCTTTCAATTTCAGAATCTGAGTTAGCATCAATAATCAATTTCCCCCGAGCTCTTAAGGGCGAAAAGAAGAAAACTCGAAAAATACAAAAAGATAACCCTGAGATGCCAGAGTTTTACAATAAATACATCAAGGTCACAATCCTTTTTGACAAGTATGCGGGCATGACCCTGCATTCCAGAAGTACCTTAAGGTGAGATGCACACCTACTAGGGTCAGCAGGAAGACCAAAAGCCGTATTGAGTAACATGTTCTGTCAGTAGCCACTACTTGCGCAATAAAGAATGTGTTTCTGAGGAAACGAAGAGACATGAGTGCACATTATGTGGTGAGTCGTGTCGATGACACTGCGTTTGCACGCACTCTCCTTGACAATGGATCCTCGATTAACTTGATGCCTACAACCCTATATGAGCGGCTTAATCTCGAATCTCTTAAGAAATCCAGAGCCTTACTTCAGTTTGCAGATAAATCAACAAAGAGGTCCCAAGGAGAGTTGACGAACATTGTCATCAAAGTCGAGGGTCAGGAATACATGGTAGACTTTACAACCCTTGATATGGAGACCCCTCGAAATTGGAGAGACTCCCAGATCATACCAGGTAGGCCCTTCCTCAAAACAGAAGGGGTCTTATTTGATTACAAGATTGGGAAGATCCAGTTCCAAACTCCAGGCGAAGATGAGGAACTTGAGATGAAGCGGACCAGATGGCAGAGATTAGATTTAGAATCTAGCACCGATTACTCTTCGTCTGAAGCAGATTGTATTCATGTAGACACCGTTGGGCCATGGAAATAGAACCCATCTAGCACCGATGAGTCCCTCTCCTCCGGAGATGATCTTGTACATGAGTCAGTTTACGAGACCCTTAGAAACGAGTACAGCGTAGAAAGTGCATCTCCCTACATCTTCGATGACTTAGAGGCCCAGCCGGGCCTGTCAGTCCTTCCATATTTAGGACAATCAGAATATGAGGATGATAAGTCGAACGTGGCTTTTGCTGATTGCTTAGAAACCTTTGACGATTCGACTCCAGAGCCGAATGAATTGGTGGCAGCAATTTCAAGAACAAATCCAGCCACTACCAGCACATAGCCATATTCGATTGAGCCATACTTTTTTGCTGATCACACCTTACATGAGCTCAAACCTTTACCCACAACGCTTAAGTATGCCTTCCTTGCGGGACAAGAGAAGAAATATCCGATCATCATCAGCTCGTGGTTGACCGAGGAGTAGGAATCTCGCTTGCTAGAGATCCTGGAGAAAAACCGCAAGCCGATAGGCTGGAGCATCTCCAATCCCCACAGGATAAATCCCGCTCTGTGCTCGCACCATATCTACCTGGAGAATGAGGATAAACCCTCTCATGAATTCCAACGTCGGTTGAATACAAATTTACGAGAGGTAGTGAAGAAGGAGATAGAGAAATGATGCAACACAGGTTTTATTTATCTCATCTCCGACTCCAAATGGGTGGCTCTAATCCATGTTGTCCCGAAAAAGTCGGAAATTCAGACAACCACCAATGAGGACGGAGAGGAGATCGTGACATGAGCACCCATATCGTGGCATGTATGTGTGGATTACAGATGCCTGAATGCTACGACGAAGAAGGATCATTTCCCCCTACCGTTCATTGATCAGATCTTAGAGAAATTAGTGGGGAAAGAATTCTTCTGCCTTTTAGACGGGTTCTCGTGCTTCAATCAAGTAGCCATAGCTCCTGAGGAACAAGAGAAAACCACGTTTACATGCCCCTTTGGTACCTATGCTTTCAGGCGCATACCCTTTGGGTTATGCAATGCTCCCGATACTTTTCAAAGGTGTATGATTGCTGTATTTGCCGAAATGGTCGGCAAATTCCTGAAATTCTTCATGGATGACTTCTCGGTCCACGGTGATTCTTTCGATTCATGTCTTAAGAATCTGGACCGAGTCCTCAAGCGATGTTGTGAGGTCAATCTGGTGCTCTCCTGGGAGAAAAGTCACTTCATGGTGACGGAGGGCATTGTGTTGGGGCATGTCATCTCCAGAAGAGGAGTGGAGGTTGAACCTGCTAAGGTGGACGTGATCAGACGACTCCAGCCGCCAACCAACGTAAAACAGTTGCTGTCGCGACCCCGTTTCCCTGGCCGTCGGATCCTCCCATATCCGGATCTGGTTACTCAGCAATAATTTATTCAGCAATCACAACTAACATTCTAAATAGACTGCAAATAAAAATACTCATAAGAAAATATTTCAACACTTTTCCATTCACAAAATAAAGTTCAGATGATACATTGCCCCACTATAACCATTTACATGTACATCAGCTTGAAAGGAAAATATACAAAAGATTACTAACTACCTTAAAGAGTAAAGCTACTGTGGCTGGTTGGATGTCTAGTATGTAAGTTGGATGTATTTTCAAAGTCCTTACGATGGCTCACTGATACCTGTTGGGTTTTCCATAAATCATAGGATAAAAATTAGCGAATGCTAAGTAACGAAGAAGAGAAAAGCAAACAAATGGTGTAATTTTTCAAAACTTGATATCACAAAAATTTTATTCCTTCTCATTAATTTAAGTCCTATTTCTTTCTATTCCACATCAGGGATTAGTACAGGGGAACCCCACCATTCTTGGACTCCGAAGCTGTGGACACTTCGGGATTGGAGATTGTGTTGATCTTGGTAAGCTTATGCCGCCGCACGTCGCCTCAACAAATCCTCCAATACTACCCTGACAAATTCTTTTTTATTAAATATGGTCTCAACCCTTAGCCTGAAAAATTAAATGAGCACACCGTCCTCGAGGACTCGGTTGCTTAAAACCTCAGGCTAACATTTAATCATATAACCTAGCGGCTTTAAATACATGTTATCATGATCCAGCCGCTATTGAACCACCCGTGCCTCCACATGGCATGACCACATCTTCCGTCGTTCAACCCGACGATATTGGCTCCCGGTACCACGCGTTGCAAAACATTCATTTCGTGCGCACTTATCATAACAGGGCAACCGTATACCACCAAGGTAGGGAAACACCAATAAGGGTTCCTTCCGACAAACCTACAGGTTGCATGCCCGACCTGTAATTCTACTCCCAGTCATCCTTAACGTGACACACGATCCTTTTCAGGATCTAACTCAAGACACATCAATTCCCATGATGTAATTCTTTCGTTAAGTCTTCGATTTGCATAATCAACAACACTTAGTATATACTCACATATATATTATTCATATTGATATATATACTCGTATTTATGCCTATTTTAACTCCCAAACCCTAACTTTCAGAGCCAACGCATCAATTTGATGCGTAAACCTTATTTTAGTGGGAATCACAAAGCAATTCTTCAGACCTTTTCAAAAATAGCCAAAATTAGGGTTCTTCATAGCAAAGAACATAAATCAAGAATTTCAATAATTTCTTATGAAAACCCAACGGTAAAAGAAAGGATCTCGTTACCTAATCGAGCTCTCTCTCATGTATGCAAGGCTTTATCGTGTTTCGTTTTTAGAAGACTATTTTAAGGCTCCTGAAAAGATCGAATTTCATTTTCATATCAAAATGTTAAAAACGTGTCAAGAATGCGAAGAACGAACGAAGAACACGAAGAACGCGAAGAACGTCAAGAACATATTTTCTCTTAAAATTTTGGCAGAGTTTCCCTTATATCGTGACATATTTCTCGGAAAATTCGGTAGAGTTTCCCCTTATATCGGGACATATTTCTCGGAAAATTTCGGCAGAGTTTCCCCTTATATCGGGACATATTTCAAAATAAAAGCGAAAAGAGGTTCCTCTATAAAATCAATCGAGAGGAAAATAACAACGAAACTGAAAGAATATACTCAATAAAAAGAGATGAAGAACCGGTAAACACCACACATCTTAGGTGAGTGAACGTATGACAAATCACAGGATCACTGAAGTGCATAGCTGCCCGCACCTAAGTAGGGTATTACACAAATTTCTCCATCAAAATAACTATAAAAGCATAATACAAAGAATAGAACATAAACGATGGAGAATCGGTGGACACCACGCGTCTTTGATGAGTGAACGTGTGACGAATCACAGGATCACTGACGTGCATAGCCGCCCACACCTAAGTAGGGTGTTACACAGATTTTTCCTCAAACCACAACAGGAAAATGAATCGGAAAGAAAGATGAATCAAGAACAAAACTTGGAAGAACAAGAGTATGAATTGAAAGCCTAGCTTATGAAGCAAACTAAGAGAGGATCATACCTTTCTCCTCCTCGTTCTCCCGGCAGCGCTTCGCTAGCGCTCCTTCCTCGCCTCCCACTCCTCCTTCCGACCTCTCGACCCTAGCCCTTGGGGTGGTGGTGGTAGTGGAAATCGTAGAGAATGAATGGGTAGGGGGTCTATTTATAGCCTCCTAAAAACCACTAACCATGGTTAGAAAACCATGGTTTAGACCTTAACCATGGTTTAGCGGCCCATGGTTTTGGCCCATGGTTTTAGCCAAAACTTATCCCAAACTTGGGGCTTAAGTTAGAACATTATAGAGGATTATAGGTTCGCTAATGACGCTTAATTAATACTAATCGTGATTAACTTTCACTAATCGCGATTTAACTTTCGCGGCTTACCCTTATCTTTTGCTAACTATTGATTAGTATTTACTAATGATCATTAGCGATTTTTTAATCGATCATTAGTTTCTTTAATCATGTTTAATTAGTCTTAATGACAGTCATTATGGGTTAATGACATCTTAGCCTTCCTTACTTCCTTTCTTCCGAAACTCATAACAAATTGAAACGGAGTCCGATTCACACGAAACAAATTCCGTTGGTTTCCTCTTGACGAGCCGGATCTTATTATATAGGATCCGAGATATGCCCAGTTCAAGGTTTTACAGTTGCGGTCCTTCCTCAGGCATGTTGGATTTTATCAAAGATTTATAAAGGATTTTTCTAAGATTGCCCGACCGCTAACTGAGCTTTTAGGCAAAGATACGGAATTCATTGTTGATCACAAATGTCTTGAAATATTTAAGCAATTACAAGGAATAATCATAGACACCCCGATCCTACAAGCCCCAGATTGGTCTCTGCCTTTTGAGATCATGACAGATGCATCAGATTTTGTTGTTGGGGCTGTGTTAGGACAAAAGAGGGATGTCATCCTGTTCGTCGTACACTACGCAAGCAAAGTGCTCGATACTGCTCAGCGTAACTATACGGTTACGGAAAAGGAGATGCTTTGCGGTAGTATTTGCCATGGATAAGTTCAGATCTCACTTAATTTGATCAAAGGTAATTGTGTTC
Source organism: Ottelia alismoides (assembly GCA_037367405.1). Lineage (NCBI taxonomy): Eukaryota > Viridiplantae > Streptophyta > Magnoliopsida > Alismatales > Hydrocharitaceae > Ottelia > Ottelia alismoides. Next base: position 334,674 of record JAZKJV010001599.1, read on the forward strand.
ACTAATCATACAACGCTACGGTACTTAATGGAAAAGAAGGACGCGAACGCGCGTCTTCTTAGGTGGAATCTGCTTATCCCGGAGTTAGATTTGGACATTCGTGATAAACCTGGAAGAAGAATGTGTAGTAGCTGATCACCTCTCCCGTCTTAAGGATCTTAATGCTTCTGATGATACTCTGATTCGAGACTCCTTCCCTGATGAGTCGATTTTTGTTGTCGACTCACTCCCATGGTACGCCAATATCGTGAACTATCTTATCTCCAAGAAAGTTCCCAAAGATTGGCCTAAGAGCCACATAGATCGACTGAAGTCGGATTTGAGACATCACCATTGTGAGGATCCGATCCTTTTCTTTGATGGACCGGATTGTGTCTGGAGACGGTGTATTCCTCGGGAGGAATATCAGGGTGTCCTTATTTTATGCCACAGTCTAGAGGCAGGAGGACACTACTCCGGGAAGAGGACCGTATGGAAGGTACTTTAGTGTAGCTTATACTGGCCGACTCTATTTTGCAATGCGATCACCTTTGCGAAGTCGTACCCAGTATGCCAGCGAATGGGAGGAACCGTTGTTCCAAGGATGAGATGCCGATGCAGCCTGTCATCATTTGTGATGTCTTTTACGCCTGGGGCATCGACTTCATGGTCCCATTCCCTGTTAGTCACGGATTCGAATACATCCTTTTGGCAGTAGACAATCTGTCAAGGTGGGTGGAGGCTATCCCAAACCGAGCTGCAGACAGCAGGGCTATCTACAAATTCATTAGAGATCGCATCATCTCTAGGTCCGGATCCCCAAAGTATTGATATCAGATGGGGACAGCCACTTCATAAACCGGGATGTGAAGAATCTCTTGAAGAGTTACGATATCGAACATTGTGTCGCTAGTCCTTACCACCCATAGACCAACAGCATGGCTGAGGTGTCGAATAGGGAGGTGAAAACCATATTACAGAAGCTTGTCTACCCAGACAGGAAGGACTGGTCTTAGATCTTGGATCAAGTCCTGTGGGCTTATAGGACAGCTTACAAGACACCGTTAGGAACCTCCCCATTCAGGATGGTATTTGGTAAGAATGCCATTTACCCGCAGAGTTAGTGTACAAATCAGAATGAGCAATCAAGAAGGTCAGCTGGAACACACACCTAGGACAGAAACAGAGAGAAATGGATCTGAATGAGCTTGTGGAAGTCAGAAACCGAGCATACGACAACAGTTTAATATACAAGGACAAAGTAAAGTGCTGGCATGATAGATATATCAGACGAAGATCTTTGTTCCTGGACATAAGGTATGGTTGTTCAATGCAAGTCTGAAGGTTTTCCAATGCAAGCTGAAATCCAAGTGGACGAGCCCATTCATTGTCCGTGCTGTGCATGATAGTGGATGTGTTGAGATCTCAGATCTCACAGATGAAGCATATACATTCCTAGTCAATGGACAACTGCTGAACACTTCGTCGAACCCAATGAACAGTTAGTCCATATTAAGGAGATCGTATTCATGCGCGAGACAGACTCAGCTGATACACATAGAGCCACGCATGAGACCTTGCAGCAGTGAGCTCTTGCCACTAGCAACATCTAGAAAAATTCAGACCGCAATCCTTGTATGCACCCACCATTCGTGTATATTCTACCCCTCCCTCCCGTGACTCTAATCACTCGCCCCAGCTTCATATATTTCATCTACGACTATACTTAGGATGATTAGATCATAAGTATAAGGGAGGAGAGTGTCTTGAGTATGTGCACTATTCACTGTACATCCGCCCGATCACAACGGTCCTCGTACTCCCTCCCGTTCTATACTTAGGCTGACCTGATCCTACGTATCGGGGGGACCGATGCCCATCATGTATACTCCTCCATTTCCCCTCTTGACCTCGTCCGCCCCATTTTTGATCTATTACATTTAGGCTGCCAGAGCCTAAGCATAGGGGGCAGGACGACTTCTATACATTTTTGTTCTTTCAGCTCTCCTATGCTTAGCACGAGCTATGTCTTCTTCCTTGCTTTCCGTGCTATGAGGACATAGCACACGCTAAGTATAATGGGCGTATATTTATTACATGTTTACTTTACCCATAGCTCGTACTTTTACGTATTTTTGTATATACTATACAATAATTACGGGATGGGTAAAAATGGAGATTTTTTGTAAAATACATGTATATTTGTAATATATTTGTATATTTTGACATAAAAAATGGGAAAAATTAAAGGCTTCTTATTTACTCTTGTACATCATCTCTTAAAAAATATAAAAAGAGTCTTCTATTTCATTCATCTACATAGCATGTCATCTGCACCTCATATGCATATCTTGCATATGCAAAGTGAAAAGCTAGTGGGTTCTGAACCAAGTTATGAGTAGATGTTGAGGAGGGACTTGATTTGACCTTAATCCACCCAATTTCAGAGGAACCTTATAGGAACTGGAGTTAAGATTTCTCAGGTCAAGTGACTTAATAATCTGAGTCCGCGAGTCTATGTTCACATGTCATCTTGATTAGTCTAAGAAGAATATCTCGTGCACACGCATGATTCTTATAAACAGTGACCTAACTTGGACAAGCACCATGCATGTAGCTCTTCATTGATGAAGTGATGAGGAAGTAGAATCCTTTAGCTTGGAGTAGCACACAGGTAGAAACATCCGTCCTCCTCTAGGGAGGGTAGTGCATCTCAACCTAGTCTGGTGGTGCTGACGTATAAAGACAGGATGTTGTGGGTTGCAATAATGCTTCAAAAGAGAGATAGTTTACTGGCTCAAGAGGAAAAAACTCCCGATGCACATGATGCACCTTGTATGTAGTTCAAAAAAAAGGAAAAAATAAAAAATGCAAAAACTCCAAAAAAATAAGACATGCCAAAGTGAAAATAAAATACATGTCGGAGTATATGTATATTAGCAAGAAATCTGTAGCTGGATGACTTGGATACATTGGTCAGGCATCCTGAGATAGGTAGCTACACTGGCTACAGTCCATTCTTTCCTCCATCCCCTCCTGCTGAGCTGGTCGCACTTGATCTTAGAAGGGAATACCCCGCTCCTCGAGGAAAGAGTTAATGGATCGGGTAATTAGAGTTACCTTGTTAGAGGAGACTGGTTCTTAGCCATTTCTGATGCGGAGAGCTATCTATCACTTACATAGTACAAGTAAGAATCATAGTCATCAGAAATTTGCGTTTGAGGATTTGTTCTGACCTTACTATTGAGGAGTCTTGAATAGAAGACTTGTGGAACTTGAAGTCTGTTAGGTATTAAGTTCAAGTTCCAATGAGGTTCCACCACATAATTAATCCAAAGGTCGAGTCAAGCTCCATTTTCAATTTTTGCTCATGACCTTGGTATGGAACCCAAAACCATTCACTCTTGCATTTCATTTTTGTTGCTCGGGGACGAGCAAGGTTTAAGTATAAGGGATTGGTGAATATGTGATTCATCACTCTTAAAGTTGAAAATAGAGCCTTGTTCCCGAGTAAGTAGGAGCACATTTTCACCAAAAGTGCATAATTAGCATCCGTGCATGCATTGACAACATTGGCATTTTAGCATTCGCATCTGCATTAAATAAGAAGCCAATTCACTCATGTGTATATATTTTACACTAACTATAAATCCCATAAATTCACTTTGTACTGTATATAGTACTGATAAATAATACAAGAAAATACCAAAAATTGCTAACTTGAATAATTGCCCAATAAAACCCCAAACCAAGTTAAGGACCATGGACTTTAGAGTGCATATATCTCTCTCACACAACCCCAATATAGGTTTACTCACTTTTAAATTAATACACATTCACAGGGACCTTCAAAATGAGACCAGTTTCGTTGAAATCAGAGCTCGTATGCAAAACTTGGGGTTTGAGACCCCATTGTACACTACATGTATGTATATTTGTACTCTTGTATTTTATTACTATATTTGACCTCGTTTCCGTTTTTGGCCAACATGAAACTTGTAGATCTCATCAAGATCTACAAATTTCATGTTTTGAGTTTTTCCAAATTTGGCCATCTTCCCACTCTTATCTCACATTCTCTTTCATCCAACCAGATTGGGCCACGTGGCGCCCTCTGGATGCGCCACGTGGCCCACTCCATTGTGCGCCACGCTCCCCCTTTCCTGAGTCGTCCGATGAGTCATCTTCTCTCCAGATCTTGGCCGTTCACACCGCATCTCATTTCAGTCATCTGATCTGGGCTAAGATCTCATCCACACCGTTGGCCAACACCTTCACCTCAGAGCACCACGTGGCTACATCTTCACCGCCAGATCTTCTCCATCATGCCTCCATCTAGGGGTGCACATGGATCGGATAAAATCCGTAATCCGATCCAATCCGTTGTCATTGGATTGGATCGGTTTGGATTTATAAGTTTAATGGATCGGATCGGATTGGAATTTTACAAATCCGTTCATTTATGGATTGGATCGGATTATTGTCAAAATCCAATCCGATCCAATCCGTTAATCCGTTAATAAATAATAATATATACTATTTTATTTATTCTCAATAAAGCATAATATATATTACATTTTATTTGAAAGCTATGTGTAAATATCCAAGATAGACTCTTTATAACTTAAACCTATTCCAATTCAAGTTTTACTACACGCAACTTGCTGAAAAACCCCTTATCTCACCCTACTAGTTGGTTTAGAAAAAAGTAATACCTACCCGCAATGTCCTTTAGGCCCTTCCAATTATTCAAACGAAACAATCTTCTAAAAATAATAATGCATAAACCTAAATCCACTCGGGACCCATTACAAACAAAACACTCACCTGCGCCACACAGATCTCCACCCTCAGATGCACACATACCTCCACCAGATGTTGTCCTTATCCTAGTTGTGCACATGCGCAGCCATGTCTTCCTTACGCATGCGCAGTTGTCTAGTTGTAGTTCCTATTTGATATATACAAACTTGCAATTTTATTCAAAGTCAATATGATTCTTTTATGATTTCTACGGATCACAAGTATGTTATTTTTATTTAGTTATACAATGATCGGTTGTAATAAATTCATAACAAGCATATATATTTTTGCTTTTCAAAAAAAATAAAGTCAAAATGCTTTCCAAAAATTAACTATTCTTTTCTTTACATTTATCCATAATCTCAAATTTAGAATCATGATTCGAACGTCGAGTTCGACTATGCTACAAACTTAATCATAGATTAGGCGAGCATTAAAAATCCGAACCAATCCGATCCAATCCGTAATCCGGTGGATTGGATTGGATTTGCATGTTTAATGGATTGGATTGGATTGGAAAAATAAAAAATCCGTTATGTGTGGAAAGGACACGGATTAAGCCAAAATCCGATCCAATCCGATCCATGTGCACCCCTACCTCCATCCGTGCCGCTCGTCCCTGATGCAATCTTCGTCGTTCGTCTCCGCTCGATGCTATGCCTTCCACGTGTCACGCCCAATGCCCTTCGATTTCGACCCCATGATCTAATCCTGGCCCTTCTCTCGCGCCCTTCTTCTGGCCATTGGATTATGAGATCCAGCGGTCCAGAGGTCGTCGTCTACCTCCGAACGAGCCTCTCCCACGTCGCCCCACCTAGCGTCTCCTCCGTCCCTTCTTATTTTTGGCGCCACTACAGCGACCATCTCCTCCCATTGATACGTCCACGACGTATCCCCGACCTCCACCTTCCTCGCCGGCACCCATGATCCCCATGATGCTCTCTCCTTCGCTCCACAAACTCCACGCCGACCACCCTCTCCATCACCTGCACCTCCATCTCCTTCCAATAAAATACCCCATCTCTGGTGAACTTTCAACCCATCCGCCATAGCAGGGGGTACCCCAGAGCTCTCCTCTCCTCATCAGCGACAACGATTAGGCATGAAATCGAGCGACGACGATGATATACCTCCGTCGAGATCCGTAGCATTTCTTCGTCGTGTAGCAGCTCCTCCGACGAGGTTCTCGAGCTCGGGTAGCTACCGGCCCTCGAGCGACGACCCGAGTCTCCACCAACAGCTTCAGATCCCAGGTAGCAATCCTCCATCATCTTCTCTGATCTCCCTCTTCTTCTTCTATGTTTTTCTCGTAATTTATTCTGCTCCTTTGATCATCTTCCCGATTCTTCGACCATCCCCCGAGCTCCGCCTTGGAGCTCCCACCTTCGCGCACTACTCCTTTTACTCTGACAACACCTCATCAGACCGCGCCACCGCGGCAGTACATGCGTCCGCCGCGTGAGCGGCCGCGCGCGCCCCTAGCCGCCCTTCAGCCCCAGGCACCACCTGCGCACCCCATGTAGCCGCAATCGCACGCCACCCTCCAGGTCATGCCCCACCCCAACCACTGTCTGCGCTCCTCCGCCCTTGCTGCACCTCGTCAGGTCGCGCACCTGCGACCATACGCGTCGGCTGCCCCTGGTTGCTGGAGCCGCCCGCTGCGCGCTGCGCGCCGCGCGCCCTAGCCGCTCCTGCCCTAGGCGTGGGAAGGTGGGTTCCTTTCTTGGAACCCACGTTTCCCGCAGAGGTCTATTTCTTTTTTTTTTTAATTTTGTGAAAATTGCACTTTTATTCCTACATTTGTAGTAATTGCAAACGTGTCCCTGTTTACATTTCAGTTAGTTTTTCTTTATTTCTGCGTTACAAAGACTCCTCTGGCTTTGAGCGTTAATTTAGACATTAGTTTTGCATAATTTTTTAATCATTTTGTAGAGAATCTAAACCTCTATCTCGTGGCTATTATTTGCAATTTTTTGAGCATCAGATTATTTATTAAAAACCAAAGATTGAAATTGAGTAATATTTTGTCCATTTATGCTTTGAAATTTGCATAGACATATTTCTTACTTTAAAAATGTGAAAAAATTGTGGATGATGCCTCTAAGTGCTCTTTATGTTATGTCCAAGTTTCATTGAAATTGGAGTTGTCTTTTGCATAAAATAAAATTCTTAGTGATTTAGGTAAATGATTTTTAATTGAATCCATGAAGATCATTTTTGAAAAATTCCAATTCTCCTGGATTCCTTATTGAAATATCTATTTGAGATAATTCCTTCTCTGGATATTTTTATTTCGTAGATTTATTAAGAATTAAATACTAACAGTTGCTCTGTTTTCAGTAAAAAAATCATAAAAAATCATAAAATGTCAGAAATTTCCAAAAAAAATTAATGTAGCTTCATTTCATCATACTTCACTTCCAGTAAATTATTCATAATTTTTGCATTTCATTTGCACGAAAAATTACATAAAACCCCCCAAAAAATTTGTATTTTTCACTTGTGTATTTTAAATCCAAAAATTCCAAAAAATACATTTTGCATTCGTTGTTGGATTAGGTTTTTAAGAAAATATAACTTGGATGATTTGAATTAATTTTACATTAAAATTAAATTTGGCTAAGTCGGTTATTTTCTTGTTAATTTAATTTAATTGGTATTTTGCATTTGGATTTTTATTGCATAAAAAATACTTGGAAAACCGCGATCTAATTCATCTAATCTGATCCCGAGTTGTTCCTTTGCCTCCTTGAGTCGACCCTGGGGCTTGCCCAGGTTAAACAACCATAAAACCGTGCGTTAATTTCATTCGACGATTCATCAATCCATGCTGTTATTTTTTTGATCGATCCAGATTTATCTGACTGCAACGAAATCGTTAATTCGATACTATTAAAAAGGGTAGATCCCGATCCAATCAAGCTTGCTATGCGAGTTATCCCTCATAGATCACATGAAATAGTACCTTTTACTCATCATGGCTCAACGAAGCTCTTAGAGCATGTCACATCGAAGGAGAGAATCTTTGGAGCTAGTTCTACCCTTGTTAATAATTACGAACTATCGCTGTTGTAGTGCACGAGATCAGTTCATTGGAAATAAAAATACCACAAAATATATGAATTAAGTGCATTATGGTATACTTTACATTTTACTTGGTAAGGTTATCAAGGTTGAACTGAAGGAGGCGGTAAAGGTTTTAGATGTGGCTCGGTTATTTAAGTGTATCCAACTTAACCGTGCATATATACCGGTTATTTAGATGTATGCTACTATGCAATGTTATTTTCTAAATTTACAATTTTTTATTTTTTAAATAAAGAATAAAAATAAAGAAAAAGTATTTTAAGAGAAATAAGAAATCATGGAATTTATGTTTTAACAAAGAATTCAAAACACACAGTTCACTTTTCAATGATATATACATTAAATAAGATGCATGTAATTTTGGGATCCTTTTCAACTTAACGTATGAAACACATAAAAATTTAAAACTAAAGGTATGATATGCACAACATGATGAAAGATAACTATTGTATCTTTTGGGATTAATGTGAATAAAAAAAATGCAAATAGTGAAAAGCCATGATTTGATGTTTTTGATTTTTAGGTATATCAAATCATGTCCTTTAATTTCACAAGAATCATGAGTGATTGAACACTCAAAGAATAATCCAGGGATATTTTTTAAGAGATTTTGCAATATGTACCTTAGAGAAAACAAATGAAGATTTCAAATATTATATTCCACCGAGTTTATGAATTTCAATGAGACAGAGCCAAAAGCTTCCTTGTTGAATCTTAATCAAAATGAGAATTTTTGCCAAACTTCCAGAGACATGGATGACTTTACAATGAATTAATAATGCAAAAACCAACAATTTAATCCAAAAATTGTAAAATGATCTAATGCTTGTCCAAGGGGTCTACGATATGTCAAACAAAAGGGAATTAAGTGGGCTACAAAATGCGTCCAAAATCAAAAAAATTCCAGTTTTGATTAACAAGATATAGATGATTGTTTGCAGGGGTATAATTGTAAATATGCAATAATCACTAACCTTCGGAAAATTATCTTCAGGGGCATATGTGAATGAGAACGCTATGGTATGTTCTTACAAATAACCTATGTAGTCTACGTGGCAGACAACGATGGGGAGTTCATTGCAAACCCTACAACTGTGAGTGTGTAAGTGTAAATTACCCAGTCACCCAAGTAAACTCACGTGACTAGGTCTCTAACGAGCGACAGAGATATATCCGACTCTTCCGATCATACGGTGCTAATGCCTCCATGTGGCTTGATCTCAACCACTTGATGCGGTTGAAATACGTGGTGAACGTGGTTATCGGGCGACCGAGATTAATGCCACATTTCAAATCAACGGTGGCTGGAAGTATACGAACCAACGACAAAGACTCACTGTTGTTGATCCCCATTGACCGTGGATGATTCTCCTCAACCTTTTCTCCTTCAACCCAACATGGTGGAGCTTATGATGTCGATGATGTTGCTCTAACGAAGCCCTATTCATTTTTGATTCGGTAATGCTGTTGATGGGTCCAGGATAGTCTGGACTCTCGCGTGGTTACTCCAAGTCTCGCGACGTTCTTCCCCTCCAATCGACGCATGATCATGTTCAAGTGGCCCTGATGAAGTGTACCGAGGGTTGGAATCCAAGCGATGTCCTCTAAGGTCCTGCAATGGTGTCAAGATCGGCTCTAATGATAAGTCTCGAAAGTGGAGAAGGTGTAATGGATCTCTAGTCATGCATGGAGGAGAACAGAACTAATTACTGGAGGGGCATGAACAAGTAGAAGGAGAAGGTGGTAGGCGATGAACAGAGAGAAGCTGTTGGGACAGAGTTCTTCAGGATCAGTAGTGCCTCCTAGGTCAAGTAAGTACTTTTTTTCATACATGATGATAACAAAGGATTCAAATTTTTGCTTGGCGTGGCGAAAGGACGCACGTAGATGACAATTTTTGTACATTCTCGGTCTAGAATCAAGGAACGAAAAGATCGAAATACAGCATGCCCCCTCTGATCCTGTAGATAGATCACATACCTGAACCAGGAGCCAACTTGCAGGTTCTTCTTGTAAAGAACAGTCCAGATCCGTTTCGGGTAAATCGATTCTTGAGGCATTGGTTGTGCCCGATGTCAGTAAGGTGGATTGTGTGTTCTGGAGATGGTGTAGCCTGCAGGATATATATTCCTTTTATTTTCCCCGTATTGCAAATAATTTATTATTACTGTAATTTACTGTTACTGTTGTCAACAATTTCCTGGTATTTATTTTCCAAGCATATGCTCTGCTCTTCGATCGCCATTCCAAAATGTTGTGGAAATTTGGCCTTACTTGAAGTAATGAGATGGAATTTTATATTTTTTAATATGATACATATTCCTTCTATAAATGGAGAGATATGTCAGGGGTGGGTTCAGAGATACCTCTGAGGGCATATGTTTCGTGTAACTGGTTCTTAAATGCAATCTATAGAGAGAAATCATAAATCATAACCCACCCCTCTCAATGGTAGCTGAATGTTGCAAAAAAGAAGCCTCTGGTTGCTTGTAATAAATATTGTGGCCGAATTATCATTTTTATAGGGCTTGTAATAATAATAATCCTTGTAGGCTTTTTTACAATTGTCCCTTCGAGATTCTACAATTATATTTATGTCCCTACCTTTCTTGCAATATTATTGGTACCCGTACCTTCTTGGGTCTTTTATAGCTACGCTCCTCAAGTTAGTTGTCCATTCTCATCTGAAAAGGATGTCATATTATTCATTTTTCTTCCGTTAACCATGTTACCCACGTTCGCCCCATACTAGGATCCTCCACCCCATCCCTAACCCCCTCAGCTCAAATATCCTCGTCACGCCCAACCTTGAGTCCCCTCCGAACTCAAGCGCATTTGCTCCACCCCAAATCCTTGCCCTTAGTCCTCTCATCCTTGCTGCCACCAACCCCCATCAACATAAGCCCCTTCCTTTCTGCTCCTTGACCACTCCTCCCTGCATTCAATCCTGACCCCCAACTCATTACTCCTCGTCCCCAACTCCATTGCCCCCTTCTCATGCCCCCTGCGCCCCTCAACCAACCTCCTCCTCGCCCCTAATCACCTACTCATCGTCACTTCTAGCCCCCAACCCCTGCACCCTCTTACTGCAAGCTCAGGACGAGCTCTGGGTAGAGGGGACGGAGGTTGCTTTGCCAACAACAACAAGATGATGATGATGGAGGGACACGATCGTAAGAAGATTTTGCAATTGTGCCCTTGAGGGTCATAAATGTTAATAGTCTAATAAGTTTGGGATCTAATGTACATATGGGCCGAGCCCGAACACCCATTTTGCATAAATTATATTTCGGGTCGAGCCCATCCCCAAATCCATGGGGTCATGAGTTGACTCCCTATTTTTGCATTATTTGTGCATAACTTATATTCCGAATCGGACCGGGCCCATTTTTGCATAATTTTTATATAATTTATAATTTGAAAAAAAGTAAGATCAGAGTTCCAACTTTTAGGCCCTGTTCGTTTGGAGAAAAACACTAGAATAAATAGTCAATTCCTTGCTTAACGTGATTTCCAAGAATGCAGCTATTCCCATCCACATACCATTATTTCACATTATTCCACCCTTATTCCTATCTTCATTCCGTTTTATTTTCCTTATTCTCATCTTTCCAACTAAACGGAGAATAGATCCTCGTTCTCCTTATTTTCCATCATGGTTCATCTTTAATTTTTTTCTTCATTTATATTTAAAGATAAAATCACTCGTCTAATTCATGTGTACTCAAGTAGAGAGCATCATCAAGTTTTTGTTTCCCTGAGGCGAAACGAATAAAGACTAAACCTCCTCGTCCTCGAGTTGGGGTTAGGGTTTCTGTCCGAACTCCCTCACCTCTTTCGTCGCCATGGTTGGTGCCTCTCCCTCACCCCAATCCAATCTAAGTCGCCTCCCGATCTCAATCTCCGCTGTCTTCTTGCTTCTTGCAGCCTCAGGGGGACTACATCGAGCTCCACAGGAAGCGCCATGGCTACCGCCATGACCATTTCGAGCGGAAGCGCAAGAAGGAGGCCCGCGAGGTCCACAAGCGGTCGGAATACGCCCAAAAGGTGCAATCTTTGCTTCAAACTTGACCATTTACTGGTGTTGTTCTATGTCTGACCGTGACGGCGGGAAATGGTGGTGGAATTGCAGGCGCTCGGTATCAAGGGGAAGATGTTTGCGAAGAAGCGGTATGCGGAGAAGGCGCTGATGAAGAAAACGTGAGTTTTTTGATCATTTAGTTTATATGTATCTTGATTGGTTTTTGTTTCCTCACATGAAATTGGATACTCGTGGTTAGTTTTAATGTGGCAATAAGTAATAACAATAGTGATTAGTAATTCTGAAACGCTCTTTAACTGCAATTATATCAGATGCCTATAATTGATCTCTTACATTCTAATTGTTGCTTTGGAAGCTGATGACAAGGATACATGGATTTTGGTTTTAAACGAGTACGTTGACTTTCGTATAATTGTCAACATCTTCCTGATTTTAGGTTCCTGAATGTAAAAAAGAAAGCTATTAAACTGAAGCCCATGAATTAATTAAAGACCTGATTTTCTGATAAATATTTGTCGAATATTATCATCACGGTTTTTTTATTTAAGATATGTACTAAAATGGATAGGGATGGTTTTTGTCGTGCAATATCGATGGTGAATGAGATGGTTGGGCTTTAGGAACTCACACGTATCATGGGTGCACTATTCCTTTCAACATTTTTTTATCAAATGTTTCTGTTAATAAGAACACACGGATCCTTGGTTAGGTAATGAATTGGTATATAATTAGACACTAGCTACTCAGTTGCCCTCTGGCACCTCTCCTCTTTGTGGTGGCGGTTGATGTGCTTGCTCGGATGGCGGATCGTGTGGTCGATAGTGGTCTCTCTATGGGCTTCTCCTGTGGCGAGAGGGTGATCTCGATTCTTCAGTACACCGATGACACGATCGTGTTCATTGGTGGGGGACGTGATGAGGTCAGGGGCATGGCGGCGACCCTGGAGGTCTTCAGCGAGCTGTCAGGCCTGTTCATAAATGTGAATAAGTCTAAGGTGGTCCCATTTTGCTTGGATGCGGAGGAGGCGGCTGATTGTGGTTCGGTCCTGAGTTCACTGCCTGGCCATCTTCCTTTTGATTATCTGGGCATGCCTTTGGGTGCGGGAAGAACTCGGCTGCGTGACTGGTCCAAAGTGGTAGAGAAGGTGGAGATGCGACTTTCCGGTTGGAGTTCGACCTTGCTTTCAAGGGGCGGTCGCCTCGTCCTCATCAAGTTGGTTCTTTCCTCTATCCCCGTTTATTATCTCTCAAATTGGCAGCTGCCCGTGGGGGTCCGAAGGCGTATTGAGAAGTTGATGCGGAGGTTTCTGTGGGGGAGGAATGGGCCGTCTGCAAAAGGGCCGCACCTGGTGGCTTGGGAGGATGTGACGAAGCGTAAGAGTGACGGGGGTCTTGGCATTCGTCGGCTGGACCGGGTCAATGATGCCCTTCTCCTAAAATGGGTTAACAGATTATGGGGAGACAACTCGGATTTCTGCTCTATAGTCCTGCGCAAGATTCTTGGTTTGCGTGGGATGACGCCTGGACCGGCTGGCTGTCTCCGTTCGCGGACGCCCTTCTGGCATGGGGTGGTGGAGGTGGGCCAAAGATACTCTAATCTTTTTCTCCCGAGGCTTGATGACGGGATGACTTTTAGATTCTGGACGGACAGTTGGGCTGGTGGGGTTCCTCTTGGGGAATTATTTCTACGGTTATTTGCTTTGGTGGCTGATGTGCATGCTTCCGTGGCCTCTTGTTGGTCCGGGGATGGCTGGTTTCCCGTCCTCCATGGCAACCTGTCCGAACAAAGGTTCGAGGAGTTACTTGGTCTGCTGGACTCTATTGATGGTGCGCCTAGGCCCACAAGGGGGAGGGATCTGATGCAGTCGGAAATTTGCAACGGTGAATGATAAATTTTGATGGTGGAAATATCGGTGGAGAGGAATTTAGAGGACGGGGGAGGAGAATAACACGCCGGATGCGCAGGGTTTTGGGATGAGAATTGTGAAGATCACGTTGAGAGAGAGAGAAATAAAGAGACAAAGAGAGATAACTCAATTTTTCATATAACTTGAACTGTCAACTATCTCTAAAATAATAGACTACCATCCCTTTATATAGGAGGGATGGGATTACAAAAATAGTAACAAATCAAATTCAAATCCCAACTTATCTAATTGACTCTTAGACTTTAACTAATTTACTTTAATTAGACTCTAACTAATTTTATCTACCAAAAGTTGAGATAACAATCTCAATTTATTTAAATAAAATATGCAATTAATAGAAAATAACTAATTGAGGATGAAATTCCTTAATTTGAAGATTCTCCAAATCAGCCATCTGATTCAATTTGATTTGCCCTGCCAATTTGAGAAATATTGCATCAATTCTCCTCCGCTTGAAAAATTCGTCTCCTGACGAATCGCTTTATCTTCATTCTGTCGGTGGAGAATTCATCCGAATTGGTTGGTTAAATCCCCCTAATTTTTTATCCCTTTCCATGTTACGTTTATAATTTCTCTCCACTGAGGGGCGTCGCTGCAAATCCTCTACCCCTCCATCTAAAGGAATGCCTCTCCAATTCCTATCATCTCTAACCTTAATATAAAACTCTTCATGGGGTAGGGTACCTGTGCAATTTTTCCAAGTAATATCCCACTTCCTAATTTCATAGAATCCGGATCCTTTTGAAGAGTAGCCCTGTGTTAGGGTTCCCCTCATCTTCAAGCCACGTCGACGACAACACCGAGGTCGGAACCAGGGGCGGCGCGGGCGGCGCATGGGTAGGCGGCGTTGGTCGCAGCGAAGTCGGTCATGGTTGGCGCGTGCACAGTGGGGGCGTCGGGCTGGTTCAGGTGGCCGATAGCTGCTGTTGCGGCCTGCATCGGAGAGCCACAAGCGGCAGCGGCCCCTGGATTGATGGTGCAGGAGACGATGATGGGCCTTCCATCGTTGGCCTTGGGGTCTTCGTGCTAAGGTGTGGCTACAACAACGTCGCGGTTTGCATTGGAGACGATACGGGTGGTTGCTGGGGCTCCGATTGGTTGTCGGTGATGGTTGCAAACCTGAATCGGTATGGACAGCCAGCAGAATTTTGTCTTGAAGAGCAGTAATGTCGTCAACGAAGATATCTAGGGTTTCATACCCCCTCTTTTACTGGTTCTTCATCGAATATGGGCCTCAAATCTCCATTTTTCTTATTTTTTCCATTCTGGACAGCAACTTCGAACTGGGAAAACTCGACGAGTTCATATTCTTCTCCCGTAGGATCTTCATCAAATATGGGTCTCAAGTCTTCCTTTTCAATTTGTATTACTATTGTATCAAATAAACCTTCGGTATGAATGAAAATACCTTCATTTTTTGCCTCAAAATCGGGTTGAATAGCAGCAACAACGGTCTGGTTTTTGTTGTCGATGGCCAGATCTTCATCGATTTTCGCATCCAACCATTCTTGGACTTTAATGCTTGATACAAGGCATTTCTTGAACTTCCTCGAGCGTGAGCGTGAATGCGAATCATGAGATAGACGACTCAGATCGAATTGCATCCTCCAAAATGTGATAGGATCGTCGAATTGTAAGAATGATTCGGTTTCCATGCTCTGATACCAATTGTTGCAGTCGGAAATTTGCAACGGTGAATGATAAATTTTGATGGTGGAAATATCAGTGGAGAGGAATTTTGGAGGACGGGGGAGGAGAATAACACGCCGGATGCGCGGGGTTTTGGGATGAGAATTGTGAAGATCATGTTGAGAGAGAGAGAAATAGAGAGACAAAGAGAGATAACTCAATTTTTAATATAATCTGAACTTCTTTTTACAATAGGCTACCAACCTCTTTATATAGTAGAGGTGGAATTACAAAAATAGAAAGCGAATCGAAAATAAATCTGACTCGGTCTTAATTGATTTTAATCGAGATTCAAATCTACATTATCCTAATTTGACTCTAATTCAAAATTCGAAATTAAAATTTAAAATTAAATGATTAATTTCGAGATCACATGCGATCTCTTTATTTAAATAAAAAATACAACGACTCAAAACGTAAATAAAATTAACGGATAAAAATGTCAAGGCCTATATTTTAATTTTGTGCTGCATCAGGATCACTGGGCCTAGAGGGAGGGACCTTTCACAACGCGGAAGGCTTACTTGGCGGTCTCACACCGCTCCCAGCCGCGGGCGGATCCCTTGCTTCGTGACTGCAGCTATGTGTGGGGCTTGAAGCTCCCGGAGAGGGTTGGTATCTTCCTCTGGCTCTTTCGTAGGAAGATGCTTTTAACGAGGGATCGGTGTGCTAGGTTGCTCGGCTCGGTCTCGGAGGACTGTGCTCTTTGTGGCACTGACGTCGAATCCTTGGACCATCTTTTCTTTACCTGTCCTGTGATCTTGGGCATTTGGGAGGCAGCGGCGGTGGGATGGATTGCTACTGATGACTCGGCTTCTTTCTGGGAATCTGTTTTGTCTAACAAGGATCGGGATCGCAGGGATCTCTTGCGTCCCTTGGCGTGCATTTGGGCGATCTGGTTGGGGCGGAACGAGACAATTTTTAGGGGTCAACGCTTCTACAAAGAAAATGTATTATCTCACTCTGCCCGTCTAGTTGTCGATTGGTTGGTGTTGTAGCCCACGTTTGGCTGTTGAGGTGGGCTCTATGTGGGCCTGCCTCTCTCTTTTTTTTGTTTCTTTCCCTGTATTTACTTTTTGGCTTTTTCGACTAATAAAAAAGGGGCGAACACCACGGCGTGTCTCCCCCGAAGTTTTAGACTTCAAAAAAAAACTCTTCTCAATTTTGGTAATACCTCCTTTTTGGATTTAATAGCTCCTGTTGGACTCTGAAATCATGTGAAACCAAACATGCTCATTTTCATTGAAATGTTTGGCAATGTTAATTTTATATAAGAAGGTGAATGAGGGAGCATATGAGCTCTAATTAGTATACTTTTTCATGCGCTGTATCATAGTAGTATAGAACATACGCATGAGTATGACACTGCAAGCCCTGCCTAGCATTACTGTTTTTTAAAGATGTTCATTGATTTTCCAAGGAAAAGTCAGTTACCCATGATAAACTGTTGGATTCACAACTTGTTTCTTTTTGGTTGATGAGAATATATTGGAATTGTCTTTCTGATCGTTCAGAAAGTTCTCCATTTTCCTTTTAAACTGTTTTTTATATCCACAGGCTTCTAATGCACGAGGAGTCCACTACTCGGCGCAAGACTGATGACAAGGTTCACGATGGAGCTCTCCCTGCATATCTTCTAGATCGTGATGAAACTACACGAGCAAAGGCATGGAATC
Organism: Ottelia alismoides; assembly: GCA_037367405.1. Taxonomy (NCBI): domain Eukaryota; kingdom Viridiplantae; phylum Streptophyta; class Magnoliopsida; order Alismatales; family Hydrocharitaceae; genus Ottelia; species Ottelia alismoides. The sequence goes on from JAZKJV010001599.1 coordinate 351,877, forward strand.
CATACTGCTTTGTGATTTGGTGTTAGTGCTATCAGTTCTCCCACTTGATTACAACTGATTTTTAGCCTTCATGAAGAATTATTTCATTGAGGAAAATAGTTATAGCATCTGATGTTTTTTCGACTTTCACAGGTTCTTAGCAATACGATTAAGCAAAAAAGAAAGGAAAAAGCTGGAAAATGGGAAGTACCTTTGCCAAAGGTAAACTTTTAACGTCATTTATTTTTGAGGGAAACATTTTCGCTTGCATAGAATTATATTATATTATACAGTATGAGTGTTTTGCATATGTAATAGTCGAGATGTCTAATACGACTTTTGTAGATCATACATGGTTAAATTTTAATGTGGTATCTATTGTATGGGGTTTTATTACTTCTTTAATAAAACGAAAGTTTCTTTCTGTGTGCATTGAGAATCACATTACTTATTGATTGCCGTTTCAGGTGCGACCTGTTGCAGAAGATGAGATGTTCCGTGTACTTCGATCAGGAAAACGAAAAAGTTAGTCTTCCCTAGCTCTTGTAACATTTTTGCATATTATATTTTAAAGAACGTTTTTTTACAAGTTATTTGTCTATTCTTGCACAATGCACCGTAGATCGAGCTCATTGAGGTCTGACAGAGTAAGGCATTCATGATGATACTATCCTATTATGGCTTGCAATCTGGTTAATATTTGAAACAATAATGGTGTGGAGCGGAATTTGTAAATGCAGATCAGCGAGTTTGGTCCTGTGGATTATTCTATTGATGGTGTTATAGGAAAATGTTGGATTTGTTTGCTGCATGGAAGGAAATATCGCGATATATCGGTGATATATCGCCAATATATCGATATCGACATGGGACCGATATGGCGATATATCCCGATTTCCAGGCATTTTCTTCACAAAGGCTCGTCGATATGGGCGATATTTCGACGATATATCGTCGAAATATCGTATCGATACGATATCGAAACGATATCGATATCGATACGGCCTTCCGTGGTTTGCTGGTGTATATACCAGTTATGCAGTGCAGCTTGGGCTGTCCTCTTAGGAAATAGTTTATGGGATTTGGATAGGCTGTGATAAGCTTAGAAGTTATGCCATTCGAAGAATATGGTTTAAGGGCATTGGAGTTCAGTAGGTAACCAAATCAAGAAGGTTTTTATTCCCAAGCCTAGATATGAGGAGAGATCCTGACAACTTTGTTTGACCCAAATGGGAAATTAACAACCACTTAAAATGTTATTCCCATGCAATCATATAGCAGACCGCCATACTTATTATTATATTTAGTCATTTTGGAGCGTTTGATGTGGTGCTATGCCATCCTCATTGTACTATGCAATCGTTTAGTCATTTTCCTAGTAATAGTGTTGGCTGCACACTTTGGATTGCCCTATCCTCCCAACTCTTTTGCAAGGATGTCTCAAGATTTAGGTAGTTCTCTCCACTTCTATGATAGAAGAAATTATCTCTAATACCATTTCTAATGTCAAGGGCCTAAATCAGAGTTGTGTTTGAGGAGAACCAACATTGACAACTCATTAAGTATCAGACTGAACCCATCAATGGCCATCCAAATGCTTAACTTAAGTTGTTAATTAGTTAATCACGAGTTTGTGAGTACCAGAGGTGATACTCTGTGGAATGCTATTTTTTGAAAACTTAATTAGGAGATATATGGAAATGGAGGGAGAGGTTGTTATTAGTAAAAATGGGATTGGAAAGACACTTGCGTGAAGGAAATCACATCTGCGATAGTTGACTTCAAATGGTAATAAAGGTAACAGGTCGAGATCTAATTTTCCTTGAAACACATTTTTTCCTTTCGGAATTGTCTGGTCCAGTGTGCTTTATATTTTTACGTGCTCACATGACAACCTTTAACCTGTCTCTCGTAATCCATGAATTCCTTAGAAGCCGTTTGCCTAGAGGAGTGTGAAGACATTTAAAAGGCGGGGATCTTGCAAACAAGTGAGGGTTAACCCTCAAGGTCAACCCGATTTCTCCTACTTTGCCAATATTCGTTGTTATGGCTGACTTTAGTTACTTCAATAATTTCTGATCTGTTTCATCTGAGTACCTTTGTCTATTCTTCCACATCAACTTTTCTATCTACCATTTAAAGGGCATTAGAGTAACTGAGATTATATTATTAAAATTTAGATTACTATTCATTTTGTTTTTGTCTATTGATTTATTTAATCTAGAATAAACAACACAAATATCACATCCCCATATTATATAGGTTATGGACCAGAAAAAAGGGATATGGCCTTAACATACTTCCAACTTTACAACTTGATTTTCCACATAGCAACCTGCAATGATCGTAGTCCTTACCTTTGAGTGTTGAATGCAAAATACCACCAAGTGTTTGTTCCATTGTTATCTTGTTGGTTCAACCATTATGCTATGATTGAAGATTGAAATTGAATCTCAATTGCAAGCATGCACTTGTAGATTTTTAAGGTAGACTCTACAGATCCAGTTAGGCTTTTTCTAGATTTACATATCTATCTTAGTTTCTACACAAGCTTAGATCAATTAACCCTAAAAAAACTTAGATCAAGGTAGTTTGGGGTTATTTTTTTGCTAATTTCCTCCCAATACTTCATGCGTCTTTCCCATCCTTCACACAAGGATTGTAAACCGTTCTGTAACTTTAGTTAGATTTCTCTGAAAATGGCAAAACCATGTTCGACATGATTGCTCGTTCTAACTTCTAACCGGCATTGTAGGCTTGTAGCACACTAGTTTTCTAAAAAAGGGGCATTTGCATATATTCCCGGGCAATCTTTGGTATTGCATACACCCAAAAATTCCACAAATTAGTAGGATACTTTGATAGAGCTGTGCCATTTTACGTGCAGCCCCTCAGTCCAAGCTTCCATCCAAAATTGTGTCAAAACTAACAATTTTCTATTAAATATCGTGAAATTCTATATTTCTTTGATATTTGTACTATTTTTCTCACTTTTTTTATCCCATTCATCCCACTTCTCCTAAAAAATCCCCATATAGTTCCCCACTCCTCATCGAACACTTCTTTTGTTTTTTTTTGAAACAAGACAAAAAGCCTGCATAGGTGCTCACCCCAAGATTTGAACCCGGATCTTTTGAGGGGTAAGCACACTGCACTACGAACATGGCGTTGAAGTGGGTCCAACACTTCTTGTGATACAAATAGAAAATTATCGAGGATATGAAATTTATGATTTTAGGGGAAGCGCGTTTTAATGTAAGGTTTGGGGGAAGAAGTGTGGAGATACACATGAGAGAGAAAAAGGAAGGAGAGAGATGTGTAGAAAGCTTCAACTTTTAAGATAAGTCTATTTGTTCGAAACGATGCTTACCAACCTCTTTAAATAGAGATGATTTCAAAATATAATAGAATACTCGAAACCCTAACAAACCCTAATTTGCCTCTTAAACAAGGTTTGAAATATCGATCTCGATATCGTATAGGTCCGCTCAGAAAAAGATATATCGGGGATTTATTAGGATATATCGATGACATCGGCTGAAATCACAAAAATAGCGCAAAAAGCGATTTTTAACAAATTAAGATCATCCTAGTTATTTAAACAATAGATAATATACAAATACAAATTTAAATACAAGAATGAGGTGTATTTAGCACACTAATACACATCATATCACACATATCACTGGTTGTTACTGCTGATTGCTGAGATATATTCTGGACTTTTGATTTTAACTTGATTAGCATTAGACTTCTTTTCATCTCTATTGCAAAGAGGACGAAGTCCATTAATTGAAGAACCATCGTATGCACCCCCGACCCGAAACAAAATGTATAATTCATGACGTGTTTTATTGCTAGGAGTAGCAAAATAAGTAGTGAACTCAAGCTTACAAGGATGATATCATTGATATATATATATATATAGATATCGGCGAAATATCGGCGATATCCGTCGAGATCCAAGAAATTTTGTACAGAAACCAATCATTTTTGAGTGATATGGCTCAATATGGCGATATCGTCGATATCTCACGAGATATAGGCAGACATCCCGGAAAAGGATATCTATATGAATATCGGTACCCACATGGTCACATCTCGTCGATACTGATATATCAGCGATATATCGTGATATTGCAAACCTTTGCTCTTAAATCAATTCAACTTAAATAACCAAACTATCTAAGAGACCACAATGCGATCTTGATTTATTTAAATAGAAGGAATACATTACGATGAACTTGTATCGGATAGAAATCAAACCCTATATTTTCCTTAATTCCCAATATCACGCTGCATTATTTTGCCATTGATGTCCTAGGCATTTCACGCTATATTTCTGCCCCCTAATAAGCCTTTTGTTGCTCAGTAACTAATTTTTTATTGATAATGTGGCTATTGCTTCATCCGTTTGTAGACTGCCTCATCCCTTCGTAGAATATTTCTGCTTTATCCCTCTCAGTCTCTCTTTTTCCTCTGCCACTCGCTCCATCACTACTTTCACCTCCCATGCCCGGCTTTTGCTTCCATTTCAATCGCTGCAGATTCTTTCGCTTTTATCTTGGTCTCAATAGTGTGATGCTTATCTATGTCCTTTAACCCCATCTTTGATCCCAGACTGAAGGTATTATAAAGATCAATCAGCCTATATCCTTCATTGTTATCGTGCCGGAGACATTTTTAGGTGAAAAAGTCTACAAAGAAAATGGAGACGTGCTATGCATGCTGAGAAAGAAATTGATGGATGGAAAAGTGGACATGAGGTATATGGTGAGCCACTGTGGGGTAGGGCCTATTGATGCTTCCTGGTGGTGTTGATGATCACAATGGCTGCTACGTTCGCACGAGATGTTGAGGGAGTGAGGATTGTGGAGGTAGTTAACATGCACACTTGGCAAGAGGGCAATGATGCTGATGGAGATGGCAATATTAATCCTCATGCGAGAGGGAGATTGATTAGCTTTTATGTCGACCTGGGATTTTGCATCTCAAAGTTTGTTCTATGATGGCAGATGGACTTCATAGAGAAGCAAATGGCAGTACATTTGGATATTGATCTAATTTGGTGATGTAACTACTTATTGTCGTTATTTTTGAAAGGTGCTGTTTTATTGTTATTGTAAGAGTTTTCATTTATGGGGGAAAAGAAATTCACTTTGAGCTTTTTGAGTTGAGAAAAGAAGGAAGATCAGCGGGCTTAGACATTACAAGAAAAAAGAGAGGGCATACATGGAGGCAACTCCAAAGTACTTTCTATGTTGTCCTTTTTTATTAACTTAATGGCCTCTTAATATTAGTCTTGGCTACTGAATAAGCTTGCATATGTTATCCTAAATGACTAAAATTTGAAGGAAAACAAGCTATAAAACGTAGACATCCCAACAAACTTATCCTAATCACGACTTCGTGGGATGAATTAAAATCAAGCGTGCGGTCATTTGTGCCTCTCTTTTAATTTTTTTGTATGTGTTTTTGTTGGTTTTTTCTGGATCTCTTTGAAGGCCTTGTTGAGCATGTTTGTCTAGAAGATGACTTTTTTTCTGGTAATTCCTAAATTCCTAACCAGTGACGGAATCCAACATGCGGAGTAGAATCAATATTGCGTCCGTCTTAATCTGCTACTAGCTTCTGGCTTCAGATTCATTCACTCGATCCAGTGTCTCCTGTTTGCCTCACATGTATCCTTGAACCTCCAAAAGGCCTTTTGTATTTTCTAACAAAAGATTCTTTTGTGCCTTGAAGGTTGTTACAGAGGTGGTTTTGGTTGTCGAGGGAGGTTGCAATTGTCGTTTGTAGTTCTTGATGATAATGGCATTCTCCCAGGAGTCTGGGACTGGGGAAAGGTGGGGGGAAAGATGATTCGAGATATGTGGATTGCAATGTTACGTTATAGCCATTGGCATTGAAAGCGCATGATTTTTGATGTCAATGCTTAAAAACATGGGCGTTGCGAACCGGTTTCTTTGTGGTCGGGATTGGGCACAGGCCTCACTTTTTCATGGTCGGGATTGGGCACAGGCCTCACTTTTTCAAGAAAGTTAATGTAAGAAAATTATCTTAAACTAGGTATGAACCATATTGTTTTATATTACAAATGCATTGAACGATTTTTCACATCATTAGAAGATTACTATAAACAATTACACCATTGAATCAAATGATGCATATTATAATGGTGATAACTCAATAGAGATAGATGGGATTGAATTTTCCGCAGTGGTGATAGCTCTTATTTTCTTTGCGGATTGGAAGTGGAGTCGGATGACCATCTTTCTTTGTATGGGAAAAGGCTAAAGATGCTTGGTTGGCGATGGAGATCAAATGAATGGATTGCAGCAATAGTCCTTTTCCTGGAAGACGATATTCTATTCCCACTTCTATCCAAATATGGACAAATTCTTGCCGATTGATGTTGTTTGGGCACTTTGTCTGGCTCGGAATGGAGTTGTTTTCCATTCTGAGCATTTTTATGTGGAAAATGTTGTTCATTACGTGAAGACTCTCCTCGAGCCTTGGCTTTTGTACTGATTTTATTTTAGTTTATTAATTTAATGGGATAGGTACCTACGCGCGTTTCCCCCTTTTTGGCTTCAAATGAATATATCACATTCACGCAATAAAACAGACATAGTAAGCAGCTACAAACAACTTAAGTGAGGCCTATCCTTAATAGACTCGGTCACTGTTTCAAAAATGCCACTCAAATATCTGAAACCGAGGCTTTTGTGTTTACACTATCTCGACACCACCTCAATGCCTCGAGGTGGCACCTTGCCCAATTGAGGTGCATGCCTTGGTGGAGATGCTTGAGGCATGTGCCTCACCTTCTTGAGGTAACATATTCCCATGTTATGGGTAACATATATAGTCTCTCGGGATTTTTTATGCGAGAGTTCTTATTTTGTTTGTGTTTCATGGGAAGTTAGGGAGGTGTAGTTTATGAGGGGTGCAAGGGGTTGCAAGGCTATCATGGTGAATGCAGAGGTTGTGGGATGACCGTGTGACATCGTTAGGTGGAGTTGGTGGTCTAGGGTGGCTAGTGAGACATTCGAGGGGGATGTGAGTAGAAGGAAGAAGAGCTTGACATGCTTTGCGGGTTGAAAGAGGAATACGTGAGAGGTTGGATTACACGTAAAACTAAAGAGAGAAGAGGAGGCCTAGGAGTCGAACTCTAATTTGAATTAATTAAAGTTGTTCCTTTTTCTTAAAAAGACCTGTCCTATCGCTTCGGAAAACATAATAGACCCTTCATATAAGATGGGACGTGAACTAACAAAAGAGATAATAAATCAAAATTAAATCACAACTAAACCCAATTGGCTCAAAAAAGCTTGGGGCGGACACCCCACCAAGGTACATGCCTTAGGCATCTCCGCCAAGGCTTGGATAAGATTATGTTGACTCAAAAAATCTAAATCACAACTAAAAGCTTGTGGCAGACACCTCCAAAGTGTCTCTCTTTTTTTACTAAAAAACCAAACCTATTTGATCGGCTCCTATTAGACCCTTAACATAATTATACTACTGTCTCTATTACAAAATTAGAGATCCATGATTGATTTTTTTAAATTATTAAGTTATTAAAATAAAGTTAAGGAGGGTTACGTTAGGTAGCCGACAACTAGCATATGAAGACAAATTCTTAAATAGTATTAGGAATTTGTCTCAAGACAATCGGATCTTTTCAACATGAATTAAGGTTGCAGAAAGCGATAGTCGGCATTCGGTCTGCGGGGTCACTGATTAAGTATTAATTAGTAGTCGGACGACTAATCGGATTTAGTCGGCCACTAGTCAGTTTTGATTTTTTAATTATTTTAAATATATCAATCAATTTTTATACACATATTCTTATATATCTACATCGATTTGTACAATTTCTATATTATCATAGTGAAATAAAAGAAGTAATTGTCTTTAAATATAATATTAAGCATATTAGAATAAGTTTGCTTTTAAAAAGCAGAAAACTAAAAAAAATAAAAAATCTTTATGTAAAAGTTGGCCGAGTAGTTGGCCCGATTAGTCGGGTTGACCGACTAATGGTCGACGAGCTTAGTCAAGTCGACTAACCCCCCGACTCGACTAGTTGGGCTGACTAATCAGCCTAGTCGGTCGACTTTTACAAAAATGACATGGATTTAAGCAAACATTTAGATTTCATTGGGGTGTTTCCTGCTCGCGAAATATCACATAGCGACATGCTGCATCACCCGAATGCAATGAGAAATTGGCAAGGGTTGCTATATCGCCGCCCTGATGTAGTTCAAAATTTACCAAGGTTCTCGCATAAAGAATGCATGCGAGTAAATAAGTTAGTTCCGCTACATCGCCACCCGAATGCAATCCAAAATTTACGAGGGTTCTCACATGATGGACATATGTGAGTAAAGAAGTTAGTTCAAAAGAAGTTGGGGATATGCAATTGGAATATTGGCACTTTGACTGGGAAATCGATGGGGGTAGTAGATATGGTGGAAAGGAGGAAGATTCAGATACCATGTCTCCAAGAGACAAAATGTGTTGGAGAGAAAGGATGGGAGATCGAAAAGACATGCTTTAAATTATGGTATTCAAGTAAAGAGAGGGGTGGAGATGGTGTTGGAGTGGTTGTTCATAAGGATTTGAAGGATAATGTGGTTGAGGTGCAATGAGTTGGGAATTGGATTATTTTGCTAAAATTGATGCTGGAAGAAGAAGTTATGAATATAATCCCAATTTATGAACCGTAAGTTGGTTTATAGGAAAGTATTAAACTATCTTTTTAGGAGGATTTGGATATGATCATGCAACGAATTCCACGAAGGGAGATGATTTGCCTAAGTGGAGATCTTAATGGATACGTGAGAAAGGATGCTTCAGGGTATGGTAATGTTCATGGAGACTATTTTTTGAGGATAGAAATGAAGAGGGAAAAGTCATCCTCGATTTTGCAATGGCCTATGATCTTTTCATGGCAAACACTCTCTTCAAAAAGATGGAGAAACATTTAATTTCTTATAAGAGTGGCTCGACTAAACCATAAGTAGATTACTTTGCGATGAGGAGAAGAGATCGATTAAGTTGCATAGAGTGCAAAGTAATCACAGGAGAGAGTTTGAAATCTCAACATCGCTTGCTAGTCATGGATGTGCAAATAAAAGGATTGACAAAGAAGTGGTTGGTTCTCAAGATCACTAGAACTAAATGGTGAAATCTTCAACTGAAGCAATCAAGCTTCAAGGAGAAGGTTTTAGAACACCTATCTTGGGTTTGTAATGGAAGTGCAAACGAGATGTGGGAGGCAGTAACATCTTGTGTATAAAAGGTAAGCCAAAGAGATGCTAGGTGAGTCTAAGGGGCTGTTCGGTAGGGGAATAGAGGCTTGGGAATAAGGGGGAATAAGGGAAAATGGGGTTCCCGATGTGTACGGCTATTCCCCCAATTTTGCCTTTCGATCGCGCTTCTCCCCCGACCTTATTCCCCTTCCCTCCCGCGCCCCTCCGTTCGCCGCACATCCCCTGCCCCTCCCCCGCCCGACCATCCCGCGAGCCTCCGGTGTGCGAGGTCGCTTGGTGCCTCGTTTCCTCTGGGCCCCGCGCTCCTCTGAGCCGCCGATGCTAGGGCTGCTTTTGGTCGGCCCCTGTGGGAACCTACTCCGTGATTCTCGATCGAGGTATGCCTTTCACTGTGCTTGCGGTGTGATGGGTCATGGCGGTGGTTGTATTGGCCATTATATCGGCCACTGTTGCCTCGAGCCCTCTGTGGTTGCAATGGAGTCCATGGAGTCTAGGGTTTCCCATGGCTATAAATTGGGGCGGAGGAGGAATTCCAGTGGCTTGTCTGCCGCCGCTGGGGTTCATTTTGCTCTGGGCTTGTGTTTTCACATATCATCTACCTTGTGGTGGATCGCCAGGTATATTCGAAAGCAATCCCTCGATTTTTTCGTGCTATGATGATCATTACCTGTTACATATCCCATTGTTTTGCTGGTCGATGCTTCATTTGGGTCTGGGCTTCATGATTTGCCGTTGCTTTATGACCTTATATGCTTCTTGCTTGTGAATATAGACTGTCGTTCCAAATGGGTTGCTATGTTTTATGATGATTTGGGTTCAATAGCTACCTATGAAGTGCTCTTGGATCTTCATTACTTGGCATGAAAACCATTTTCTCGGCCGTGAGGGGTTGGTCGCCTCACTGAGCTTATAGATGGTATGCTATCCTTGGCTGCTGACAGGAGGGGGCCGTAGGTTGCTTATTGATGGGGAGCTGATTTTTTCCACTAATCTGATGGTTACTCTTGAATGTCCACTCCTTTGACTATGCTATTCTTATTAGCCAATTGGGTGTGGGTTGAAGACCTACTTTTTGAGAGGACCTAAATTGTGATCTAATGACCTGTGTGGTCATAATCGTGGCTGAGAGCATCCCATCTGGAGCTCCATGATGGCCTTCATATTTTTGTCTGAACTGCATAGTGATATTGATTAATGTTTTTTAGCTTGCCTCTTCAGCCCACGGTTGTTGCTTGATGCGGTTTGAGGCTTGGCTGGAAGTGGCTGCATAACATTGGATAATTTGGTTGATGTTTAATATCGATTATTCATTCCAAAAGTTGATCAACAACTGCAATTTTTTGGGGTTAACAGCAACATATATTGTACTTTGCTAACATGGATTCTTGGATGATGTTTGTTGATGACACTTGATATCATTGCGTGACTGAGAGCTATACCTCACTGATGCTCGATGATGTTAATTTAACTTTTTGAACTCATTCATGGTGTTCTACAATGTCATTAATTTTGGGATGGGCTGAGAGCAATGTACCCCATGCTCGATGATGTTCAAAATTTGCTTGCGAAAACAACAAAGATAATATTGTGTGGGATAAATTGGGTCCTTTTCGTGACTGATGTTGACTGCTGGGCTTTGAGGCCGAGCTTATAGTTGCTGCAATGCCATGTAATCGTTGGTGATGATTAATCTTGATCGTAGGTTTCGAAAAGCAAGTTTGGTTGTTATGGCTTGCTGCATCATCAACAACTTCATCCGTGAAGTCCAGGGCGAGGATCAGATATCAAGTGCATTCACTCTTGAATCGGCTCAAACTGGGACGTCTGTAGACCAGGATACCAATGACGAAGAGTTCGACAACACCGCTGCAGGTAGCGACGTCAGGGTCTCCGAACAGGAGATCCGAGCTGGCGAATTGTTACGTGATGCTTTGGCAACGACCATGTGGGAGAATGCGCAACGTTGAATTTATGTTAATTACGTGTACCCTCTGTTAAATTTGACCCGCCTGCACCTACTACTTCGTACAACGTTATTGGCTTTTCTACGAGGCATCGCACATTGCTGTACATTAAAACCCCTTCCATGGATTGTTATCGTGATTTCTTAATAAGGTAAATCCTAAAATTCGTGCAACGTCCCTATGATGATTCCACCGTCACAACTTTATGATTTAATGATGCGGTCTCGATCTTGGCTGAGCAGCCACAGTAGTGGCGTGGCTTAACCGACGTCACTGTCGTCGTTATTTTCCATGTGGAAATTGAAATCTGAGGGAAATCTATATAACGTCTTTATTTTTTTCTTTATTCGTTGTTTTCATTATTTCGTATTGGTAATTTTTCCTATATTGGTAATTTCTCCTATATATCGTCACTATCGTCGTTTTTTCTGTATTGGTTAACGAAAATTATATGCCAACTATAATTACATATTATAACCCATCACTCCTAATAACAACCAACAACTTCAACTAACTTTCAAACCTTATTCCTTATCCCACAAAACCCACCCGAACAGAGAATAAGCCTTATTCCACCTTATTCTCCTTATTCTTATCCTCCAGCCGAACGGAGAATAGACCCTTATTCCCCTTATTCCCCATCCTTATTCCTGCTTATTCTCCTACCGAACGGGCCCTAAGGGAGGAGTTCCTTGCCAAAAGAAGGCTTGGTGGTGAAGTGAAGGGGTGAAAGAGAAGCTTAAAATTAAAAGAGCTTGCTTTAAAACTATGTATAAGGATATGACTAAGGAAACTATCACAAACTACAAAATGGTGAAGAAGGAAGCATAGAAGGCTGTAAGTGAAGTCAAGAGAAAAGCTTACGAAGTTTTATACAAAACACTTGATTCGAAGGAGGGTCAAAAGGATATGTGCAGATTGGGGAAGGGAATACAGATATTTTAGAAGACCTATCTTGGGATTTCCATAAGCTTTTCATTGGAGAAGAGAATAAAGATATTTTGGGAGATCTTGCTAGTAGTGAATGTGATGCAGTCGGAAATTTGCAACGGTGAATGATAACTTTTGATGGTGGAAATATCGGTGGAGAGGAATTTAGAGGACGGGGGAGGAGAATAACACGCCGGATGCGCGGGGTTTTGGGATGAGAATTGTGAAGATCACGTTGAGAGAGAGAGAGAGATAGAGAGACAAAGAGAGATAACTCAATATTTAATATAATATGAACTTCCTTTTACAATAGGCTACCAACCTCTTTATATAGTAGAGGTGGAATTACAAAAATAGAAAGCGAATCGAAAATAAAATCTGACTCGGTCTTAATTGATTTGAATCGAGATTCAAATCTACATTATCCTAATTTGACTCTAATTCAAAATTCGAAGCTCAAATTTAAAATTAAATGATTAATTTTGAGATCACATGCGATCTCTTTATTTAAATAAAAAATGCAACGACTCAAAACGTAAATAAAATTAACGGATAAAAATGTCAAGCTCTATATTTTAATTTTGTGCTGCATCAATTCTCCTCCGCTTGAAAAATTCGTCTCCTGACGAATTACTTTATCTTCGTTCTGACGGTGGAGAATCCCATCTGGATTGGTTGAGCAAAAATCCTCAATTTTTGCTCCTTTTCTGTAACATCCGGGAATACGCGTAAACCCGAACTCGTCCGATTTTGGGTCTAATGAACCCAAAAACGTTGTCGGTCAATACTAAACAACCTAAAACGACCAATTAGTAGTGAATCAAAAGTCGTTCGGACGAAATCGACCAAAAATCGGTCCCTTCGTAATGCGTGCCGTGAAAAGCCGCGACGCAAATTCGGAAACCGCGAAACGAACCGAGACCGTCATTAGATCCGATTTGACGATACGAGACCAACGGAATCGACCGTTCGTCAATCGGAGGTCGTTTGATATTTTTAAATCGCAAAACTTAGTCTTAAACAAAAACGTATCCGATAACTTCGGGTATTCAAAACTCGATCGGAAGTATATCAATATTATACTCATTTTGATCGTCGTTGAAAGACGATCAAATCGAGATACTTCGCGTCGAAAACAGAAGCCCGAGATGCGCATACGGTGAATTTTAGAGTATATCAAATAAAGAAAGTCTAAAACTTATATATATATTTTTTATAATAAAACCAGACAGTGCCGGCTACTGTTGTTTAAAATATATATATATATTAAATAAGACAGTAGCAGGCTACTGTTTAAAAAAAAAACAACTTTTTGCTTTTCCATTTGGTCCTCAATTGTATCCCACTTGGTCTTACAGTTACCTCCACTTGGCAAAATTAAAACCTCCCCTCTCTTCTTCTTTTTCTCTATATAATCCAACGTCAAAGTCTCCTCTTTATTATTTCCTTTGCCAATTCCAAAAGACTACATCAAAGCTCCAGCCGTAAGTCTCCTTCTTCTTAAATCCCCTTTCTTCTTCCTATTCTCTTCAACTCCAACGAAGGAACAAAGCTTCAGTCCCTTTCAATCTGATGGTGTCCTGCTCTTGATGAAATCACCAGTTCAAAGGTGCTCTCCAGAAATTCAAGCTACTGCTGAAGCTTCTTTGGAAATTCTCTCCTGCATGCATATTCTCCTCCAAAATTTGATACAAATAGGTACACTCCCTCCCAATCTCCTTGCTGCCATGCATGTGTATCTACACATTTGATTCTCTACTTTCTAGGGTTTGGGACTGGGATGTATAAAATAAACTTCAAAAGTTTCAGAAATTCAGATCTGATTGAAATCTCTACTGCTTGGATTCAATGAATGTCTAAAAATAAAGTGAAAATTTATATCTGATTGTAATTTATATGGGTCTGCTCAAAAAAAAATGAATGATTTCAATCAAGGAAATTAAATTCTCTACCCTGAGTACTGTTCTCATAATTAAATGTTAGAAAAAAAATGAATCCTTACATATTACTCGGAGAATCTGCCTATACATCTGACTATATGAGATTGTCTATGAATTCTTATATAAATCGTTGGATCATATCCTTACACAAGTCTGTTGAAAAAAATTAAACATAACCAGTAATTTTTTTTTAGCTTCTGTTTGTGAAGGTAATTGATTTAGTTGAGAACACTTATCCTTATAAAATTAATATTAATTACAGAATCCTAGTCTCAGTTGTAGAAAGATTTAGGGGTAATAGATATACAAATTTAGGGCACCTAATCCTACTGCATTGTGTTTAAGTTGTGGCTATGAAATTATCGATTAATGTATATCTATAGGTGTTTTTGCATGTGTCGAATCAATATTTTAATACACATGTACCATATCACCCATAAATATACTGTATCATAGTACCCGGATAATCATTAACATAGCATATGATCAAATCAACCAGTGTACGTATAAAACATAAATTATATTCATAAATTGCTTATTGAACATTGTACCCTTGTTCAAAATATTAGAAAGATATATATATATATATATATAGTTCTAGAATTAGTCATTTCCTTATTTCAATTAAGAAAGAGATCATAGTTGTAAGAAATGTTGTTACATGAAATTAATTGTACATGAGTAATTCCTTCCCTAAATTCATAGGTTATGGGGTAAATAATCTGATTATAAAGATTTACTTGTTTCGATAATATAAAACTACAATTAATAAGATTTCGGACAAAGAAGAATAATACCCATGTATAAATGTAATTATATCTAAAGATACAGAATTGAAGTGACAACTTCCAGCTCTTGACCAATTATAATCATTTTCTTAAATAATGACTTAAGAAAGTGAGAAAGTAACTGACTGTTGTTAAATTTGATAACTTCATGACCTTATGGAATGGTTTCGATATAGCAATATTACTAGGTATATCACCAGAGGAAAGTTGTGACAAATACCTAAATCACTAACTCATCTATGGAAGAGACTGAGAAAAGTTTAAAAGGGGAGAAAATAAAATGGTAAATCAACGACTAAAGTGAATAGTGCTAGGTACGTGGGTGAACCCTCACACCTGACCATGCGAGGGCGCGGTGACCCTCACTGGGCGGGAGAATAGGAAGCCCAGTTAGGGCAGCGGCCGCCAAGTGCGCGGGTCTAGGATCCCAGTTTTTTACACGGTTTTTACGCGAGCTCGCAGTGTTTTTACGCCTTCGTTGGGATCCCGACTTTAGACCATTCACTGACCCTGTCTTTTAGGATACCCAGGCGGGGGATCCTTGTTTTCAGTTTTTCGAACGAGCTCGTCCGCCCGTACTAGTCGGGCTGTTTTTCTAGAGTGACTTTTCTAGGAGTCTCTCTCACCCGTCTCAGTGGCGTAGTTGGGGAGTAGACCTATCCCTCTATTGGACCGCGCTTCCAATTAGAAGGGCGAGACGGAAGAGCCATTTGCAGGCTTCTTCACCGCTTGAGTTTACTTCGCCAAACAGACTTGGCGATTCTATATCTAGATCATCCATATCTACATCTACAATATCTGGAGCTATATCTGAAACATTGAAGTTAAGAATTTGAGAAGTTATGATCAAAAGACCATTTTCCTCTACCCAAGAGTTTAAATAAATTAATAGATCTCTACAATCTCAACTTTTCCATTTTTCACTCACCAACACGATCTCTAAAGAAATTGATATATGCATTCACACTCATACACTCATGATTACGCAACTGCTATATAAATATGTTACATATGGGAAATGTCGGGTTCTGGGGAAATCATTAGAAACGCATTACAACAAACCCTTTTACTTGCGCAAGTAGATGTAGATTTTACTTATACCACCTTTCTACTTGCTTGCTTTTGTACTTATTAAATGTCCAGTTATTTTTATAAGTTTTTAGGGTACCAGCAATGGCTGACGCCTCTTCTTTCCTATTTTGTGTGGCAGGCAAACAGCCTGCAGCTCAGTAGATATATACATGCTTCCAGGAGATAGAGTTTATACCCGACGGTATGAATTACTTTGCCTCAGTTTTTGTTCAGATAATGATGTAAATGTTATCTCTTTTGTATCATACTTTGGGATATATGTTATAAATGGAAGATCATTGTACATGTTGAAAACTGATATGAATATTAATGAAAAGAATTTTGGTGCCATATTGTCTCTTGACTGTGGGTCATGTGTGATGGAAATGATTGTCAAATTTGCGCGTAAAATTTTCCCTGCTTTTCTACAACTCTGCGATCAATGTGAATGAAAATAGCGAATTTAGTTGTTAACGGGTACCCGGATCTTGAGGGGTTCACAGTTTGGTATCAGAGCAGTGGTACCCCGATACGTACATTCGCAGTATTTCGATTCCGATCGTATTAAGTTCACGAATAGCGACAGTCTTCTGACTTGTCGTGAGTTCGAGAAGGGAAATATGACATTCTTATTCAATAACCACAAATGTCACCAATTTCATTAATTTTCATCTTATATCCCAAGAAGAGAAAAGCATTTATGATAAATATCTGTCTAAGGCATTCTTATGACTAATTATGGTTCTCATGCAGAGCCATGGCTTCTCGACCAGGTCAGGATACTTCTGATCAGCTGGCACGCATACTGAGCGCACTTACTGACCTTCAGCAGCAGCAGGCTGCTATTGAGAGGCCAGCAGGAGCAGATATTGGCCCAGCAGACCGAGATGGCCGACATGCAGACAGATAGTGAGATGCGGCTTGAGGATCTATCAGATTTCATGTACCGTCCATCACAGGATGGAACACGGCAGTACCAACACCAGTCTATTGAGGTAGAGCAGCCTCACCCTGATGATGCACTAGAGGACATACCAGAGCATGGAGCTCAGGAGGATGCAGACTTGGACATGGAGCAGGACCCTGTTGACCTTGCTGGCGAGGATGCACACGAGTATTCAGCCATTCACAGGCACCAGTCGGTCTTCACTTCTTATCAGCGGGCCAACATACCCCTGTTTGAGGGCACAGGTTCACCAGATGATGCTGAGCAGTGGCTGAAGAGAGTGATGAAGGTGCTCAGGCATTCATACGCCACGAGACACGTGGCTATCTTTCATAGAGTATTCACTGACAGACTTCGCCGAGCGATGGTGGGAGGCCGTAGTGTCCGAGTTAGGCCGAGAGCCTACTTGGAACGATTTCGAGACTAGGTTCAGAGCCCACTCTTTTCTGCGAAGTGGAAGGAGTCACAGCGCCGACTGTTTGCCGAGCTTCGTCAGGGACAGATGACCGCCAGAGATTATTTCATCAGATATACAGGAGTTGTCACGACATACCCGAGCAGCTGGCGCATTTTCCAGAAGAGAATCTGGAAAAGTTCATTGGCGGCATGCGCGAGGAGGTGCAGGAGAAGCTGGCAGGATTACACATCACTTCCATCTCCGAGGCTACCGATGCTGCGGAGAAGTTCGAGGACATCAGGGGGAGACGTTTTGGGAGCTCGTCTGGAGCAGCACCTATACCGCGACGATCTTTTGGACCCGATACGTCGACCATTTCAGCAGCAGAGATCAGACAGACGGTTTCGACCTACAGGTTCGCCCTTCACAGGCAGTGTTCGCTCTTCTCCATCGACTACTCTAGGAGGAGCACTTGCCAGACGTGGCACAGAGTCCGCTCGACCATCTGGGTCGCAGCGAGTAGATAGACCACCTGCAGGACCAGCTCGGAGCACAGGCACAGCTACTCCACCTACCAGCCAGGCCAGTCAGATGCTATCGATGTCACGAGTGGGGACATTACCGAGCACAGTGCCCACGGGCTTCTGGCGAGCCTCAGCCACAACCTTCACAGTCACAGCCTCAGACACAGCATTCAGGGAGTTTCCGTGGTAGGAACTCCAATTTTAGGCGACAGCAGCAGGACAGACGTAGAGGTGGCGGGATCTAGTGCTGCATCAGCCAGGCAGGGACAGTTACATGCCGTTACTGAGGAGCAGGCACGTTCAGCGGCTACAGTGGTGAAAGGTATGGTCTCAGTCTTGGGCCGACCTTTCCATGTTTTATTCGATTCCGGCGCAACACACTCTTTCCTTGCTTCGAGGTTGCTTGTTTCTTTAGATAGAGTTGCAGAGACGCTATCGTCTCCATATCACATCCGAGGGCCAGGTGGCCAGTTATTTGTCATATCTCTGATAGTCAGGCACTTGCCCATACTGATTGGCGGTCATGAGATGATTGCAGATTGTCTACTTCTGCAGCTTGATGAGTTCGACTTGATTTTGGGCATGGATTGGCTATCTACTCATCATGCACTAGTTGATTGCTTTAGGAAGACCGTTGTCTTCAGGATTCCCGATCTACCCGAGTTCACTTTTGAGGTACTTTGCATGACTCCACCATGAAGTATATTTCAGTGTTGCGGCCCAGCGACTTGTTGATCAGGGTTGTGATTCATACCTTGCATTTATTCGGGAGGTATCTGACCATGAACCGATGATACAGGACATCCGAGTAGTCTCGGAATACCCTGACGTGTTCCTGATGAGCTACCAGGATTACCTCCTGAGAGAGAGATCGAGTTCGAGATCACATTATTGCCAGATACACAACCGATCTCCATGGCACCTTATCGTATGGCACCAGCCGAGTTGAGGGAGCTGAAGGTGCAGTTGCAGGAGTTACTTGAT
Source organism: Ottelia alismoides (assembly GCA_037367405.1). Lineage (NCBI taxonomy): Eukaryota > Viridiplantae > Streptophyta > Magnoliopsida > Alismatales > Hydrocharitaceae > Ottelia > Ottelia alismoides. The sequence goes on from JAZKJV010001599.1 coordinate 370,681, forward strand.
TTGGGGATTCGTGAGACCGAGCACTTCACCTTGGGGTGCTCCGGTTCTATTTGTCAAGAAGAAGGATGGATCCATGAGACTGTGCATCGATTACCGGCAGCTGAACAAGAGAACGGTGAAGAACCGTTATCCTTTTGCCACGCATCGATGATTTGTTTGACCAGCTCCAGGGATCTTCAGTTTTCTCGAAGATCGATCTTCGCTCAGGCTACCATCAGCTGAGGATTCGCGAGTCAGATATTCCGAAGACAACCTTCAGGACTCGCTATGAACACTACGAGTTTGTGGTGATGCCGTTTGGGCTCACAATGCACCTGCGGCTTTCATGGATATGATGAACCGTATCTTCCGTCCATACTTTGGACAAGTTTGTAGTGGTGTTCATCGATGATGTGCTCATCTATTCACGGAATGAATGGGATCATGCGAATGATCTACGGATTGTCTTAGATACATTGCGGGAACACAAGCTATACGCCAAATTGAGCAAAGTGCGAGTTCTGGTTATCACAGGTCTCATTTTTGGGGCACATCATTTCTGGAGCAGGTACTGAGTGATCCTGCGAAGATAGATGCAGTTATGTCTTGGGAGCAGCCCAAGACTGTTACACAGATACGGAGCTTCCTAGGATTAGCGGGCTATTACAGACGCTTTGTCAGCGGATTTTCACGCATTGTTCGCCCTCTGACACGACTGACGCAGAAAGGAGTTCCATTTATTTGGGACGGTTCATGTGAGCAGGCCTTCCAGACACTGAAGGAGAGATTGACTACAGCACCCATTCTTGCTCTTCCTTCAGGCACTCAGGACTATGCAGTTTACACAGATGCATCTGGGGAAGGTCTGGGAGCAGTGTTGATGCAGAGAGACAGGTGATTGCTTACGCATCACGACAGTTGAGACCGCACGAGCGGAACTACCCCACACATGACTTGGGAGTTGGCGGCAGTTGTCTTCGCCTTGAAGATCTGGCGCCACTATCTATATGGGGTGAACTTCGAGATTTTCACAGATCACAAGAGTCTGAAGTACATCTTTGATCAGAAGGAGCTGAACATGAGGCAGCGCAGATGGCTCGAGTTGTTGAAGGATTATGATTGCACGATCTCTTACCATCCTGGTAAGGGAAACGTGGTGGCTGATGCACTTAGCAGGAGAGCGCATGTTGATGGTACGACGAACTGGCTATATACGTGGGATACGCTTGCTGCTTTGACCGATTGGCATCCTCAGGAGAGCACATCCATTTCTATCGCCGTGCCTCCACGATACAGCAGTCTTTGGGATCGCATTGTAGATGGACAGAAGACAGATCCTTGGATCCGAGATAGATACATGCGCGCCGTCAAGGACGAATTTGACAACTTTGTTGTGATGGAGTCTATTTTATGGAAGGCGGGACGGGCCGTTGTACCCAATGATGAGCAGCTTCGTAGAGACATTCTCGATGAGGCACACAGTTCACGGTTATCTATCCATCCAAGCAGTACGAAGATGTACCGTGATCTGCGTCGACATTTCTGGTGGGATGGAATGAAGCGCGATGTGGCGCTACATGTTAGCAGATGCATGACCTGTCAGATGGTCAAGGCTGAGCACAGGAGACCGCCAGGATTACTGCAGTCTCTCCCCGTTCCCGAGTGGAAGTGGGAGAGCATTTTTATGGATTTTGTCACGGGATTGCCGAAGACACCGGGTGGCCATGATTCCATTTGGGTCGTTGTTGATAGGTTGACCAAGTCAGCCCATTTCATACCTGTCAACACGACTTACACTCCATCCAGATTGGCCAAGCTCTATGTGCAGAACATCATCAGACTGCATGGTATACCACGAGAGGTGGTGTCTGACAGGGATTCGAGATTTACATCTCATTATTGGCATCAGTTCATGTCAGCACTACAGACAGAGCTGAAGATGAGTTCTGCATATCATCCACAGACTGACGGTCAGAGTGAGCGCACCATTCAGACACTAGAGGATTTGCTTCGTGCATGCACTTTGGAGTGGAAAGGGTCCTGGAAGGATCATTTGCCTTTGGTGGAATTCACGTACAACAACAGTTATCACTCTAGTATTGGCATGGCACCATTCGAAGCCCTATACGGGCGGAGATGCCTCACACCTCTCAGTTGGCGTGAGGTAGGTGATCATGCTTTATATTCCGTGGATCTCTTGGAAGGAGACCGCGAGAGCTGTTGATCTTGTGAGACGGAGACTTCTGACGGCACAGAGTCGCCAGAAGAGTTATGCAGACCGTCGGAGGAGAGATTTAGAGTTTCAGGTAATCTAATTATTTTCTCCTCATCCACTCAATTATGATATTATGTGTTCAACTTAATCTCATACTAATGACATTCCTATAAATTATAGGTTGGAGATTGGGTATTTTTGCGAGTATCTCCCATGAAGGGAGTGCAGAGATTCGGTATTCGTGGCAAGTTGGCGCCGCGATATGTTGGACCTTTTGAGATTCTGGCTAGAGTGGGGAAAGTGGCATACCGAGTAGCCCTTCCTCCACATCTTTCAGCTATTCATGATGTTTTCCACATATCCAATCTGAGGAAATATGTCCACGACCCTCGGCACATCATCAGTTATGAGAATCTTGATGTAGAGCCGGATCTTACCTATGAGGAGAAACCAGTTCAGATACTTGACCGTGCTGTGAAGAAGCTTCGCAGCAAGGAGATTTCATTGGTCAAGGTTTTGTGGCACCGACACGTCGTCAAGGAAGCGACATGGGAGACTGAAGCCGACATGCGGGCACGATACCCGCAACTATTCTGATGTAATCATCAAAACAAGCTTTTGTAATTAGATACATTGTAAATATATGGCTTGTTTTCTCTTTGAGGTTTTTATGGGTTCAAAAACCTTTGAGGTTTTTATGAACGTATGAAATTTAAACAAGACACCGAATAGCCTTAACTCGAGTCTCGAGGACGAGACTCCCTTTGAGGTTTTTATAATTGTAACATCCGGGAATACGCGTAAACCCGAACTCGTCCGATTTTGGGTCTAATGAACCCAAAAACGTTGTCGGTCAATACTAAACAACCTAAAACGACCAATTAGTAGTGAATCAAAAGTCGTTCGGACGAAATCGACCAAAAATCGGTCCCTTCGTAATGCGTGCCGTGAAAAGCCGCGACGCAAATTCGGAAACCGCGAAACGAACCGAGACCGTCATTAGATCCGATTTGACGATACGAGACCAACGGAATCGACCGTTCGTCAATCGGAGGTCGTTTGATATTTTTAAATCGCAAAACTTAGTCTTAAACAAAAACGTATCCGATAACTTCGGGTATTCAAAACTCGATCGGAAGTATATCAATATTATACTCATTTTGATCGTCGTTGAAAGACGATCAAATCGAGATACTTCGCGTCGAAAACAGAAGCCCGAGATGCGCATACGGTGAATTTTAGAGTATATCAAATAAAGAAAGTCTAAAACTTATATATATATTTTTTATAATAAAACCAGACAGTGCCGGCTACTGTTGTTTAAAAAATATATATATATTAAATAAGACAGTAGCAGGCTACTGTTTAAAAAAAAAACAACTTTTTGCTTTTCCATTTGGTCCTCAATTGTATCCACTTGGTCTTACAGAAACCTCCACTTGGCAAAATTAAAACCTCCCCTCTCTTCTTCTTTTTCTCTATATAATCCAACGTCAAAGTCTCCTCTTTATTATTTCCTTTGCCAATTCCAAAAGACTACATCAAAGCTCCAGCCGTAAGTCTCCTTCTTCTTAAATCCCCTTTCTTCTTCCTATTCTCTTCAACTCCAACGAAGGAACAAAGCTTCAGTCCCTTTCAATCTGATGGTGTCCTGCTCTTGATGAAATCACCAGTTCAAAGGTGCTCTCCAGAAATTCAAGCTACTGCTGAAGCTTCTTTGGAAATTCCCTCCTGCATGCATATTCTCCTCCAAAATTTGATACAAATAGGTACACTCCCTCCCAATCTCCTTGCTGCCATGCATGTGTATCTACACATTTGATTCTCTACTTTCTAGGGTTTGGGACTGGGATGTATAAAATAAACTTCAAAAGTTTCAGAAATTCAGATCTGATTGAAATCTCTACTGCTTGGATTCAATGAATGTCTAAAAATAAAGTGAAAATTTATATCTGATTGTAATTTATATGGGTCTGCTCAAAAAAAAATGAATGATTTCAATCAAGGAAATTAAATTCTCTACCCTGAGTACTGTTCTCATAATTAAATGTTAGAAAAAAAATGAATCCTTACATATTACTCGGAGAATCTGCCTATACATCTGACTATATGAGATTGTCTATGAATTCTTATATAAATCGTTGGATCATATCCTTACACAAGTCTGTTGAAAAAAATTAAACATAACCAGTAATTTTTTTTTAGCTTCTGTTTGTGAAGGTAATTGATTTAGTTGAGAACACTTATCCTTATAAAATTAATATTAATTACAGAATCCTAGTCTCAGTTGTAGAAAGATTTAGGGGTAATGGATATACAAATTTAGGGCACCTAATCCTACTGCATTGTGTTTAAGTTGTGGCTATGAAATTATCGATTAATGTATATCTATAGGTGTTTTTGCATGTGTCGAATCAATATTTTAATACACATGTACCATATCACCCATAAATATACTGTATCATAGTACCCGGATAATCATTAACATAGCATATGATCAAATCAACCAGTGTACGTATAAAACATAAACTATATTCATAAATTGCTTATTGAACATTGTACCCTTGTTCAAAATATTAGAAAGATATATATATATATAGTTCTAGAATTAGTCATTTCCTTATTTCAATTAAGAAAGAGATCATAGTTGTAAGAAATGTTGTTACATGAAATTAATTGTACATGAGTAATTCCTTCCCTAAATTCATATGTTATGGGGTAAATAATCTGACTATAAAGATTTACTTGTTTCGATAATATAAAACTACAATTAATAAGATTTCGGACAAAGAAGAATAATACCCATGTATAAATGTAATTATATCTAAAGATACAGAATTGAAGTGACAACTTCCAGCTCTTGACCAATTATAATCATTTTCTTAAATAATGACTTAAGAAAGTGAGAAAGTAACTGACTGTTGTTAAATTTGATAACTTCATGACCTTATGGAATGGTTTCGATATAGCAAACTAGGTATATCACCAGAGGAAAGTTGTGACAAATACCTAAATCACTAACTCATCTATGGAAGAGACTGAGAAAAGTTTAAAAGGGGAGAAAATGGTAAATCAACGACTAAAGTGAATAGTGCTGGTCGTGGTGACCCTCACACCTGACCATGCGAGGGCGCGGTGACCCTCAACTGGGCGGGAGAATAGGAAGCCCAGTTAGGGCAGCGGCCGCCAAGTGCGCGGGTCTAGGATCCCAGTTTTTTACACGGTTTTTACGCGAGCTCGCAGTGTTTTTACGCCTTCGTTGGGATCCCGACTTTAGACCATTCCACTGACCCTGTCTTTTAGGATACCCAGGCGGGGGATCCTTGTTTTTCAGTTTTTCGAACGAGCTTGTCCGCCCGTACTAGTCGGGCTGTTTTTCTAGAGTGACTTCTAGGGAGTCTCTCTCACCCGTCTCAGTGGCGTAGTTGGGGAGTAGACCTATCCCTCTATTGGACCGCGCTTCCAATTAGAGGGCGAGACGGAAGAGCCATTTGCAGGCTTCTTCACCGCTTGAGTTTACTTCGCCAAACAGACTTGGCGATTCTATATCTAGATCATCCATATCTACATCTACAATATCTGGAGCTATATCTGAAACATTGAAGTTAAGAATTTGAGAAGTTATGATCAAAAGACCATTTTCTCTACCCAAGAGTTTAAATAAATTAATAGATCTCTACAATCTCAACTTTTCCATTTTTCACTCACCAACATGATCTCTAAAGAAATTGATATATGCATTCACACTCATACACTCATGATTACGCAACTGCTATATAAATATGTTACATATGGGAAATGTCGGGTTCTGGGGAAATCATTAGAAACGCATTACAAACAAACCCTTTTTACTTACGCAAGTAGATGTAGATTTTACTTATACCACCTTTCTACTTGCTTGCTTTTGTACTTATTAAATGTCCAGTTATTTTTATAAGTTTTTAGGAGGTACCAGCAATGGCTGACGCCTCTTCTTTCCTATTTTGTGTGTGGCAGGCAAACAGCCTGCAACTCAGTAGATATACATGCTTCCAGGAGATAGAGTTTATACCCGACGGTATGAATTACTTTGCCTCAGTTTTTGTTCAGATAATGATGTAAATGTTATCTCTTTTGTATCATACTTTGGGATATATGTTATAAATGGAAGATCATTGTACATGTTGAAAACTGATATGAATATTAATGAAAAGAATTTTGGTGCCATATTGTCTCTTGTACTTGTGGTCATGTGTGATGGAAATGAATGTCAAATTTGCGCGAAAAATTTTCCCTGCTTTTCTACAACTCTGCAATCAATGTGAATGAAATATTGCGAATTTTGTCGTTAACGGGTACCCGGATCTTGAGGGGTTCACATTTTCCATGTTATGTTTGTAGTTTCTTTCCACTGAGGGGTATGGATGCAAATGTTCTACCCCTTCACTTAATGCCTCTATAACATAGCCTAACCTTCACTTGGCCCTTTAAGTAAAAACTCTTGTGAGGAGGGACCTGCTTGTAATTTATCCAAATTATCTCATCCCTTATTTTAGGGGATTCGGTAGGAGGGAGCTCCCCAACTCCCGTTAGGGTTTCATGCCTCCAGGATAAAAGGTGGCGGTGGTCTGGATCGGGAGGCCGTGAGCGATGACAGCGTAATGGCCAGGGAGGCCTGGGGCGGCGTCGAGGAAAGTGGTGCGTTGGTCCTAAATCGTGTGCGTGGTGCTGACCGTACCCAAAACACGCGCGACGACTGCTGGAGTACGAGGTCGGTAGGCGACGGGTTGGAAAGGGGAACCTCAGGCGGCACCGAGGAATGAGGTGTGACGACCCTCGCTTGCACGCGTGGTGATGACTGCGCCTGGTGCATGCGCAGTGGCTGCTGTAGCTCGAGATCGGGCGGCGGTGGCACTGCAGACGGCGAAGACGGTGTATCTGCGGTGATAGGCTGCCCGAGGGGGCGTTTCAATATCTTCTGCTGTAGCAGGGGGCGCGAGGACTGTCCGAGGGGGCGTTGGGGCTGGGAGGGTTGCCGGGGTGACGGAGATGGGTTGCAGGAGAGGCAGTGTGGTCATTTGGAGGACGACAGGAGGCTGCAACTGGGAGATTGGGGGTGCCGGAGGTGCGGGGGCTGCAACAGGGACCCAGGCGGGAGTCGTGGGTGGCACTGGAATTGGTTCTTCCAACGATTGTAGGTCTGAATATTCCTGGACAGCAAGCAGATCGACGATTTCCCATGCTTCTTCTATAGGGTCTTCATCAAATATGGGGCTCAAGTCTTCGATTTCGTTTTGTATGGAAGTTGTATCAATAAAATCTTCATCTTGCATGAAAGTACCTTCATTTTTTTGCTCAAAAATAGGTTGCTCAGCAGCTTCATTGATCTGATTTTTGCCGTTGTCGTATGAATCTTCATCGAATGTTGTGTCCAGCCATGCTTGTACCTTAACGCTTGATATAAGTCGCTTTCTGAACATTCGTTGCCGCGTACGAGCATGCGAACTGCGAGATATGCAACTGAGATTGAGTTGCAAACGGCAATACTCGATAGGATCGTCGAATCGTAGGAACGATTCGGTTTCCATGCTCTGATACCAATTGATGCAGTCGGAAATATGCAACGGTGAATGATAAATTTTGATGGTGGAAATATCGGTGGAGAGGAATTTAGAGGATGGGGGAGGAGAATAACACGCCGGATGCGCGGGGTTTTGGGATGAGAATTGTGAAGATCACGTTGAGAGAGAGAGAGAGAGAAATAGAGAGATAAAGAGAGATAACTCAATTTTTCATATAACTTGAACTGTGAACTATCTCTAAAATAATAGACTACCATTCCTTTATATAGGAGGGATGGGATTACAAAAATAGAAACAAATCAAATTCAAATCCCAACTTATCTAATTGACTCTTAGACTCTAACTAATTTACTTTAATTAGACTCTGACTAATTTTATCTACCAAAAGTTGAGATAACAATCTCAATTTATTTAAATAAAATATGCAATTAATAGAAAATAACTAATTGAGGACGAAATTCCTTAGTTTGAAGATTCTCCAAATCAACCATCTGATTCAATTTGATTTGCCCTGCCAATTTGAGAAATATTGCATCAGAATGTTACATGAATTGTGCAAGCTATAGACGGTTACAAAGGAAGGAAGTAGAGGAGGCTTTAAAGGTTATGAAACTTAGGTAAGGGATAGTACCCGGTGACATTCCTATAGAAGTTTGGAGAGTAGAAAATCCTGAAGAATGGAGGAGAAACGTTGTGGTGCCTCTTTATAAGAATAAAAGAGACATTCAAAATTGTTCGAATTATAAAGGTATCAAACTGATGAGTCATACTATGAAAATTTGGGAACACGTGATTAAAAGAAGGTTGAAAGTTAATCAAAGAAAGGCTAGATGTATGTGTATAGTCAGGGCCCTAGCCATAATATATATGTGCAAGTGGTGAGGGAGAGAGATGACTCTGACATGCTTTTTCACACTCGAAGTCTGGGGTGGATGCACTAGACTGTGAGAGCAGAGCTAGGCAAAGTCCTTAGTGACGAGGAAAAATGGTCAGTCAGGCCCATATTCTATTCTGTGAGGAAAGCAAAGGTCTAAGCTAAAGACTCTCATATAAGAAAAATCCATCACACTCTCATGAACTTGATCGAACTTCTTCACGTCCTCCTTTCTTTTACCTTATAAAGAACTTTGGGGGGACATCCGTACATCCGAAAGACTTAGGGCTTTTAACTTACATGGACTTCCTGAATGACGACCTCCTTAGACAAATGAAGTTCTTCCAATTCTTTTTACCAAATTTGTTTTGCTCTGACGGCCCAAGAGTAACTGAAAATCAATTCGGATTCATGTCAGGTGGCTCAACTTTTGAAGCTATCCACTTGTTGAGAATAACAATGGAGATTTATAGAGTTAAAAAGAAGAACCTCCATATGATTTTTATTGATTTGGAGAAGGCTTCTGATTCAATCCCAATGGAGATTTGGTGGAGAGTTTTGGAGAAGCGACAAGTATCTATCCTATACATTTCTATAAAAGATATGTATGACGAGGCTTCATCTTATGTAAGGATCCAGTTTGGGAAGGCTTACTATTTTATCGTCATCATTGGTCTGCATCAAGATTCAACTTTGAGTTCATTCCTTTTTACTTTGATTATAGACGAGCTGAAATTGATGGAGATGCTATTCATAGAATAAATACATGTTGGTTAAAGTGGAGATAAGCATTCTATGTAATAAGAAAGTCCTTTTGAAAGTCAAAGGAAAGTATTACAAAGTAGCCGTGAGACTTGCTATGCTGTACGGATCAGAATGTTGACATGTGAAGCATAAACATGTGCAAAAAATGACAGTAGCAGAAATGAAAATGCTAAGATAGATGTGTTGTCATATACGAAAAGATCGGATTTGGAATGATGTGATCAGAATGAAAGTTGATGTAGATCCGATAGAGGATAAGATGAGAGAAAACTACTTTAAGATGGTTTTGACCATTTGCAAAGGAGGACGGTTGATGCTCTAGTTAGAAGATGCGAGATTTGGGATGTTGAGTCAGTTAAGAGATGCCGAGAAAGGCCTAAGAAGTGTTGGAATGAAAGTATGAAACTATCTGAAGGGATCTTAGTTATTTGGATTTAAGCCCGAAAATTATCCAAAATAGATCTGAATGGAGACAAAAATCCATGTAACAAACCTTATTACAGGAAAACGCTTTGTTGTCTTGTTTATGGATGAGTTGACTAATCACATTCAGGATGAGATACCTTGGTTTATGTTGTTCGCCAATGATATTGTGTTGATTGATGAGGCAAGAGATGTAGTAAATGAGAACCTGGAGGTTTGGAGACATATCTTAGAGACTAAAAGGATTTTATATAAGTTGGGATAAGACTGAGTATATGGATCAGAATGTTGTCCTATGAACTATAGACCTGTGTAGAAAATGACAATAGCAGAAATAATAACGCTAAGATGGATGTGTGATCGTACATGAAAAGATTGGACTCGGAATGATGCGATTAGAAGGAAAGTTGCTCCGATAGAAGATAAGATGAGAGAAATCTGCTTAAGATGGTTTGACCATTTGCCAAGGATGTCGGTTGATGCACCGGTTAGAAGATGTGAGATTTGGGATGTTGAGCTGGTTAAGAGAGGGCGAGGAAGGCCCAAAAAGTGCTGGAATGAGACTAATTTGAAGGGATCTTAGTTATTTTGATTTAAGCCCGAGAGTGACCAAAAATAGATTTGAATGAAGGTAAAATATTCATGTAGCTGACCCTATTTAATTGCGGGAAATGGCTTTGTTGTTGTATTAAAATAAAATACGAATGGACTGACATAAATGCTAATTGCCGTCAACTCCGATGCAAATTCCCCAAGAAAATTATGCAAGTTACAGTGTACTCTAATGACCTCATTGATAATACGATGTGTTTCTTTTTTGATGCCACACATTTAGTTTAACAATTAATTTTTTATTAACATCTTATATGATATCAATGATTGACTGACATTTAGAGCTATCAGCTATGCATGGAAAGTTTAACCGATATTATATGACATTTACTTTTTAATTACAATTGTATCTTCTTGTTATAGTTGCACACTCCATTCTAACCATTAACCATTTGCTGATTTTTGTTGTTACATTTATATCAAGTTTTTCTCAATGAAATATTCAGATGATTATTTAAGAATCTCTTTGTGATGCAGTGTATTTCAATTTTGATGGTAGTCCTATCTCTATCTTTTCTACGGTTAAAATCACATTTCCATATTTCCTTCTTCATTGTACACAATCAGAAATCTTTGTCTTCTTGGATCTCTCTTTATAAGACTACTTTCTTATTTGACTCCATTTCTTGTCTCATTGCTAATATCACGTTTTTTTCAAGAAATCACCAGTATCATCTTCAAATGTTCACATGTATACATCTTCTTGTATGTACTTCAGCAATATAATTGTGAGCGGAGATTCTCAATGCTGGCCAGCATTGATATCAAGCTCATTTTTTCAGCCTATTTGGACAATAGTTGATTTTTTTAATACGTACCCTGTTTCATCATATGTCTCGTATAAGGTTGCTACACAATATTTGCCCACTTTTTTCTCTAAATTGTTTCATAACTAGCTTCTTGGATGTTTATCAATGCACACATTCCTTGATAATACGACATATTTTGGTCTTTTCTAGCTGTGAAAGCTTACTTTGATCACTTCGAAGTTATTTGTATTAGAATATTTGAGCTGATTCGTCCAAACTTCTGGTTGATGAAAACATACATTTTCCTTAATTGCACTTCTCATCAGACCCTCGGTTGTATTCTAAAAAATAATCTTATTTTCCCCTTTTCATTGAAAGACAGTATGCACATCCCCCCTTTTGGTGAGAAAGGTCCGGACGCTTGCTTCCTTTGACATCTAAGCTACTATAGCTTGTTCTTATAGTTATTTACTTATACTAAGTTCTGATATGACCCTAGACTGACACTCCATTAAACTTGTTCTACTGTTTAGCTGGTGAACTCTGAGGGACTTTCTTTTGGTTTCCGTCCTCTTCAGTAAAGTTTGCTACAAATGGAATTAGTTTATTTTTCTAAAAATGATCATTGTTCGTTCATCTACCAGAGTGCAAGAGATTACGGAATAAATACCCGCATTTTGATCGGTGTGGGTTGAAGGCTTCCTTGACTCGTTGAAATTCTAGAAATCCAACAAAAGATATCAATCACTTGTTTGATTGGTTGATGGCATGCCAACGATAAGATTTATCCACTTCAAGCACTGCAAATTTGAGACACTAATCCACTAAGGCATCATACAAGTTATGGATTTTTCTCTGATATAAAAAAACATTATTTGAAACATAACCCCACTTATATCATATTTGGATTGATGTAATATATAGTGATTCCGTGCAATCCTTTTTGATGGAATTTGGTTCTAGTGTTTGCATTGAATGTGATCAACCATTTGATGATTTAATCTAGTAGTCTTTTAGATTGTTTTATGAATCTGTTAGATTATTCTTAATATCTCGATTAATTTTTATGCATTACCGATTTATATGTTGGATAATCCAAAATATGGATTCCATAGCAATTAGATTGCATGTAAAAGATTCCCTGGAATGCATTACATAATCCAAACATGGCCTTAAGGTGGAAAAATGTGTGGTAGTTGTATTTAACACATCAGTTAAGATGCTCAATATGTATATTTGATGCACTGTCTTGTGGCGACACAAATCCCCTAGTTTATGTTTAGAAATTGTATAAGCATTGCTAACTTATTATTTCTTCCTAGTGCTATTGTATATAGTCAAGATAGATAAAATATTGCCCAAACTATTCTCGATTCTCGAAGCCTCACTATGGCCCATAATGTTTCAGTTTGGCCTAGTCTACCCGTAATTATCAATTGTGTTTCTATGTTGCCCTTTGAGGGCTGAGTTTGGATGAGAAGTGGAAGTTTTGGATCTTGGGGAACTCTGCCCAGTCCATCAGGGTTTATTTATGTGTTTTTTCCTTTGTTTTCTCTGTTATTTAAGATCTAGATGAACCCTATAAAAAGTCGACTTCAAGAGAATTTGAACTGGCGAAGTCGTAATATATAATCATTCTCTATTTATAGTTGTTTCCTTCTGCTGGTTCAGAGTTCTGTTGGTATGACATGATCATAGATTCATATGTGATCTAACCCTCCAAGTAACTTGGGCTTTTTGGTCCATCTATATTTTGCAATGAATCGAAGTTCTCTATGCTGCTTTTAAAAAACCTAATACTCCGTTCCTATCTCCAGCGAAACAATGGAAACGCATGGTTACTAAAGTCACATTTGTGGGGCCTGGGTTCACAAGGAAGCCTCCCAAGTATGAAAGATTTATCCGTCCCATGGGTTTGCGTTTTTCCAAGGCTCATGTTACACACCCCGAGCTCAAATGCACCTTTAATCTTGAGATTATTGGGATAAAGAAAAATCCCAATGGCTCAATGTATACCTCTCTAGGTGTCATCACCAAGGGAACCATTATTGAGGTAACCCGGAGTGTTTTTTTTGTTCAAGTATTGTACTTTTATCTTTTTTTCTAACATCTTCCATGAAACACCTTTAGGTTAATGTCAGTGAGCTAGGGTTGGTCACTCCAGCGGGCAAAGTTGTATGGGGTGAGTTTTTGCAAGTGCCGAGTTAGTTTGATCCTCCTATATTTCTTTTCTATCTAATCCGATTGGCGATTTTGACGATGCAGGGAAATATGCCCAAGTGACAAATAATCCCGAGAACGATGGCTGCATCAATGCTGTTCTGCTCGTGTAGAAGAACTTGATCACGATTCTCGCTGGGAGAAAGCTGATCTTAGATACCATTTTGATTATATTGTCCTAAGGTTCTTTGTTTGAGTATTACAGTTTTGCAGTGGTCATTACCTATAGAATTAGCGCATGCTTTATTACATCCTATTTCAATAGAATTCATTGAGGGAAGCGTTAATATGCATTATCAATGAACTTCGATGGATTCAGGTTAGTCATGCACCCTGCTGCCGTCATTCTTAGCGAGATGTCTATCCATGATCGGTTGGAGCCATCCCCTTTGTCGGTGATGGTCACACTCTTCTATCTCCGATTTTTCTTTTCTGTTCTACGCCTTCTTCCACTGTTGGCCTAAAGCTTGTTCTTCGAAGCAAGTTCGGTTTGGTTGTCGTCGCTCTTCTTATGATGGTGATTCTCCTGATGTGATACATCTGTGGAAATGCTGTGTTCATGATGATGTGTTCTATCAGACTTTGGATTTGGGCTTTTGCCCGACTGGGGGCTCGGGTTATTGATTCCTATCTCCTTCAGGTGCCTCACTCTTGGGTGCATGCTTAACCTGGAGCATGGTTCTTCATGGTGTTTTAATCCCTTATCTTCCCTTGATGCTTTTCCTACACCTATCACATGTCTAATGCATTTAACCCCATGTTTATGTGTAATATTTATAAGGTCGGGTTTGTGATACCGCATTGAAAACATATAAACCATGCTAGGAGAAATAACTAGGGCTTTGCAATTATTCAAATACACAGGCTTGGGAAACTGCATGTAACCAACAAGGATGATGGTTGTTTAATCTGTTACCTCCGAGGAGTTCCTTCGGGATCACCTCCCATGCAAAATTGACATTCTTGATGTATCGCTCGTGACTAAAGTGTGAGCATGGCGATGACCTTTCGAAGCTCCTTGCGAAGATCTCAGCAACGGTGTCCTCGTATTGATGACCTGATCAACTTTTTCAGTGATGACGACCAATAATGAAACTCCGGCGAGGCTTGTGGAGAGGTTTTAAGGTGGCCTCCCCTATATATGGAAAGGTAAAATTCGGATCTTGTTTACATTGCTTAATGGATTCAGACATATGTAAAATGGTCATATCTTGAGTGAGTGAGTTCAGTTCTATGTTATTGGGCTTGTTGGAAAGGACTCGACAAGCTTTACGAAATAAAGTGATCAATTGCTCTTTTGGATAATATGAACTCTCATGGCCTAAAAAATACGGGGTTACACAATACTTTATAGCCATACACAAATACTTTGTTGAGATTGGGTATATATTTCATACACATTCATATTGTTCCTCGCAAGTTTCCAAATATATTTATAAGGTTATGATATTCAGTCTTTAAGCTATGAATGAGGCGAAGACTTATTCATTCTTTCAATAAAAAAAGTTCTGATATTCATACCGTCAATGAGTAGCATTATTCAAAGATAAAGAGTCTTGATATTTTTTATATTCCACCAAAACAACCCACGTGCGTGCCACACACAGACGCACATGCACACGTGTGTGCACATATATGTATATGTGTGAATACATATTCTCATAATCCTTGCTCTATTTTCTTGACTCCATGTTCTACTTTCTATGGCTCAGAAGTCTCGTTTGTTTTAAATACTAGGATGATACATGCGCTTTGCTGCGTTATAATATTCAACGTAAATGAGTAAGGAGATACCGAAGAGAAATATCCAAGCAAGTAATGTAAAACATATAATTTACAGTGACAATCTTTTTTATTTTTAGCACTGTATCATCTGTGTTAAATATGTAATGATTATATTATTTGTTGCAATATGATTTTTTATATTTAAAATTAGTGATGAATATTATATCCATTGTATCATTATTGACGGTCTATATATTGTTGCTTAACCATTTCAATTTTTCAAAATATCAAGTAATTTTTATTATACAATAGTGAAATGTTTTCTCATTATAAGCACTGTTATTGTAAATAAATTCAAAATGATCCATCTTCTTGAGTTTTTTTATGGTATACTCTTTTATGTGTAAGCAACTGTAGTTAGAAATTTGTTATGATTTTTCTACTAAGACATTAATTGTATATGACATTCTATGTTTTAAAACAACAATGTCTTAGTTAAATATAAATATAGACATATGTAGAAAACAATTCCAGGCGCAACCTAATGAACATGGTAAGCTTTTGCAATATATGCACATAATATATATATATATATATAAAAATATAATTTTAGATACTTTCATAGTATTATGTTTCCCTCCTTAAAATGGATGTGTTATTAACTCTACATTTTTTTTCCAAATACACATTATAAGTTTTTCGTAAAGTTGTGTGTTACTTTCATAATTTCAAAATTTCAATCATTAAAGTATCATGACATATTGTACACAGAAAAAGGTAATAAATAAATAGAAGTTGTATTTCACAAATCGAATACAAAAGAAGAGAAAAGAGACAAAATGTCTCATGCTGCCAAATTGACAAGGCAACGAATTATTTGAATATTCGTTGCCATATCTTACGATCAATGTTATATATATGACAATAAATATTATTCATTTTGAAATAATATTTTGTTCAGAATACTAACCAGTAAGAAAACCTTTTATTTTTATTTATATTGCATATATAATTGAAATACCTTTAAACCAATGATTATCCAAATTTAGCGATTTTCTAGAATTAGTTACGATTTTTATAAGTTTTGGTACATATTGATTTTTTACGATTTCATGTGATATTTTTAATTGATTTTTGTATGTTGTATTATATAATAAAATCTATGTAGTATATTTTTTTTGGATTTTTAGAGGAATATTCAAATTTTTATGAATATTTAAAGTTGAAAGTGATTTTTTATGTATCATTTTTTATTTATTAAAAACATTAGAGGATTGTTTTTCAAAACTGATTTAATATAGTATAATGTATATTATTAAGTATTTATATGTATTTTTATTTAATTTTATGCATTTTATTTATGGTATAAATATTAATGATTATTTATTTGACACACTATATAGGGGCAGATATGTAATTATACTAAAATAAATACGTGCACTTTTATTTCTTCGAGCTTCGTTGTGGCACCTATAGAGAGCTGCTGAGCTTCCTCTTCATCTCGCCTGACGGGTGGAGGCAACAGCCTGATTGCTGAGAAGCAACCGTTGTAGTGGCGATCATATATCTCATTTAGGTAAACTTCCTTCCCCTCTCATTCTTTCTTCTTCTTCCTCCATTGTTCTTCTTCTTCATTCACTCCTTTTATTTCCTCTCTCTTCACTCCATCTTGTTCCTCACACCTAATCGTTGAAATGACTATTTTCCAATGTGAAACCATCTCTCCTCGTCACAAATTCGATTTTTTTATGAATTTGTCTAAATGACTTCTTGAACTGATCAAGTTGTTCTTTGCGGGATCATACATGTACTATGCAAATCAAGATTGAGACTTTCAAGAGTTATAGCCTACTCTAACGATTTTGAAGCCTATATTAGTAATCATGATCACATAACGCAACCTTCGATTGGTTTTTCCAAAATATGCCCTAAAAATATGCGTAGAATCACAATTCGTTCCCACATATTGTGACTACATTTTTATCACTATTCTACAAAAGTTAAATATCCATATTTTGCTTGGAGATGGACATAATAACATAAAAACATAGGTATATAAATATCTGATTGCATTGCTATAACAAATCACAGTCAGCTTACATATATCTACCCATATTCATATCTATATCAGTAAGAAATCAATGTAGTCATATTCGTATATATCCTAAAATTTAGAGGCGATAGTCATATGTATTTATCTAAAAAAATGTAAATGTATATCTTTGTTGGTATCATATTTGAAAAAAAATACATATCTACATTTTAGTTGAATATAGGTTCAATAGTAGACAAATACAATTACTCATATAGACATGTTGGTAGAGAGGACATCTTAGAGGCAAATATATTTCATATTTGCTCTTTAGACCCAATAAATACATGTATATTTATAGTCCTGGGCAAAAGCAACATCATTTAACTTAACAAATACCATTTTTGCCCTTCGTATCCACTTCGTCTTCAAACCAAACACTAGCTTCACGATCACAATACCACAAAGATGCACTCCTTGGCGTGGTGGGTGAAGGGGAGCTCCTGTTCTTTGGGGTCGGAGAAGCCTTGGCTGACATTGGGGAGGACAAAGGTGGCCTCATAGAGCTTGTCACGTGGTGAGGGTGGAGGTAGAAGGGACGGGGGTGGGGGTGGAGTTAGGGGTTGGGGAGGGGAAGAGGGGCTCGTACTCGACAATGATGAGACGATGATCTTCTTTTAGGAGGTGGTAGTTGTCGTTGTCAGGGTTCTGTTGGGGGGCGGTGACCAGACGTCAGAGGCGATGATGGTGGAGAGGAGGAGGGCTATGTCAAGAATGATCTTTGGTTTTGGGGGGGGGGAGGGGGTGTATTGGGAAGGAGCACAAAGCTAGGGTAGAACCCAACTTTAATATAGTTATATAGATATGATTAAGGTTGATCTCCCCAATAATGCCTTTTCATGGTTCCAATTATTTTATTGCTTAATTAAGATAGTTGAGGCCAACCATGAAAATGCACTGTAGGGTATAAAAGTAAGGGTGCTTTTGTGATGACTTGTGAAACTTTGTTATTAGCTTCCATAGATCGAGTAGTGATTTAAACATTCCTCGACCTATCCTTATGATTGCAGTGACTAATGGCAACTAAAGTTATAGAATGAGAGCTTGCTCCCAAGCTGTTTGCCACCTCCATCATGCATAGAAAAATATATTTATTGGTCCAAGGGAAGCTTTGCTGTTCTATTTGGGAAGTACAAGGTCAAACTCAAATGATGATAATCTTTCTACTTCAATTTATCTTAAATACTACAGTTCACAAGGAAAATAAGCATATTTCTAATTTTGCAAACTGATAAAAAAGGAAATTTGTCAAGTAATTATATAGAGAATCTTTCTTAAGTAGAATATTTTATACATCCATTTGAACAAAAAAAAAGAAATCTCTTCATATGTGTCGAGTTTCGTCTTAATGTCTTCGTGGAAGTTGTAGAAAATTTCTCTACTTATTCTATATACAATTCTCATATTAATGTAGACATTTCATTTGCATTTTAAGTTAGATTTTTATATTATCATTCCATACTTTATTAGCATATTTGCATAATTTTATTTTATTTTGTTAGCTTGGTTAGGGCCCTATGTAAAATATGAGAATTTAGCTTTATGGGTCTTTATTTTTTTTACTTGATTTTGTTATTTTTATATTGTTTTTTAGGTATATGAAGAAGTAAAATATAAAAATATGATGTGTCAATGAGTATATATGTGTATGATATAAAATACAGAATGTTAAAGGACAAAAGTATAATCCAGTCCAAAAATCAACTTTTCGGGATGACTCCTTTTTACCCAACTAGCATACCCATTAAAAAGTAAAATTTTATCATTTAACTTTAAAGTCAGTAGGGTTCAATTGAGGATCATATGCTCAAATATTCACCTTTCAATTCTGACATATAATAAAAGTCGGAAAATGTTTTACTTTAATATATGCACGTTTAGTGATTTTTGTCTTATTTTTATATTTTTACATTTTTATTGAACTAATCCAATTAGAGCTAAGTTAATTGAAGTTAATACGAGAAAGAAAAGAAAGAGATTCTCTACTTATTTAATTATTGTATATGTGAATTTTATATGTATAAATGAGGCTCTTTTTTGGTTCTTTTCTAAAATTTTCTCTATGGACTTATTTGCATACTAATGCAATATAATGTTATGTAGTATGATCGATCTATTTTTATATGATAAATGTTATGTAAAGGATTGTCATATTATCTGATTTTTGTATGTATTTACTTTATAATTCAGGCCAAAGTTTGAATATAATGTAAATAAATCACAAATTCACCACTTGGTAACGTTGATTTGAGAAGTTTGAGTAGTGGAGAGTTTCACAGCGAAGTGGAGACTTCCATACAATGTAGAAGCTGATGCCACCTAGACAAGAAAGACCTATTACTACTATAATATTCATTGATTTTAGCTTATACAACTTTTATTAAAAAGTCATTGCAAGGATTCCCTACTTGTCTTAATCTAGTAATTTTATAACCTCTAAATTATATAAAATTTTTAATATTATAATTGGAGGAATATTATGTGGACTATTAGATACATAATATTATGTAGTTTAAAGAATATTATTGTTGGACTATTATGCACATAACATATTTAGAAAATGTAAGTGTCACCATCTTACCTTAGTTTGCTGATAGAATGAATAGTTGGATTCAATATACATGTCTTGTAAATTTTAACTTTGGTGCCACATTGCTACTTCAATACCATCTGTTTTGATTGAAAATAAGAAGAATAGATTAATATTGTTCCAAAAACATAAAACAAAATTTTATGTGCTTTTTACCCACCCACACTCTTCAAAATAATATGATATTAAGACTAATTCATTCCAACATAAAAGAGTACATAAAGTTTGAGGTAAGTTTGAACGCGCACAAACCCAAATGCACGCACACACGCACACACACAAGCTTTGTAAAATAGCTGCAACAGAAAGAAGAAAACTAGTGTTTGTTATAGGCTAGACAAATCAAGTATCACTTTCTTCAAATTTCTAACTATCTTATGCCAATACTCTTTTATTTTATTGGTCTATCAAATTCCTTTGTACATAATATCCAAGAGATAAGAAGTACATAGATTTTCTTGGTATGAAAAAAGATACAATACCAATCCCCATCATATATTAGGGATTCATATTTTTCTACATCCAACATTCAATCATTTTTTGGTCCAAAGTAGCTCAATATAACCCGGTGACTAAAAAGATCAAAATGACAGATAATACATATGAAGTGTTCTTTATTCTTATTTTAATTGTTAATTTTTCACACTGTATGCAAT
Organism: Ottelia alismoides; assembly: GCA_037367405.1. Lineage (NCBI taxonomy): Eukaryota > Viridiplantae > Streptophyta > Magnoliopsida > Alismatales > Hydrocharitaceae > Ottelia > Ottelia alismoides. Next base: position 391,142 of record JAZKJV010001599.1, read on the forward strand.
ACTAATTTTAACTAAAATTATTTTGTATATTTTCTTACAATGATTGATATATTTATTAATTTATACTAATTAAAGGTCAACTTGTTTGTTGAAGGCTTCAATAGAGCGCGCCCAACAATCATTGGAGCGTCGAGACTCTCCCCCATCCATCTTCGTCCCTTACCTCGCCTACGTTACACCTAACGCCCTTCCCACCCCCTTCTTTCTATCTCCATCAACCACCTTCTCTTCCAATGACCCACCATTGCTATCATCGTTTTAATCATTAATCCGCCCACGGTAGCAAAGAACAATATTCTTATTCGATAGGAGATTCTACCCTCCTTCCCTCGATTATGTGGACAAGATCACCCTCCTACAATGCGGTGCGTCCATTTCGTGATGTCGATCGAACTCCTCCCGCAACACTCTTCACGAAGGTAAACTCAATATTTCAAACTTCACCTGCGAAAGGTACTCCTTCTATTTTCGTTGATAACGGAAACAACTCCTCTGCGAGCATAAAGATATGTCTCACAAGACACAAGAAGTTGGCTCTCCAAAATCATGGATACATACAAATTATTGTTGATGGTTTCTCTTTTGTTTTCTGTGTTTTCTTGTTATTCTCTTTCGGTTCTTACACTATTTTTACTCATAATGTAATATATCTTTTTTTTTTTCAATCCTTTTCCTTTCCTTTAAAAAACGATAATCCACAAAAATAAGGAAACTAGGGCTGTTGGAATCCTAATCCTAACCGAAGTCCAACGGACCCCTGTCACGCGTCCTGCACGTGCCTCCCCGCCGGGGTCAGTATATGAACTCCGGCCTCAACTAGGGTTTGGGATCTCTTTCTGCTTCCCCACATAGATCCGATTTTTCCTTTCCGATCGATCGGGTTCGATGGAGAAGGAGCTGCTCGAGGTCTTCGCCGCCGCGCGGAGGGCCGCCGATGCCGCGGCGGAGGACGGAAGCCCCGCCGACGTGGAGCGCTGCGTCGACGCCCTCGCGCGGCTGCGGGAGATGCCCGTCACCGTCAAGGTCCTCGTTGACACGCAGGTGAACGATCCCGTCCCGAAAGATACCTTCTTTTCAGCTTCGGTTTATCGAAATCGCAGCACTTTTGGAATTTTCTTCGGTACTTTGCGCGATCGCGCGAGAGATCGATTGGGCTTGGGGTTTCGAGAGGGTTCCGTTAGGAAGATTTTTGTGGAGTAGACAATGAATGATGTGAATCGGATCGTACTCCACTAATTCGATCTAAGGATCGTTGGAATCGGAGACCGTTCTCTATTGTGTAGGGCGCAATATGTAACATTAGCATTTGTTTCAATAAGGCGTGGATTGTCAATTTTTTTGGATTTGCAACTTGCAAGCCTTTGAAGCTTTTGGAAGAAGTGTTATTATTGTGGGGCACTGCAGTTGATTTCTAACAACATATAACCGTGGGTGGTCAACTAGTTTGAGAAAAAAAAAGGAAAAAATACGATTTTTTAAGATTTCTTTGGTAAAGCCATGATCCCCTAATCTGTTATGTTGTCCCGGAATATTTTGTGCAACAGTATAAGTGATGTTTCTTGTTCCAGTTTCATATGTTATGTTGTCGTAGAATACCTTGTGCGACAGTATAAGTGACGGCTCTTGTTCAACTAGGGCTTTTGCCTTCCTGTAGATGGTTCATTTATTGGAAATTAAGGTTGAAACTTGGATATTAACATTATTTGAAGCCTGGTTGTTGCTATTCTAACATATACAATGGAGATTAGATAGGATGGTTATATATCACCAACCGAAACTTGTTGACAGCTCACAAATTTACGACCTAAGTTAGACTAGCAATGCACTTAATTAGTATTATTAGTATTTGACTGAAGCATGGGAATATCTAGAGTTGCTGACTTGATGGGGTCATATTTTTCATTTAGTACCGAAGTTTATATTTCCACACCAATGGGAAATGCCCAGGCTTTGGGGAGGATGGATGTAGTGTGTGTCCTTGATACTTTAGGGTGCTCCTTGTGATGAACTTCGAGTGCCACATGCAACTGCAATGTGGTCTTGGTATTTATGAACTCGTACATTTAAAAATGATCTTTTCTTTTCGCACAATAGAAGTTTTATAGAGCTTTTCTACAATTAGACTCCTCTAACTGACCTTAATTATCTCTATATCTACTTTTACTGGTAAATTGATGTTCCAAGATATGATTAGAACCATGCTTTTGTTATATAAGGTATTTTTTTGGGGCCTTAGCTCCACAATAGTGGATTTGAGCAAGAATCCATGTAGCCGACCCTACTTATTGTGGGAGAAGGCTTTGTCATTTTTTTTAGCTTCACAATGAGAGGTCAGTTAGGTGCCGTGAATACATGCCAGTGACTCATTTTCTCTGTGTTTTTAAGGGTGTGTGGATGTGGCAATTATTATACTTAAAAAAAACATACAAAAAGATTGTACATAGCAAATGTAGTACCACTATTTATATTATAGAGTCTGTCTGTCGTGTTGTGAATTATTTCTATTATTTCATTCTGGCTCCGTAACTTTTGCAAGAACCAGCGTGCACAAAAAAACAGGATTTTAAGTTTTTTAAATAACTTTTTTGAATCCTTTCTGGTTTGTCCAGCCGTTGCCTCTTCCTCTGATCTGTATTGGTACATGATATCTTGAGTTGACCATATTTCATGCCTATTTTCTGTTAGAAATTATAGTTTTCGTGGACATCTCCAGTGAGACTGTTTCTCATGGTTGCTTATTATTTTAGGTTGGCAAGCAGCTCAGATCTCATCTCACAAAACATCCTGTGAAGAAAATACAGAGAGTAGCCTCTGACTTATGTGAGCTTTGGAAGAAAAAGGTTATCGAGGAAACAACTAATAAGAAAAATGATGTTCCCAGCACAAACTCTTCAAGGGTTGATAGCCGACTCCAACATGCGAAGGTCGAGACAATGCAAAAATCAGTGAAAATAGCAATGGAAACAATCTCAAAGGCAGACTCTTATGAGGTTGAGAAAAGAGATCAAGGTGGCACTTTGAAGGTAGAGAGTGTATCTAAGGTGGAAAATGTTAGAAGAGATCAAGGTGGCACTGTTAAGGTAGAGAGTGTATCCAAGGTGGAAAATGTTAAAGTTGAAAAGATCACAAGGCAAGAGAAGAAGCCTGTTAGTGCTCCTATTAAGCCACCGAAATTATCCTCCATGGTTAAATGCAATGATGCAGTGAGAGATAAAACACGGGAACTATTTGCTGAAGCCCTTCTGAAAGTTTATGGGGAGATTGGTGAGGATATGCGAAATGAAGTTGAGGCATGCGATCCAATCAGAGTGGCTGTAACCTTGGAATCTGTTATGTTTGAGAAATTAGGACGTTCAAGCGGTGCTCATAAGCAAAAATACAGATCGATACTATTTAACCTCAAGGATCAGAATAATCCAGACCTGCGGAGAAGGCTTCTCCTTGGAGACATCCTGCCTGAAGTCCTCATCACCATGACAGCTGAAGAAATGGCAAGCGATGAGCGCAAACGCAAGAACTTGGAGATAAAGGAAAAAGCCATGCTAGAGTGTCAGCGTGAGGGTGCACCAAAGGCCACAACTGACCAGTTCAAATGTGGGCGTTGTGGCCAGCGCAAGTGCACTTACCACCAAATGCAAACACGGAGTGCCGATGAACCTATGACGACATTCGTCACATGTGTAAACTGCAACCACCACTGGAAGTTCTGTTAAGTTCTCTGTCGCTATGGTGCCTCCTTGACATCTCCAAAGGCTTGATCCCCAGAATGTGCTGTTTTCAGTTAATTGTGGTTCTTGATTCTCATCCTCTCTTTGTCAGCAGGACGGATTCGTCACTAGGCCATTAATTTTTGCTATTTTAATTGTCGCGCTCACTTGCACAGCTACCCCATCTCCCATGTCTGAGTCACAATTTGGTCTCCCTTCGGTGCTCGTGTAGATTTATATATCAGAGTCGCAACACAGCACCTGCAGTTAAATTTCTTCTGTTCTGTTCATGGAGGAGCTGGTAACACCAGTGAATATTTATGTGCATGGGTTCAATTTTCATTCCATGCTTCAACTATGTAAATTTCTGCATTTGGATTCTGAGAATGTCGCAAACTGCCATCATAGGGACAGGTAATAATCATGCTGCTTTCCGCTTAAAATTATGTTGGAATCTCCATCATTTGGTGTAAATTGGTGGGAGGTAGCATCCTTGAGGATGACCGGATAAAAGCGTCTTTATAAACTGCTAGGATGTTTTCTAGGAAAAAGACTGATTTACCCCTCCATTTTTTGGGATGGCTGCAGATCCTTCCTTTACTTCTAGTCCTGGTTAGCAGTTAAGAGTGATCCTTGTATCACATCTCTGGCACCACCAAGCCATTCTTACCTGACTTGATTACTACTCCGCACAACCCAGCTAGTCTCAATCATGCTATTAAGTTCAGTCTTCTCCATCGCTGTCAGTCTAATCTCCCTTCCTAGGTCTAGAATCTCAGAACCGAATCCTGTTAGTTAACATAACCTTACATCCCTCACAAGCAAAAACTAGAGGCGAGATAATTTATTAGTCTAGAATACTTGAGATAATTTATAGGGGACTAGCTCTAGCTTCAATAGAGATCTTCTCTCACCTTTTTGAGCTTCTTGCTAGATGGTCTTTTCATGCCTTTCTTTTTAAATGAAAGGTATTTCATCTCGGTTCGAAACAAGGGCGGAACCAGGAATTTTATCAAGGGGGGGTCAACTAAACAAAATAAAGGATAGAGAGAGATAAAGTGAGTAAGGCCAATTTTTTTTTAACAAAATATGTAAGCATGGGATTTGAACCCTGGTTTGTTAGTTGAAGAAAACAACACTTTGCCAGTGAGACATTCAACATTTAGTGATACTACTTGACATTATCCGCTATATATTCAACATTTAAGCAGGGGCCATATCAAACATCATATAAGAGAAATGTAACAATTAAGGGGAGGCCATAGCCCCCCTAAGCTATATGCTAGTTCCGCCCCTGGTTCGAAAGCTTGGACTCTGATCAATGACCTCAAGTATGATTTAAAAGCAAAAATTGTCAAACATGAGCTTGATATATAGGTTTGAACCTTCCACCGCAATATTTTCTTTTGAAAAACCTGCAAAAAATAGTACACCATCTTAATTGGCTTTGTGCCACACTTACGGTCTTGCATCGGTTGTCCAAACTCTCCAGTAGTTGCTGTAGCAAAGCCTCAACGGCTTCCGTGGCTGCTTTCCCTTTCCCATCTAGTAAGTTTTGCTATCCTGCTTGTTGCACTATCAAAACAAGGCGTATGTATACATTTTGAAAGGGCCTTGTCATATTTTCATCTTTTTTATGCAAGCCAAGTGTGCATATTTAAATAAAAGCAATTAAACATCACAAGGAAAAGATTCCCATAGTTCAAATTTACAGAAGTTATCCAAGTGAGGCACATCTGCATGCGTGGAAGCAGTTCCTCCATTCCCGTCACCGAGAAGATGTTAGCTCCCAACTCAAGTGCCCACTTTATGATCCAGCAAGGCCGCAGACAAGTCCTCGAACTAAGGTTCAGCATATCAAGCATTAGATCTAGTCTTCTAGACATGGCGGGCAATTTGCGATGTTGCATCCTCAGCCTCTTAATAAAGATCCATTCTAACTCACCATTGAACATGGTTACTCAGCAAAGATGGATCAATTTGCTTTCAAGATCTTGGTTCCGACCAAATAACTCTGATATACCTCACAAAACCCGATATCCAAACTACATTGCAAATACAAAGAAAAACATCAAGATCAATATTCCAGCTAAATGCATATGGGACCATAAGAACAGTTAGTCATACCTAAAGCATCATAATTATGACCGAGTAAAATGTTTTTTCAATAAAGATCAAACTGCAAAAAGCCAGATTTTGGCATGCATAAGTATTGGGACTTTTTCCGGTCTATGAATGAAAGCTGCATGATCTGTTTAGTTTCTATGGCAGAAACTTGCTTGATAATATGCTGCACAAGCTAAAATTATCGTACTTTACTGCATCATGTGAACCTGGTTTCTAATAAGTATTTATAAATAATATACAAAGCTTTCCTAGAGGAATTGTACATGATAACAGAACGGAACCATACAACCATGACAATGAAAAGGAAGAATAACTTCAAAGCTGAGAGGCCAGCATTCTATTGGCTGCCTTTTCACCAATGATCCTGAAACTTGACATGTATGCTTTTGTAGGTGAAGTTATCTGGTTCTGTTTTTCTTTGTGAATAACTTCTGGTGGCACTGTCTGCACTGTTTGAGGAGGAGTTCGGACAGCCACAAGCAGACAATCTCGATCCTTGGATGGACAAGTTACTACTTGGAAAATCATTTCGTGTCGCATAGTAGTCTGCAAAAGATCGCATGGCAGCATTCCTTGCAAGTGCAAGGGAAGTCCATCTTATGTGCTATCACGGGAGGACTCCATTAATCTCCTCTCAGCCGCTAAACCTGCTGACACAGATGGGGGTAGGTGCATCAGACTTCCAGTCTCCACATGTTCCTCAGATTCTCCAACTTCCTTTGGAGCAATAGGAGAAAATAGAGTCTCCACGTCCTTCAGAGTAAGAGATGGTTGGTCCTGGTGCCTTGATTTAGGACTAATTATAGTGTTTATAGCCCTGCTTCTGTTCAGTTTATAAATGCTCTCCTCAACCGTGTTCTTTATCTAGAATGTACAGCAAATAAAGCTTGTAATTGCAGCATATGTGATAGGAAAACTTGAATTCTCATGAGATGCGAGCATTACCATGAAGCGATGCACATAAGTCTTTTTGTCCTGGCCAATTCGATGCACTCTATTGATTGCTTGTGCCTCCATAGCCGGGTTCAACAATGGTTCAACAAGAATTACATGTTGAGCTTCCAAGAGGTTCAGGCCGTTCGCTCCATGTTGCATTAAAAGCAATAGCACTTGAATGAACTCTTTTTGGTGAGTGCCTTCACCAGTTCCTTCAGGGTTGCTTTGTGCCTGTCCTTTGAACCGTGCAATTGCAATCTGCGATTTTCTGCATTAAAAAATTTCAACATATAAGGGTCTCCAAAATATTATGAAGCAGTTATTGCATTTATGTAGTGTGACTGCAGTATTGTTTCATTCCTTCTTTTTCAGGGAGTTGATTTTTGTCTGCGTGGTTTTTTTTGGTTTGGGGAAAGTTCTTATAAATGAAGATTGTACCTGCCTCCTTTCATACGAACAAAGCTGATGCCGTTGGCATGGAAAGCATGTTCTAGAACATCAAGAACATCATTCCAGCTGGAGAAAACAATAACTTTTGCTGCATGATCCGTTGACCTTATCCACAATATTCTTCTTGTAACCGCTTCAATCTGCAGAACACAATAAAGGGAAATATTCTCAAGGCAATACTCAACATTCAACAAAAAAGCATTATATCGATTTGTTTTTTTCCAGAATAAAAGCTACAGTACAAATCTTTTACATTAAAAGAACCATAATATATTATGATATACATTTAGTCTAAATCTCTCCCTTGAGAATCCAAAAGAGAAGAAAAGCTTTCAGTTGCAAAAGCAGCAAGTCAGATCTACATGGCAGAAATATTATCTATCTGCTCATGATGCATGGGGTACAGAATAGACCTTCGTGCCATATGAGCCTTGAACTTTGATGCAGGTTTCAGAAATATTTTGATCCTGGGATGCAATTGTCATCACCATGTCATGCTTCTCACTTTTGCTGTCATCTACATACGCAACATTCCCGAAATCCGTATGCTGACGACAAGTAGGACACATTACCCATTTCTGTCCACACTTACCAGATCGAGCAATAACCTGCTCTGTTAACTCAAGAAAGCCTGCAAAAAGAAAAAAAGGAGTGCCTATAACTTTCTTATCTTGTTATAGAACTCATCTCTTAGAATATTGTATATAGAAAACAGAGAAAATTCACCAACATTTAATAGACGGAAAGTGAAAAAGAAGATAGGAATGTCTCCTGCATGTATAGTATTTTTGCCTGTGGAATTAAACATTGATGGTGGCTAGATTGATAAATTATGAAGACATAGGGCAGATACATATCATTAAGTTTAGAACAAAGAATAATTATATTATATTGATAGCTGACATCGTTATCAATATTACAGTCCGGTTTCACATTCTTAGACAGAATACTCGATTTATCTGAGGCAAAATTACAGAGTTACTGTTTGCCTTCATAGAAACCTGGTATCAATACTACAGTCCGGTTTCACATTCTTTGACAGAATACTCGATTTATCTGAGGCAAAATTACAGAGTTACTGTTTGCCGTCATAGAAACCTGGTATCAATACTACAGTCCGGTTTCACATTCTTTGACAGAATACTCGATTTATCTGAGGCAAAATTACAGAGTTACTGTTTGCCTTCATAGAAGCCTTTATGAGTTTGCGCTTGATGCAAGAAAATTGTCCTCAAAGGTTTACACTCAGACTGCAAGAAATGTGAGCTCTCCCAGGGCCTAGCTTGTCCTCACACAAACACTCATCCTAACCTTCTACACCATCCTTACTGGGAATTGGTCCCACATTATATCTCACGGCTTTACAAAATTCTGAAAAGGAACATTTACTATTGCAATTCCTCGAGGAAAAAAATTGATTGCATATTAAAGCTTAAACCTACTGAGCATGTACTATTGGCATTTACTTCATCCTGAACTTAATGTAAAATCACACGCTAAGAGATACATGCCTGGGCGTTAAATACAATAAAGTATTCTTTGAAAAAAAATAAATATACAAATGGTTACGCGGAGAAACAGCTTACCAACAAACCCATAACTTGCACATAAAACAGAAAACTGGCAAGGAAGATGAGCAAATTACATCCTTACATTTGCAACAGGTAACATGGCCACATTGGAACATCATCTTCTGATCACCAAGCTTATCATGACAAATGGGGCAAGGCTGAACATCAATACCAGAAATGCTTAAGCTGTTCTCCACTGCAGTAGGTGTGCATGAAATATTTTCCTCTTTCGGAAGGGACTGAACACCAAGATGTTCAAGTCTGACTTGGTTGTTAAATAGGAGTCCCTTAAAAACAGGAGAAATGCTATCTCAAAAATAGTAGCAATTTATGGTGGAGATATCAATACTTCTTCAAAAAGCAAAGCACATGAGAGAAACAATGGCTGGATTACTAGATTTTTTTTCATCAACAGAATATTAAAGCACATATTTCCATACAGATTATCCAAGATGATTTACCTTCAAATAACGCAATTGCCCATTGATGCGAGCTAACAAAGATAAAGACATAAACTTGTCATTGGAAAATTGTAAACTGGATGGAATCAGTTCTCCTTTACTAAGGATATTAGAGGCTGCAGGTTCATGCTCAGATATCTTAAGACGCAACCTCGAAGTGGACATTTTAATCTCATCATGTGCACGAAATAGCTGAGCTTGTGCAGTAGACAGACTTCTGGCATGTACAAACTCCTTACGCATAGCCTGTGGATGACGACAGATTGAGAACAACCATATAATAATGATAATTGTATGAATTTCACCATGCACGCAGTGCAATTTCTAGCAACACAATTCTTTTTTCACGAATAGTTAGAGCAGAGCTTTCCGAATTCTTGGCATTCATGTAATCAATGAATCTATAAAGGTTTTCCACTATATAAAAATAATTCTATAAAGACACTACATTCATAAACAGCTAGCAATATATTTATGAAAACCAAAATTAAAGATAAAATAGCAACATATAAGGAATATGAAAAACATGGAAGATAAACTCACTACTAAATGATAGAAGGATCTTCACAGGTCTCTTCTTATTACACTTCTCAAGGACTATAAGATGTGTAGTGTTCTTTATATAGCACCAACACCCAAGTCTCACCACCAACGATGTGAGACTAAACATGTAATAGGATCTTGGAGAAATCTATATACATCTATCTCAACATATAGTAGGACACTGCCTCAAGCAGGAGCTCAAATGCTGCAACTTGTTAAGAAAGAAAATCTCGACACATCTGTACTCGATACATATTGATGCAGTCTTGCAGATAGAAGAAGCGGAGGGATGAGAAGATGGTGGAGGGTTGGGAAAAGAAGGGGGAAAGTTAAAGCAGAGGGTCGAGAAGATGGTGGAGGGTTGGGAAAAGAAGGGGGAAAGTTGATAAGATGGTGGTCTGCACGAGATGAGAGGGAAGAGTTGACGGAGAGATAGAGGAAGAGATGGGAGAAGTATTGAAGGAGTGAGAGGGAGAGAGTTTGGAATAGAGAGGGAAGTGTTAGAGGGGGGGGGGGCAAGGATGATAGGAAGAGAATGGAGAGATAGGAGGGAGATGGAGAAAAGATATGAGAGCAAGAAAGGAAAGGGAGATCTGTAAGGGAGGAGGGAAGGAAAAAAAGAGAGGCAGGTAGATAGAGGAGGGCAAGATAGGGATAGGAGAAAGAAAATTTCTCTCTCAAAAAGGTAGACCGATGGTGATTTCTGATCCGATTACATCAGTCACCATCGGTGACTGATGTAATCGGATCAGAAATCACCTCATATGCTAGCACATCCCGAGAAGCCACTGTATCCACTGATGTAATCGGATCAGAAATCACCTCATATGCCTTCTTGACTGTGAACTCCCCATCTCTCCAACACAATGAATCTCTACCTTCAAACGACACCTCCAACCTCGCCAACCCACCAGAGAGAAAGAAACTCTTCCACTATCTGATCTGGCAGCTTGATTACAAAAGTAGGCGTCTAAGAACCATCAGACCACAACAATTGCCTCCCTGTCCACTGCTAGAGCGAAAGGTCTAGGAAACAAGTCACATAGGGCACCCTCCTCATACTAATCGTCCATCCAGAAACGAAACCGTAGACCATCCCCAAAAAATCGACCGCAACGAACCCACTAGGACTGGCAAGATCGAACATATAGCCCTTCATAAAGTGGTCGACAAAACCACAACATCAGCGCGGGCACACATGCTGGGTGATACCGCATAAATAGATCTAACAAGTTTAGAAAGAACATCACTCCCATCTCCCTATATCCTCATCACCCACTTCACAAGCAATGCCTTGTTCATATCACCAATTCGCAACACCTGGAGCACTCCCTTCTTGATTGACATTGTCAACATCCAATCCACCAATGCAATTCCCTTACCATCATGGGTCGACGATCAAAAGAAGCGTTGCATCAATGCCTCCAACCTCTTACGAATGCCCATAGGTAACACTCTCATGGAAAGGAAAAAATAGGAATCACTGAAAGAACAACCTTCACTAGAATCAACCTCCCACCTCCCAAAAGGTATGATGCTTTCCAGTCTGCCAACTTCTTCTCCAGCTTCTCAACAACTGGCAACAAATTACCTCCTTAAGTCTCCTGTACCTCAATGACATGCTAAGATAGCTGATAGTTAGACTCCTCTGTGCCGTTCCTAGAATCTACACGCAAACCTCCTCCTCCTCTGAAGAATGGTTAAAGGGGACAAAGGCCGACTTTGCCCAATTAACATTCAACCCCGACAACTCCCCAAATATACCCAACATCGTCCTGACCACCTTGCAATTTGCCATTCTCCCTTCAATGAAGAATATGATGTCATCCGTGTATTGCAAAATCGGGACTGAACAATCCTCTCTGGAATAGCCCTTTAAGTGTCCTCCGCCTTCTGCAAAGTCCTGCCATTACCGTCAATGCATCTGCTGCCAGAGCAAACAAAAGGGGAGCCAAGAGCAAACAAAGTTTTGCCATAAGTCCGGGAAGCCCCTCCAGACCAACAAAGCACGGATACATTTTCATCTCATGAAATCATACACCTTCGAAAAATCAACCTTCACGAAGAAGCCAATTACCCCTCTCCTTTTCCAATCCGAAACCATCTCCAATGCCATTACCACTCCCTCCAACAACTGACGACCTGGAATAAATGTTGTCTGAGCGAGCATAATAAGATCATCTAGGACACTTCTGAGCCGGTTGGCCGGCACCTTACCACGGTAAGGTAAGTAGCATTGGATAATGCTATAGGTCTAAACTCGTCTACACGCTCAATACCTTCCTTCTTTGGGAGCAAGAAGGGCATGGATCTGTTAACCTTCTCCAGGCCCCTACTCGCATCTTTAAACTCCATGATTAGCCCCATGACATCTTCCTCAACCACATCCCAAGTTTCCATGTAAAAAAAGACCAATAGGCCATCCGGTCCAGGGCACCCATCTATATAGAGATCAAATACTGCCCTGCGCACCTCCTCCCTTTTAAAATAAAAAAGAAGCATCTCATGCTGTTAAGGCCTTAAGGACCTGTCCCCACTTCCGAGCCACCTGGCCCTCGAGGATAATGCTCTCTTGCTGAAATCCTCGAAGTGCATCACAATTGCTGCACCTATCGCCCCATCCCCCTGAATCCTCTCCCCTTCTACCTGCAAGTCATGAATCCAATTTCTCCTTCTACTTACCACTGCATGGAAGAACTTTGTATTCGTAACATCTTCTTTTACCCATTTCTACCTAGATCTTTGACGCCACTCTACCTCCTTCCGCTTGTCATCCTCAGCCATAACCCTCTAGTGTTCACCTCTCGTCTACAACTCCTCCTGGTTGAGATTACGCTCATCCTTGACACCATCCAGCCTGACAATCTCCTTCATAGCATTATCACGTCGATCATTGCAGTTCCAACACATCTCTTTCCTATGCTTCATCAACATTTCTCGCAAACCCGCAATCTTCTAGGCCAATCTCTATGCAACTGACCCCTCGACCTGCAAGGATCCCCAACAATCTACAACCATTCCTCTAAAATCATCATCCATCAGTCATGCTCTTTCGAACCTGAACATCGATCTAGGAATCATCTCCTCCCTTGACTCCCAACAAATAGCTATATAATTTGACCTCGATCTAGGAAGTACCCACACCGTGGACAAAGGGAACATCTCCAACAACTACATAGACGCCATGAAACGATCCAAACGGGACCTCGACGAGCTGTTATGCCAAGTGAATTTCTCATTCATGGAATCTAGCACCTCCAGTGCTATCACCCCAACAAACTCCATGAAATCTTCTGACCTTGGATCCCGCCCCTCGGTCTCCTAGGCGGTGCGATGAAGGCAATGTCCCATTAAAGTCACTGTCGACAAGCCAAGGGATGTTTGGAAAATCCCTCTTAGCATCTCTCAACTCCTCCCACAAGGCAACACACACCAACAAAAGCTTCGTACACCACACTAAGAAGCAATCGACCTGTCCTAGATTTGTGCTCCAACAACACAGAAATAGATCTACGACCCAATCTTTCTTCCAAAGCTAAAACAATATCTCCATCCCCTGCCAACACCGCACCGCCCATGCTCCCCATAGCTGGGACTGCTTTAAACTTCGGCAACCGATGACTTCCCACCGATATCCAAAGAAACGAATCCTAATTTGCAATCTTTGACTCATGCAAGAACACCACATCAGCATAACAAGAACTCCACAGACCTCCAACAACACTTCTCTTCTCCCTGTCCCCCAATACCCTCACGTTCCAGTTGACAATCTTCATGATCCACTCGGAGGGTTAACGACGGGTATCATAACCCGAAGACACTCTGTAACTCGTATGTGAATGTCAAACACAACACTCAAGTCACCATCAATCTGCCCCATGATCTCCACCGATTCCACCAACACCAGCTACTCAACCGGGGTGTCCTCACCACTACCAGGACACAACACCCCCACCGCTTGATCCTCCATCTCCCGCTTCAACCACAACTGCGCTTCCGGCTTTA